>JAJOZX010001509.1:72500-185000 GCA_023014485.1 Bathynomus jamesi | reverse complement strand
TGTGCCACGCCGACCGGGATCTCTTTGAGCGAGAAAGAAGTCGCGATCTTCTTGAAACTGGATCATCTGGAGAGCTTTTCCATGTGCAATGTCAAACAAATTGTTCAGCTTGCTTTTGAAAGACGCTTCGTTTTGGACTTGTTTTGGATTTCGCCTTCCCTTGTTCTTTTCAAAGCCTGACACTCTTTGAACAAGACCAAAAGCTTCTCCAAACAGTGGTCCTTCCGGCGTGTTGGTATGCCGGCTCTTTCCCAAAATGAGAAAACTTCCTCCAGCACTTCTTCGGCGCTTTGTTTGGTCTTTTTTATTCACATAATGGTGCAAAAAAAAAAACAACTAGGACCTGACCATTTAAAGGCAGTTTGCTGCCTAAACTCTTTTGGTCCGGTTTGTCCAATAAGTATAAACCACGTGTTTTTGACATGACCGTCACCGTAAGTAAATGTAACCAATATAAACCAATGTATAGTATACCAGTATCTATTAAAATCTATTTCATATGTTTAACACTCCAACCTGTGAAAGAGCAGAAAACGGCATTAATTAGCACCTATAATAGATCATAGTAATGAGTAACTCAGAGAAGAACATATAACCCCATGATGGACCACTAATTATGCACCGATGTGAGTGAAATTTTTCACAATTTATTTTCTGCTATAGTGACGTAGATTAGGCGGGTGGGAGCAGGAAAAATCGAAAGTTCGATTTTATGGACCACCTTAATATATGTATATATATATGGGATTAAACTCAGAATGGTCCCCTGAGATCTTTTATGTTACACACAGACCGTACATTGAACAAGGAACTCTTGTGGGAAAATTAAGTCCACTATAGTTCGAATAAGTAATGGTAAATGACAAATACTATAGTTTTTCTTTTTCATGATGTTAGCCCGACGTGCAACTGGTCACTCGCAAAGAGGTCCCAAAATATAGCTTCCCTCACCAGCTATCTGCCAAACAAATAGGATCCAGCTTTGGGACAGGATCTAAGGTTTACAGCTACACCTAGCCTACTATATTCAGGACCTCAATATACGCAAGAAACTCTTGCATTCACGTCGGATTGAATACATCAAAGAAAAAGGGGTAACTACTAACTGGGGTAACTGCCCCAATCAGAGATAGAAAGTTCAGAGGTCAGGTGCTCCATAGCCGTACTACGCGAATCATGGAGTGACTGTTGAGAGGGACGATTTGGGAAGCGGGTAGTGAAGTGGAGTTGAATCATCAGCATAGGAATGAATAGGATAGGAAGTGCGAATTAAAAGATCATTAATAAATAAAAGGAAAAGAGTGGGTGACAGAACAGAACCCTGAGGAACACCACTGTTAATAGCTTTAGGAGAAGAACAATGGCCATCTACAACCGCGGCTATAGATCGGCCAGAAAGGAAATTAGAGATGAAGGAACAGATAGGATAGAAACCGAAGGAGGGCAGTTTGGAAATGAAAGATTTGTGCCAGACTCTATCAAAAGCTTTTGATATGTCTAGCCAGTGGCGGATTATCAGTGAGGCAGTTGAGGCTGAATCCTCAGGCCCCCATGCTTGAGGGGGCCCCCAATCAACTGAGTTTCAATGATATAATTCGAGATTTCGTAAACTTTTTTATTAAATATGACAGAGTGCACAAACTGACAAATTCCCTGTTTTATTTTATGTTTTATAGGCCCTAAAGTAAAGTTTGTTTAATACTGTTTTGTTTTAATAAACAAACGGCAAAATACAGTGTTTTAGGGTTCTTTTAAGTTTGTTTCTCAATTAGCCTAAGCACCGTACATATAATTCGTGTAAATGTACTATGTACTGTACATGTACATTAGGGTGGATCGATTTTACATTTTTTTCGATTTCCATATTCTAATAGAGACAAAAACTTGCGCATGCATGAGAAAATAGCCTCTGCAAAATCTTAGCTTAATAGGTAATCATCTTCTGCCCACGGCAGAGCGATGAAAATCATATTTTAGTAGTCAAAAACGTATTCTTATAAATATTTCAATATGCATCAAAATTATTCCTAATAACTATAAAGTCGATGAAAAAGACTCATATGATCGTTTTTCCAAGCGCGTTGTCCTACGTTAATATCTTTTGCCCCCGGCAACAACGTCAAATGTTGAAAAATAGGTAATTTATATACATATTTTCAGATCGGCTCTTTGTCTTAAATAATGCATCTATATATTTCCCATAGCATTTATATCGTTGCTTAGGCATGAAATAACACACACGCATATTGAAATATTTTAAAAATTATAAGAAAAATACGTTTTTGACTACTAAAATATGATTTTCATCGCTCTGCCGGGGGCAGAAGATGATTACCTATTAAGCTAAGATTTTGCAGAGGCTATTTTCTCATGCATGCGCAAGTTTTTGTCTCTATTAGAATATGGAAATCGAAAAAAATGTAAAATCGATCCACCCTAATGTACATGTATTGTTAATAAAAATCTATAGGAAAGGGCCCCCAAAATAAAATTAGCCTCAGGCCCCAAGTATAGTTAATCCGCCCCTGTGTCTAGAGTCTAGACTCTAGCGCAATAACAAAAGTTTCACTATATGAGAATAAAAACCCACTCTAATAGACAGAGTTTATTTCCACGACAGTTTCGACGCCCACTGGCATCCTCCTCGGGTGGATACAGAAACACAAATGAAACAAAACAAGAGGGAAAAACAGTTCAGGGATCGACCGTTAAGAAATTCGCACCTAGGTTAGATTCCATTCTCTCGAGACAGGAGGGGCATTTTCATTAAGTACATTCGCACAAATTTTTTTTTTAAAACTATCTTCCTTTTCTAAACATACAGATTCTATTATTTTTACATAATTATTACATTTATAATTAAATTTATTACATTTAATATTGCATAATTATTAATTACAGAATTATAAATTTATTATTACATTGGTTATTACATTGTTGTTTATTATACAGAAATTATAACCGAAAAACGAATGAAAAAGGCGATTAGGAATAATCCAGAGACCATTGAGAAATTCGCACCTAGGTTAGATATCGTTCTCCCGAAACCAGAAGGGCATTTTATTACAGGGTCAGCTTATAACTACATTTCCACAAATTAAAAATATCTTCTTGTTCTATACATACAGATCCTAATGTTTTGACATAATTACTGCATATATTTATTTTCACATTAATTACTTCCATTATTACATTTACTAAAAGCGAGTAAGGAAACATTCCAATCCAGAGACACACACTTAGGTTCGAACACTTCCCACGACTCCGTAAGGGATTTATTGACCAAGAATCTCATTAAAGGTCTAACTTATAAGTACCTTCGCACAAATTAAATTATCTACTTTTTCTATACACACAGATTCTATTATTTTTCTTTTGACATAATTATTACATTTATAAAGTACCTTACTTGATTCCCAATCTATAGCATGATTATTTTGGCTAGCGTGATAAAAATGGCATTATTAGTATTACAACTTCTGAAGGCATATTTGTGTTCTTTGATACGGGTTTCAATATTTCTTCCAGTTTCTCCCACGTATACTAATCACAACTTTTACAGGGATTGCTGTAGACACAGGCTTGTTCCTCTTTTGCAACGTTATTCCTACCAATTTACTTTTCACGGTAGACGAATATTTGAACGCCAAAGCAAACTTAAATTCTTTCGTCAACGGTTTTTACTCTTTCTAAGCGGCAATGTAAGCAAACTCACATATTGTTTTTGGTTAACTGAAGGTTCCCGAGGGGCATAAAGATTTCTGGCTTTAAAATACGCCTTTCTGAAACCACTCAGGATATTTTAAATCCTTAAAAATGTTCCAAATCTTTGAATTTTCCGGATCCAGCAAATGTGGGCTACAAATCCTGAGTGCTCTTAGAAACATGGAAGAAATAATTGAGCTTTTAACCCCTTCATCATGATATGAAAAATAATGAATGTACGAATTACAATGAGGGTTTTCTATAGACCGTGAAATTGGGCTTTCCGCTTTCGTTAATGACCAAAACATCTAGAAAAGGTAATTGTTGTCGTTCTCCCATTCATATTTAAATTTAATAGAGGAACAAGATTATTTAATGACTGAAAGAAAGTGTCAAAGTTGTTCCAGTGGTCGGCCAAAATGAGAAAATTCATCTACATAACGAAACCAAATTAGATTCCTGGGACATATTGTTTGCAACAATTCCGACTCATAATACTCCATATAAATGTAACTCATATTGGGGATAAAGGGGACCCCATTCCCATACCAAAACGTTGCAAATAAAATTCTTCACCGAAGGAGAGGCATTATTGGTGACACAGAGTTTTTTCAGTTCTAAAAATACAGATGTGGGCATGCCTAGTTCTACGTTACATGTTGGCAATTTTCTATCTAAAAACTAAGTACATCATCAATGGGAACTTCGTAAACAAGGACTCAACATCAAAACTTATCATTCTTCCCCGTGTGTGTCTCTGGATTGGAATGTTTCCTACTCGCTTTTAGTAATGTAATAATGGAAGTAATTAATGTGGAAATAAATATGCAGTAATTATGTCAAAAAATTAGGATCTGTATGTATAGAACAAGAAGATATTTTTAATTTGTGGAAATGTAGTTATAAGCTGACCCTGTAATAAAATGCCCTTCTGGTTTCGGGAGAGGAATCTAACCTAGGTGCGAATTTCTCAATGGTCTCTCTGGTTATTTCCTAATCGCCTTTTTCATTCGTTTTTCGTGTTTATAATTTCTGTATAATAAACAACAATGTAATAACCAATGTAATAATAATTTATAATTTCTGTATAATAATTATGCAATATTTAATGTAATAAATTTAATTATAAATGTAATAATTATGTAAAAAGAATAGAATCTGTATGTTTTAGAACAGGAAGATAGTTTTTAAAAAAAATTTGTGCGAATATGTACTTAATGAAAATGCCCCTCCTGTCTCGAGAGAATGGAATCTAACCTAGGTGCGAATTTCTTAACGGTCGATCCCTGAACTGTTTTTCCCTCTTGTTTTGTTTCATTTGTGTTTCTGTATCCACCCGAGGAGGATGCCAGTGGGCGTCGAAACTGTCGTGGAAATAAACTCTGTCTATTAGAGTGGGTTTTTATTCTCATATTTTGACCTTCACGTAAAAAAGTGAAGTTTTTTGCATTTAAAAGTTTCACTGAAATCCCAGGAGTCAGAGAGAGATGCAAGAAGATCGCCAGAAAAGCAAGAAATCAAAGCAATTGGACGATAGTTGGAGGGTTGAGAGCGGTCACTTTCTTTGGGATAGGCTGAATGAAAGCGAACTTCCAACAGGAAGGAAAAGTACCAGATGAGAAACAAAGACGAAAGAGTTTGCCTCGGCAGGGTGTCAGCACAGAAGCACAGTTCTTAAGACCAACAGCAGGAACACCATCAGGACCATACTCCTTCCTAGAGTTGAGCCCAGATAGAGCAGAAAAAAACATCTTTAGAAGATATTCTAATTTCAGACAATAAAGTCAGAGAGGGGAGTTGATGGAGGAACAGCACCGGAATCGTCTAGGGTTGAATTGTAAGCCAAAGTTTGAGTGAAGAGTTCAACTTTGGCAGAAGAAGAGACGGCAACTGTGCCGTCGGAATGGAAAAGAGGAGGGAAAGAAGAGGGAGTAAAGTTGTTGAAGAGGTTCTTAGCTAGTTGCCAGAAAGAGCGAGAATAATTAGAATTGGATAGATTTTCACATTTTTGTCGGATGAAGGAATTTTTGGCGAGTCGAAGAACAGATTTTGCACGATTCCAGGCAGAAATATAAGCTGAGTGAGAGTCAGGGGTTCGATGACGTACAATCAATTACAATTTTACAATTATCCCATGCTTGGTTGCGAGAACGGCCCATACCCCCACCATTATCATAATAATCTATTGTAGTCTCTTATCATAACGCAGTCGTCATTATTTTTTGTTTTAGTTCTTTTTGCAGTTTTCCTTACCCTTTAAAATGACTCCAAAGAAAAAAGAAAGTATTGAGAGCGGATCAAATGCGAAAAGATCCAAGAAAGTGATGTCGTTCAGCCACAAAATTGAATTATTAATAGACCGAATGGCTAAGAGTGAAACTGCAGCATCATTGGGTTGATCGTATGGCGTAAACGAGGCAACGGTACGTTCCATTAAGAAAAATGAAAAAAAATTAGGGCAAGTGTACGTGTAGCATCTAGTGTCTCTCAAAGTGCAAAGGCGTCTTTCGTTGCTCCTGACTCGAACATAGTAAAAATGGAAAAGGCATTAAGTATCTGGATAGAGGAACAGAATAAAATAAAAGGTCATTAAATGCACATTAATATTTAATATAATGTAATATTACGTATAGTACTGTGTAGAATTTCTGAACTCGGTACACCTCTACCCCCCTTTTCCCATAAGCCCACGGTTTCACTATTCACGGTAATTTTCAGGAACCTATCCCACATGAATAACGAGGGTCTACTCTATATGTACATATATATGTATGTATATGCTACAACTCAGAATCGTCCCCTGAGATACTTTTATGTAATAGACAGACCATGCATAGAATAAGGAACTCTTCTGGGATATTAAATCCATTAGAGTGGAAGACCAGCGCGAGCAATGGGTTACTAGCAAGAAGGCTCCAAAATATAGCTTCGCTCACCAGCCATCTACTAAGCAAATATACTAAGCAGATAGGGCAGTTTTGAGACAGAGTCTAGGGTTTAAAGCTAACCTAGACAGCTATATTCAGGACGCAATATACACAAGAAATGCGTTGCATTTACTTAATTAGTTTTTTAATGTAATTGGCAAGTAATTCTAATTGACTACCTAAAATGTAATTGTAATTAATTACATTAGGAAACCAAGGTAATTGATACAATTACAGTCAATTACTTTCAATTACATGAATATTAAAGTTAATGGGTCATACTTATAGTTTAAACTACTCGCTCATAATGTCTCAGGTAGCTTTCTTTTGAAATAAAGTGTTATTCTTTTTATTTAAAGTAAAATGTTCCTAACTAAAGTGCCACCTTTTTGCCCCTATTATTTTGATAAAATAAATACCAGTTCTTTTGTCTTATATTAGTATTTTTTGAGTGCCTTATCTTTGCTTTCATTAGACCATATCACGTACATATGTCGAATGTCCAATTGTTCATAGCAAGAACTGCTTGATCAAAAATACAGTTCCGTGCAGTGTTAAAAAAGAGTACATTTTATTAACCTTATATTATTTAGTTTTTATTAAAGTTGATCACCAAAACTGAAAATGGAATTGAAATACGTCAGTAGACAAGCATGATATAAATGAAATAGTGTGTATTTATGAAAAAAATGCAGATTCTTTGTAAATGTAATTGTAATTATATTTCACCACCTACAGTAATTGTAATTGAGAATGTCAAGTAATTGTAATTAATTACATTGACCAAGTAATTGCTCCATGCCTGCTCGCAACACACTGCTTCAGCAAACAGCTGTATGGATGTGGTTGGCATGAACTGTGAATAGGCGAAACTCGATACCGTGAATAATGAATCGGTAGGCATAAATTTAACCGTGAATAACCGAAACTGTGAATAGTGAAGCCGTGGGGAACGAGGGTTTAATATATATATATATATATATATATATATATAATATATATATATATATATATATATGAGAGAGAGAGAGAGAGAGAGAGAGAGAGGAGAGAAGAGAGGAGAGAGAGAGAGAGAGAGAGAGAGAGAGAAGGAGATGCCGGAGCCATGCCGTGACCGTGTTTTACCCAGTAGGTCGAACATATATTTTTTATTTTTAAATATTTAATCATTTCCGCTTGTTTTAAAGTAGAGGAGTTAACCTGACCTAGCATAACTAACTTCAAAAAAAGTAGGTCATACAAGAAAAACCGACTTATGTACATAATTCGACCTAATTAGTAAAAAACGTGTCCTACTGCTAGCGCTACTTGGTGATGATGATGGGGTTGTTTGACCTTTGCAACATTTAAGGTTATGACGGAGGGGACCTACAATCTTATATGGGATCCGAATGACGGGTCGCTACATAATCTGGATGCAGAAGACGGTCTCCCATCCAACCACTACCTAGATTTAGTGTCGTTAAACTTGGGAATTTGGGCATATATATATATGTAAAGAACGACGCTTGTATAGAAGAACGTTCCGCACAAGATAAGGAGGGAGAACGAACAAATGAAAAATGAGGTAATCACCCGGGAATCGAACCCGGGATCTTCCGATTGCCGGTCAGATATGCTTTCCACTACACCATGGGCCTCGATTAATCAGAAGTCGTAATTCTCCTACATACGAGCAGAAACCAATGCCCTGAGGGGGCACCTCCGGCATGCCGCACATATATACATTTTAACTGCAAACAACACAGTATAATTAATGTAAAGAACGACGCTTGTACAGAAGAACGTTCCGCACAAGATGAGGAGGAAGAACGAACAAATGAAAAATGAGGTAATCACCCGGGAATCGAACCCGGGATCTTTACATTAATTATACTGTGTTTGCTTGCAGTTAAAATGTATATATGTGCGGCATGCGGGAGGTGCCCCCTCAGGGCATTGGTTTCTGCTCGTATGTAGGAGAATTACGACTTCTGATTAATCGAAGCCCATGGTGTAGTGGATAGCATATCTGACCGGCAATCGGAAGATCCCGGGTTCGATTCCCGGGTGGTTACCTCATTTTTCATTTGTTCGTTCTCCCTCCTCATCTGTGCGGAACGTTCTTCTATACAAGCGTCGTTCTTTACATTAATTATACTGTGTGTTGTTTGCAGTTAAAATATATATATATATATAATATATATACACCACCACATTTCACAATTGAAAATTCACACTGAAAGAGAAAAGTTTAAATACGAAAATGAACAAAGCGAAAAGTTTAGATTTACTTAATGGGCGTCTGTGGTCGTGGGAATTCATTGGTCAAAATGTGGCACTCACTCACCCAAAAGAAAAACTTCTCAGTTAAAACAAACTAACTACTTTTTTACTTCAACACTCAAAGGGAAGTTTCTTTCATTTTTCTTTTATTGCTTAACTTAACAGGAGACGAACTTTCATTTTACAACAAATATATTCTCGAAAAGGGAGGTCCTTCTGAGAAGTAACACCACAAATTACTAAAACAATATTCAGATAGGATACCAAATAGGGTTAGGTTGGCCTAGCAACTTCTTGTTGTTAGCGACATTTCTCAGAAATTATTCATCTTTAATTGACGCAGAAATAAAATTTGTGATATTTGTACAATTATTTCTTTAAAAAAGATCTTAGGAACGAATGGTTGCTAAGCGAATTAGTTTATGATCAAGTGACTCATCTGGTTATATGTTAATTTGTGGCTCTGAGGAAGTTCATTGTTCTTTTACCAGTTTTTTTTTTTTTTTTTTTTTTTACGGATTTGGTATTTATCATTTTTCTCTTCATTATAATTTTATTAACTAGTACAGTTCCCGTCGCTTCGCTGACGGTTAGACAGGCTAAACTACAGAAAAGAACGCAGCCGTGAAAATTTTGAGCTTCACATTGTGTCAACATTTCTGAATCTGGTATCTCCCAAAACCTCCTCACCCCCATTCATGCAACTTGGGGGCTAACCCCCTCCCCCATTACCCCCACCCCCACCCTTTCCCCATTACTGCCCGGGATAAATTTCACAAACAGACAGGCTAAACTACAGAAAAGAACACAGTCATGAAAATCTTGAGCTTCACATTTCCGCCCGTAATACAATTTCTGAATTTTTTTTCTCAATTTTTTCTCACAATTTCTGAAAGTGTGACGGACGGACGGACAGCTCTCTTATTATAGTATAGATTATAGAAGATTTCATTACCAGTGGGACTGTTATGTCCCACTGGAAGTAATAATAATATGAATCGTATCATACTGCAATTTTTTTGCAAATGCTTCTACTGTACATGATTATATAAATTTAGTTTAGTAGTGGGAAAAGGAACCCAAATGTGTGAGGGGTTGGGGTAATGGGGGTAATGGCTTTTTTACTTTTGTGTGAGGGGGGGTAATGGGGGAGTTGGGGTGGAAGGTAATGGAGTAGAGGGGTGGGGGTAATGGGGGTAACCGCGATTAAACTACAGAAAAGAACGCAGCCGTGAAAATTTTGATCATTTGATCAATAAAACTATAGAAAAGAACAGTCATGAAAATCTTGAGCTTCACATATAATTATTTTTTAGGACGACTTCAAACCGTTTGACCTAGAGCTACCAAATTTGGCACGGGAACCTCTTATGGGATGAAGAATTAAGATAAATCATTTTAATCAAATTCAGCCTTTTGTCTTAAACTTTATTTTATTTAAACTGGGGATCTAATGTGAAATTTGTCCCGAGCAACGCTGGGTACCTCAGCTAGTATTTTTATATAATTACATTTTGAAATTAGTATAAATGATCATAAATAGTGTTTTTGTTTGTTCAATTTTCTATAAATTTAGATTTTGCTTTATAATTAAAATTTTAAAAGTTCAAAGAATCTGAGAGAATCGGCTAAATTTGGCCGATGCCGATGCCCCAAAAATGGCCGATATTTCTGATGCCGATTAAGCGGTACACCACTAGTAATATATATATGACCAAAAGTATTAGCCACCCTACTTTTTTTCTTTCTTTTGAGGTTAGAAAAAAATATAAAAGAAGAAAGTTTATTCTGAAATATTTTAATACCTAGTACCAGGGCCGTTTCTAGCCATTGGGGGGCCCTAAGCAGTATACCCATTTGAGGCCCCAACCCTTCATCCACCAACTCACGCCTTACTTCATCACCTCAGCACACACATACAAAAAATGGCTGTGTTAATAAAAAACAATTATGAAACAATTTTAATGAAACATTTAAGTCCAAAACAACAAATATATACTTTCAGAAGACAAACAGAAAAAATACTCATGAAATTCCTGAAAATTAGCTTATACATTATTTAGAATAAATGAGACAGAACCATGTATAAAAAAATAATGCAATTATCAACTACCAAACAATTACTAACTCTACGATACAATCGTGTAATAGCTAACAGTTATACAGAACAGTTTGTATCTTCAAAATTTTTGCCTCCTAGATTTTTTCTGGGCGAAATCATCAATAACATCATCATATGAAATCTCCCTGCCAACGTCCTGGTTGATGCTTATGATGCCAAGGCCACTGAGGCGATCCTGCCCCATTGATGATCTGAGGTAGTTCTTGATTAGCTTCATCTTAGAGAAGCTCCTCTGGCTGACGCTACTGTCACAGGTAGAGTGCAGGCAATTCTTAGTGCAACCCAGAGATTGGGGTATAGTTTCTCCAGTTGCTTCTGATGAATGAAGGAGAGAAGCTCCAATGCAGTCATGTTGTGTGAAGGTAAAGTCGGCAGGTTCTTAATTTCGAGGGCCAGTTCTCTTCCATCAATGTCAGAGTCAGCTCCAGAGCTCATTATCTTAGAGAGCTTTTCACACTTGCAGGACAAGTCTTCTTTGTTCATTGTGGTGAAGTTTAGGAGAACCACAAATATGTCCCTCACATCATCTAATGTTTTGAATCTCTCATTTATTAACCCGATGGCACAATCCACCACCACATTGAAAAATTTGACTTCCAGCCTCTTTAAGGCTTCTGTAAATAGTGGAGACTGCAGAAGTTTGCTCACATGGTTAACTGCACGAAGAATGTCATACCATACTACTGTGCAAATCTGAAAGCGATAAGACCCTACCTCCTCTGCAAGTGCTTGTGCTTCAGTCCTGGCTATGTCATCTGTGGCATTGTTTCTGACTTCCAACAGGGCCTCTCTGATGTTGTGGCTCTGGTATCACACAGCCTCAATGCTCTTAAGCCGGCTCTCCCACCTGGTTTCACTCCAAGACTTGAGTGTTATGTTCACGTGCTTCTTTAGGATTGTTCATCTCTGTGTAGCTGCTGCAAAAAGGTTATACAGGGTGGGGCACGGGAACCAAGTGTTTTTGGAATAATCAGGAAAATGATATTTATTTTTGTAAAGAAAATATATTGGTAGAACAACATTCGTAAGAACATAGCATTTCATGTCATAATAATCATGTACCGAAAATTATATCTGGCATATGATGTCCTTGGCCGTCGACGCATTGTTGAAGGCGTTTACGAAAATTGGCCTCCACTCTACCCAGCAGGTCTCTGTTGATTTGGATGATTTGTTGACTATGCAGCGGTTTTTCATGGAGTTGTCGCGGATTTTCAGCAGCCCAATACCGACAGTTTTGATTGTTGACGGCCCCATTAAGGTGGAAATGGGCTTCATCACTCATTACCACCATCATGTTTTCATTCTGCTCATAAAGTGCAAGCATTTCCTGTGCAAAATTCAGTCGTTGGGGCAATCGTTTACATTCAATTCCTGCACCATCGCTAACTTGTATGGGTGAAAATGTAATTCTTCATGCAAAATCCGTCTAACAGTACGATTGCTGATTCCGAGTGCAGCTGAATGTCTCCGAGCAGAGCGGCCTGGGCTTTGCAACATCGCTTGTCTGACCCTTTCAACGTTCTCTGGAGTACGCACAGTGCGTTGCGGCCCCTTCGGTTTTGTTTTCATTATTGAGCCTCCTGTTCGAAGATTGTTAACCCAACGTAAGATTGTGTCACGAGCGGGAACAGAGTCATTTCGATGAATGTTGAATCTGCGGCGAAACGCACGCTGAACTGCTGTCACTGACTCGCCACTCCTAACAAAATGATCATACGCGAACATGCGGTGTTCTAACGTCCACTGCTCCATGATGGCACCTGAAAGATAAAGATGAGTGTTAGTTAAAGTTAAATGCTATGAACCCAGGAATGGAATGCTACCTACCGCACGCCCCTCCCATTCCTAATGGCCGATTACTAGCTATTCAAAAAACACTTGATTCCCGTGCCCCACCCTATACAATTTTTGTACGTTGCCAAAGAAGCTGATGGCATCTGTGGAAGCTTTAGCTGCATCAGCCATTACAAGATTGAGTGTGAGCCCCACATGGAACATAGAGTGCACGACAGTTCTTCTCTAATAACCTTGCCTGAACACCTTTGTTCTTGCCCTTCATGTTCGCTCCGTTGTCATATGACTGTCCTCTGCAGTCATCAAAGTGAATATTCAGTTCATCTAGTCTCTTCAGAATCAGAACTGATAAACCCAGGCCTGTACTTTCTGAAGCCTCAAGAAAGCCCAAGAAGTATTCTTTTATTTCTGGTACTTCACCCATTTTAACAGTTCTGATAATAATCGACATCTGTTCTTGGTGGCTTATGTCTGGAGTGCAGTCTAAAATGAGTGAGTAATATTTAGCTTGTTTTATTTCTGCAACAATGGCATCCAAGATCTTCCCACTAATGGACCCAATGAGCTAATTCTGAATGATGTTTCCTAGGTAACTTGAATGACTATATTGGCCACTTTCAACTCTGCTGATGTGTTGTTTCATTACTGGATCAAATTTGGCAAGCAGCTCAACCTCCTTCAAGAAGTTGCCATTGTCTCGATTGTACAATGTAGAGGAAGACCCCCTGAAAGCAAGGTTTCTCTCTGCCAGTGATTGGATTATACTTACAAGACGTGTGAGAACATCTCGCCAGCGTCTTCGCGCTACCTCCATTAATGACATTTCAGTTTAGTCAATGGTCCTCCCAGTTTTTAGCCGCAGTTCCAGATTCTTCCATGTTGCCATGTTATCTGCATGTTCTGAACTATTTTCATGGCCTTTCGAAGCGAACCAACGTTTATCCAGTCTGAAAGTCCATCCATAATTAGTTTGTACGACTTCCTTGAAAACACCTTGCAGCAGAAGCAATAAAGAGCATCATTCCTTCTAGAGTACATCAGCCAGCTTCGCTTTATTTTTTCCCCATTAATTAATGTTCTGTACATGTAATGGTGATGAAAGCTTCTACCGTCCTCTCTTTTAGGGAATGTGAAATCTGGACTGATTTGAAATGGTGCTCGAGACACCAGATCTGTCTTCAAGGCATCTGACAGGACAACTGGCCAGTCATACGGATCAAGCGGTGGAGCAGAGCTTGGTTCTTGTTGCTCAGTAGAAATGCCTGTGTGTGGTGTTTAAAGCTGAACAGAAGATGGGCCACTTGTTGGTTCATCAGGCTCTACTTCTCCTGGTGTTTGAGGTTGCATAAAGGTTGGTCCTGCTGTTGGCTCATGATGCTCATCAGGCTTTGCTGAGGATTGCTTTTCCAAATATTTCAGTAGTGCTCCTGAGAAGAACATAACATTACATATTCTGTTAGATTTTGCTAAAATACTCTTTCTTATCTTGTTTGATAATTGATCTGTGTGAACAGAATTTGAGGTGATGTGATCCATTAAATTTCACATTTCGAAATATTATAAATATTACAGAGACTACCTTACTCTATGTACACGATTCCTGAGCACTTGCCTAGCTTGATGGTCTACCTAACCTAGTTGCCTGAACTGTAATCATAAGAATATACAAGTGGCACATCTCACCTGTGCTACTGGAAAGCTTCTCCTCCTCTATTTTCTTCTTTTTCCGTTTTTCAGCTCCTGATGGATAATGTCGTTTCATTTTCCAAGATGCACGAAGTCACATCTAGTTAACCACAACTAATCTGCTAAATAATAATAATCATGATAATAATGATGATGATGATAATAATAATAATGTTTTACAATACTAGAAAAATTAAGCATTTAGGAAAGTATAAGCATATAGTAAGAATAAAGTTAAATAATATAGAAATAAGATCTCTCAATAGTTATTTACGCATAACGACCAAAACGTTTCGTTTGTCTCCTTTTTATCACATTTGTCTCATACAAAAACTTTAATTAATACGACAATAATAATAATAATAAGGATAATAATAATAACAATAATATTAATAATAACTTCAGCTATATTCCTATTGTTGCCCACTGAGCTATGACCTGGGAGCCTGTCTAGGGGCCCCCTAGTAGCAGCGGGGCCCTAAGCGGCCGCTTAGTCTGCTTATGCCAGGAAACGGCCCTGCCTAGTACACCCACCATTTGCCTTTATTAGAGCTTGAATGTGTCTTGGCATCGAATCGACTAATTTTTTTGGAAGTTTCAATAGGCATTTTTTTCTCATTCTTCAAGACGCTTAGCATGAAGTTCAGCTTTAGACGAAGATTTGTCTCCGGACAACCTTGCCTAATACTGCCCACAGGTGTTGTATGGGGTTAAGGTCTGGGCTTTTGGGGGGCCACTTCAAAATTTTTATTCCTTTCGGGTCAAGCCAATTTCGAGTTGCTCGAGATGTGTGGCAAGGTGCATTATCTTGCTGGAATGTAATGTCACCTTTGCTTACTCCTGGGTAAAGCTTTTCCATAGATGGGTCCAGAACTTGCTCTAACATGGCAGAATACAACGAGGAATTCATCCTCCCCTGGCACAAAAACAGTTTTCCAACTCCTCCAGAAGATATGCAGCCCCAAACCATTACGCTACCACCGCCAAATTTTACTGTAGGGACAATACATTCTGGCTTGTATGCTTCGCCTACTCTTTGCCTTACAAACGTAAAATCTCAAAGAATCCAAGAGAAATCAAACTTTTTATGATTCCTTATAAAATCCAAAAGGCAGGGTATTTATCAATTTTGATGGAACAAGGAAATAGAAGAAGGGTTTTACTACTTAGCTCGAAGTTACTTTCGTCTGACCAAAGCACTTTTCCCCAATCGTCGGAGGTCCAATGTTGATGTTTTTTTGCCCATTCAAGTCTCTTTTTTTCTATTTGTCTCAGACAGCCATGATTTCTTTCTGGCTTTTCGTGCCTTGAGATTAGATTCTACAAACCTTCTTCTCACTGTTCTAGATGACACACTTTTGTTTTTTGCTTGGGATAGCTTTGCAGCTAGCGTAGATGATGTTTTTTGGCGATTTTGCATTAGTAGCCCTCTTTCGCTGACTCCTTGGCTTAGATGCGTGGCTCTTGGTGTCGTGAAGACGTTTTAAAGTTGTTCGAACAGCGCACCTTGAACATTTAAATTTTCTCGCAATTGAAGCTTGCGAAAATCCTTGAGAATGAAAAACCTCGATTTTAGTCCTTTCAGATTCGGTTAACTCTCTTTTCTTACCCATTGTTCGAAACTTATGAATATCTCTGAAAAAATCATCAACATTTTGATAAAGTTTTCCAAAAATTAACCATGGAAGCAGGTTTTTATAATACTTCAGTTTTTTGAGAAAATAGGGGGAATTCACAAAAATTAAAATAAATTAAAATACCTCGGCAAAAGTGCTCGATCAAGGTGCAAATTTGTCATATTATAATCACAAAACTCTAAACTAATTATTTCATTGGTTAAATATTATCTATAATCACCATAAGCGAGGTTTCAGGGGGTGGCCAATACTTTTGGCCAAGGCTGTATAGTCGTATATAAAACTTATATAAATAAATATATATAGTAACGTGTCAAAATTCGCGGACGATACTAAAATAGGCGGTAAGGTTGTTAACGAGGACGATAGAAATAAGCTCCAAGACGATGTAAATAGGATTATGGAGTGGACGGATAAGTGGCAGATGCAATTTAACGTAGACAAATGTAAAGTTTTGCATGTAGGTTCTCGTAACAATAATTACACGTACACGATGGATGATAGGGAGTTGGCGAGCGTTGACGAGGAAGTAGATTTAGGCGTACGCGTATCTAAGGATTTAAAGGTTAGGAACCAGTGCCTGGAGTCTTGCGCAAAAGCTAATAGGATGTTAGGCTTCATAGCGCGTAATTTCGAATTTAAATCGAAGGATATTATATTGCCCCTTTACAAGTCCCTTGTGAGGCCTCATTTAGAATATGCCGTTCAGTTTTGGTGCCCGTACTTGCGTGAGGATATTGATAGGTTAGAAAGGGTTCAGCTTCGTGCCACGAAACTAATTCCGTCATTGCGCAACAAGCCTTATGAAGATAAGATTAAAGAGTTAGACCTGTATTCACTCGAAACTAGGAGATTAAGGGGGGAGCTTATTGAAGTTTTCAAAATCGTTAATAACATCGATAACGTAAATTTTGACAAATTGTTCACTTTCGATAATAGCAATACTCGTAAGAACGGATTTAAGTTGCGTGGCAGACGTTTCATTACTAATATCGCTAAAAACTTCTTTACGTTTAAAGTAATTGATAAATGGAATAATCTTCCCGCGCCCGTCGTGAACTCTATTAACGTTAATATGTTTAAGAACCGTCTTGACAGACATTTTAAAAATATTAACGTTGTTTAAAATAAAATTAAAAAAACAATTAGCAACAGGAGCTCTGGGTGTGGTGGTCGAGGATGAGTCTGTTGACGATTAATGCCAGCTTGTGACATGCCAGCGTGTGATGCCAGCAATAAAATTATTTAAAAAAAAAAAAAATTAGACTAACACGAACGTAGATGTAGCTCGTAGCGTAAACTAACCCACTTTTAGTTTAACTTTACCCACTTTTTTTTTTTTCTTATACTCCTTACTTTGCATGTCTGTAACACTCTTTTCTTGCATGTTTGTAGTTTGCATGGTATGACTGAGTTAAGAATGTGTTTGCATGGTTTGTAAGCGTTCTTATTTTACTTCTTTTCATCTTTCACCCCTCTCCTATTCTCTCCGACTATTTTTCTGACTTGTCGGCAGTGGCCGGCGGATGATGATGGCGAGTCTTTTTTCTCTTTTTCTGAATGAATGTTAATGCACGAGTGATAGGTGTTCCTCCGTACTTAACCCCTTATTCTCTTCTCTTCTCTTAACCCCCTACTCTTTCCTTTCTCTCGGGCTAACCTTAGAGTGGATCTTAGGGTCTTTGTTAGCCTTAACTTCTGTAGATATATATATATATATATATATATATAACCTTAACCTTACAAAGGTTCCACGTGATGATTTCTCATTTCGCGAAGGTCAAGCGTGTCGCCCCTCCTCTCGAGTTGGCCTGGTGAAGTAGTGAGTTGGATTCTTGCACTCTCCACCTCACATAGCCAGGTACACCCGGCTCATCGGGGATTGTTCTGAGCCAGGCGTCAAGTCTTCTTTTGAAGATTTCCACTGCAACTCCTTTCGTGTTTCTTAGGTCTTTGGGCAGCTGATTAAATAGTTTTGGTCCTCTCACTACAAAACTATTTTCTTTCAGGGTTAAGGATGTTCCCTGTCTCGCCTTCAATTTGGGAATACAACACAGTCTACCGTTTCTACCTTCCACCGTTGTTTGTGGAGTTATGGGATTCAGAGTAAGATTAGGGACTAGTTTCTCCATTATTTTCCAAGTGTAAATAATGGTGTATCTCTCTCTTCTCCTTTCCAGTGAATATAGGTCTAGTTCTCGTAACCTTTCCCAGTAATTTAGTCCTTTGCACCCATTGATCTTGGCTGTGAAACTTCTTTGAATCCCCTCCAGCTGTCTAATGTCTTCTTTTTTATATGGGGATGTTAGGACCGAGCAGTATTCCAGTTTGGGTATTATCAGGGTTTTCAGTAGAGGGATCATTACATTCCTATCCCTTCGTTTAAAAGTTCTCAATATCTGACCCGTTATTCTCTTTGCTCTGTTTACTGCTATCTTATTTTGTGTTTCAAATTTCGCATCATCTGTCATTACAATCCCTAAATCTTTTGCTCTGGAATTTCTCTGGACTTCCTGTCCATTTGGGTATAATATTCCATGGACTTTAGGTCTTCTCTTTTTCCGTACCGTAATAGCTGAAATTTCTCGGTGTTAAACTTCATATTGTTGTCTTCCGTCCACTTGTAAATTTTGTTTATGTCGGTTTGTAGAGATCCTATGTAGTCTGGTTTTCGTATTTTTCTACTGATCTTTGTGTCATCCGCAAAGGATGTTACTGTGCTCTCTCTGGTAACGTCCTCATCTATGTCAGTTAGCATGATTATGAAGAGTAGTGGAGCTAATACCGTTCCTTGTGGTACTGAGCTGAGGACCTCTGATTCTGATGAAGAGACTCCTTGTACTGTAACGACTTGCCTCCGCTCACTAAGGAAATTATATATCCATTTCCCTACTTTTCCTGTTATTCCCATATATTTCAGTTTATGTATTATGATTCCATGGTCACACTTGTCGAACGCTTTAGCAAAGTCTGTGTATAGTACATCATAGTTTTCATTACTTTCAAGTGAATCAATAATGTTGTTGTAGTGTTCCATTAGTTGTGACAGGCATGATCTGCCTGACCGAAACCCGTGTTGGTTATCATTGAATTTTTTCTGAGTTTCCAAAAAGTCAGATTTTTTGTCTAACAATTCTTTCAAATATTTTGGTGAGATGAGATGTAAGCGACACTGGCCTATAGTTTTTGGCCTCGGATCGATCTCCTCCTTTATATATTGGGACTATGTTCGCGCTCTCTCTCTCTCTCTCTCTCTCTCTCTCTCTATATATATATATTATATACATATATATATATATATATATATATATATTATATATATATATATATATATATAATATAATATATATATATGGCGTTCAGAATTATGGAAACACTTTTTAAAATGCTGATTATGTAATAATAATAGAATTCTTTTAATTTTTTTATACGTTACAGGAAGTAAAATGATATGTCTGTCCAATTAAGGAGCTTTCAAATGTGGTGTTTTGTTACATGAAGACTTACGAGCAATTAGTCAATATTGAAAGAAATTGTATTTAATGGTGACATCACGTTTTGATTAAAGTAATTGTTGATGTTCATAGAAATATTGATATAATTGGTTAGAATTTTTTTCTGTTATTTGTATTTATACATTTTATCCTATTTTCCTTCAAAAATGTAATTTGACTCGTGAAACCTGCACCTGAACATTGTTTGATAACAATGTGCCCTTCTCTTACGGATATCTTTGTATAATGGCTCTTGCAAAGGAAATATCATACGAAAATAGACTCAAGATTAATTAATACCTTCTTGATGAAGAACTACAGAGACAAATAGCCAATAAAGTGGGAGTTTCATTCTCGACGGTGAGCAAAACCGTCTCTCGTCATTCGCAAAGTGGGTGTGTAATAAACAAAGTAAGCCGACGGCCGAAAAAGGAAGACCTCGGAAAAAGAAAACAAATACATGATTTTATTGAGCAAATGCAACAGAAATAATATTAGCGTTCGAATAGCTGCTAAAGTCAGTGCAACACGCAATAGCGGCACTTCTACTTTAACATTGAAGAGACGTTTGAGGGAGGTTAGTTTGGATTCAAATCCAATCTTTGGACCACCAAAGGATCTCTCACTGATCTATTTGCCTTCGTCCGAAGATATACTTTAGTGTTTCCTTTATGTTAGACAGGAAAGAATTAAGTCAGGAGAAGCTAATCCAAAAATTTATGATATTGCTGCAGTCGTTGCCCAAAAAGTAAAGATGTATGGGGAACAGCTGTTAAGTATTCCTTGGCTTCCTTTTTGCTGATTCATTAGCGGCCATGGAAGCCGTGCCTAATTTTGCTTTGCGCGTCGGAATAGAATTAGACTATATTAGTGACTGTAAATGTTTTTAGCGAATCAGATTCAATATAAAAATTTATCAAAGCAATCAAATAATCTACAAAAGAGCTATAAATTATAATGTAATATAGTATAAATAACAAACTCTAAATAATATAATTATGAAATAATTTAAATCCGTGAAAATCTAAACAAATGGAAACCTTAAAATGGTGCTAAAACATCTACTAAAGATATAAAAATTCCTATTTTTTGTTAGTATTTTTCATGAAATACCAAATTTTTCAAATTTCTGTGAGAATGGGAGAAAAGCTTATAAGGGAAAAGTTAAAGAACATAAATAGACAAATCAAATGAACAAAAATGATCTTCCTAGCATAAACAACGGAAGATACGCTTAAATCTTTGAATCTAATATACGTACAGTACTTTTGAGCTAAAATGTGTGTGTGTGTGTGTGTCCACTTTTTTCGGAACCGTGCACAGCCTAAACGGCACCAACTGATAGCCCATGAGCTGACGATGTGTTCTGTCAAGTTTCCCAGTCCTAGGTCACCGGTTACTGGGTCCGAAGGCCCCCAGCACCGCGATAAAACTACAGAAAAGAACGCAGCCGTGAAAATCTTGAGCTTCACATTTATACTGTGATATATATACACTGCTACCCGCCCGGAGGGCGGGAAGCAGTATAAGGGAAGAGGGGGTGGGATAATTGGGGGAGTGGGGGTGGGGGTAATGGGGAGAGGGGTGGGGGTAATGGCTTTTTGGACCTATGTTTCATGGACTGCTCTCGATTTTCCTACGAAATTGCAAACAAGGGCAGTCGATGACCCTGATTTTGTTTCTGCAATCGGTTTTCTTGAGAAACCTAACCTAACCTAACCTAACCTGACCGAGTTTCTTGTACTATTGTTTTTTGCAAGATATCGGACTAATTCTTGTCAGTTTTTTTTGCAGAACAATGAGTGATGTTTGTATTAATTTGAAGTGGCTATGGCAAAATGTGCCAGTAAATAAATTTATTCAATATCCAATAACATTTTTCTTTATCATTTCTCAAGAAAACCGATTGCAGAAACAAAATCAGGGTCATCGACTGCCCTTGTTTGCAATTTCGTAGGAAAATCGAGAGCAGTCCATGAAACATACTAATCCCTGCTTTTTTTACTTTTGTATGGGGTGGGTAATGGGGGAGTGGGGGTGGGAGGGTAATGGAGTAGAGGGGTGGGGGTAATGGCGTTTTTTTTAATTTTGTAGCTTAGCCACTTCTTCCTATGAGGGCCTCATATAATAAAAAAATACATGAAAAAGTGAAAAAAAATTATTTTTCTCTTTACATTTGTGATTGATTGGATAGCCCGAAATGACACAATTTAATTGGGATATTAAGCTCCAGTCTTTCATCGATTTGCAGTTACGATTCATTACAATTTTTGTAATTATATTACCGATATTTTATAAAGTATTGGTGGTTACGATTGTACCATCCAATGATATGCCATATATATGAGATATATGTGATATGCCATACTTTTGTCGCTTAGCCGCTTCTTCCTATGAGGGCTTCATATAATATAATTTTAAATCTACAACCAATAAAAAAAATGAAGTAATGAAAAAAAAATCCGGAGGGCGATAGCGAGCTACCGCTTGTTTTTCCTAAAGTTTTGGGGGGACCTGAAAGGAAAGGCAAAATCTTTGACCTTGGGGCCAGTGAAGTTGACGCAGGTAGCTAATATTTTACAGATTTCTTATTGGTACCACAGACTAACTTGTGGGTGCCCCTGCAAAACTGAATTCTAAAAAAAGTTTTTTCACTCCACCCTACCTTACTGTCTACAAACAGTGGTGGCGAACCTTTTTTGCTGGCGGGTCATTTTTGTTACTTGATTTTTAAAAAAAACGAAATTGGGTCACAATAATTTATTTACTTACTATTTTTAGTGAGAAACTTGTTGGATTTTAGCTGCTAATGTTTTGATCCGAGGTTTATATTTAGTTGTCTTTAGTCTCACACATGCGGCACTCATATCTGTGCCAAGGCGATTCCTTGTGGTGGATATGATGAAATTCATGGAGGAAAACAGCTGTTCACATGAATAAGATGAACCAAACATTGTTAGCAGAACTAATGCTAGCCTTTTCATTGATGCAAAAGAATTTGGTAAAGAGTTCCATTCTGCAAGAATAAGATTCTCTACTCTTTCTATTGATTGTTATTCTCTGGTTACACCCAAAATTGACGACTCCAATTCCTTTTCTCGTAACTTCAGATTAAGATCAATAAATTTAGTCTTCCATACTGCACTTTCTTGGAAGTCAACTACTTCCATTTCTAAATTACCAATGTCAAGCCAATGAAAAGCTGATAACTGAAGATCTTCAAATTGAATAGTATGGGGGAATTGGATGAATTGTAAGTTGTCATCCATACACATAGTTTTTAAACGTATACTATACGTTTAAAAACGTTTCAGTGTGTATCAGCTGTTTATTTCGGTGGGAGAATAAAATAATTTTAAAACTGTAAAGCAGAAAATATTAAAAATTAGTCATATTTTATTTAAATAAGAGCTCGTGGGTCACTAAACATTGCCTCATGGGTCAGTGGTTCGCCATCGCTAGAAATTTGGGAACACGACACATTCTTCCTTTTCTACTTTCCACTGTTGTTTTGGGGGGGTTATAGGGTTCATAGTAAGATTAGGGGCTAGTTCCTCCATTATTTTCCAAGTGTACGTAAATAATGGTTTACCTCTCTCTCCTTCTTTCCAGTGAATATAAGTTTAATTCACGTAACCTTTCTCAGTAATTTAGTTCTTTGAATCCACTGATCTTCGCTGTGAAGCTTCTCTGAATCCCTTCCAGCTGTCTAATGTCTTCTTTTTTATATGGGGATGTTCAGACCGAGCAGTACTCCAACTTCGGCATAATCAGTGTTTTCAATAGAATAATCATGCTACCCCGACTTATGAGCGCAGGACAATTGAGCGCCGACAATTGAGCGCCGACAATTGAGCGCCAAGACAAATAAGCGCAAGACAATAACCTAACCTAACCTAACTACATTATTTTTAACATCCTTAATAAATATTGTTTTTTTAACATCCTTAATAAATATTGAATAACCTAACCTAACCACATTATTTTTAACATCCTTAATAAATATTGTTTTTTAACATCCTTAATAAATATTTGTTCAAGCTTATTTTGTTTCTTTTATCCAGTTTTTATTTGCTTGCTCTCGCTCTTTTGTTTTTGCGCTCTTTTGTTTTTGCGCTCTTTTGTCTTGGCGCTCATTTGTCTTGGCGCTCATTTGTCTTGGCGCTCATTTGTCCTGCGCCCAATTGTCGTGTCACGAGTAATCATTATATTCCTATCCCTTTGTTTAAAGGTTCTCAGTATCTGTCCAGTTATTCTTTTTACTCTGTTTACTGTTATCTTATTTTGTTTCAAATTTCGCATCGTCATTCATTTCAACACGTAAAACTTTTGCTTTAGAATTTCTCTGAATTTCCTGTCCATTTGGGGATGGATTTTAGGTCCTCCCTTCTTCCGTACTTTAACAGTTGAAATTTCTCGGTGTCAAATTTCATATTGTTGCCTTGCGACCAATTGTAGATTCTGTTCATGTCTGTTTGTAGGGATCCTGTATCCTCTGGGTTTTTTATTTTTTTACTGATCTTGGTGTCATCGGCAAACGATGTTACTGTGCTGTCACTGGTAACGTCCTCATCTATGTCAGTTAGCATGATCATGAAGAGTAATGGAGCTAATACTGTTGTTCCTTGTGGTCATGAAGAGTAATGGAGCTAGTACTGTTCCTTGTGGTCATGAAGAGTAATGGAGCTAATACTGTTCCTTGTGGTACTGAGCTAAGGACTTCTGATTCTGATGAAGATATTCCTTGAACTGTAACGACTTGCTGCCGCTCACTAAGGAAATTATATACCCATTTTCCTACTTTTCCTGTTATTCCCATATATTTCAGTTTATGTGCTATGATTCCATGATCACACTTGTCGAACGCCTTGGCAAAGTCTGTGTATATTACACCATAGTTTTCATTACTTTCCAGTGCATCAATAATATTGTTATAGTGTTCCATTTGTTGTGACAGGTATGATCTGCCTGACCGGAATCCATGTTGGTTATCATTTAATTTTTTCCGAGTTTCCAAAATCAGATTTTCCTGTAACTACTGTATTCTTTCAAATATTTTAGTGAGATGAGATGTAAACGACACTGGCCTATAGTTTTTGGCCTCGGATCGATCTCCTCGTTTATATATTGGAACTATGTTCGCACTCTTCAGGATGCTCGGTATTTCTCCCGTGTTGAATGATCGTCTCCATATCCAATATAGGGGGCTTAGCGATTGCATTCTTGCAGTGTTTGATCAGTGTAGCATTCCATTTGTCCGCTCCTGCCGCCGAGTGGGCTTTTAGTTTCCCTATATCTTGTCTAATATCATCTGTTGAAAAGTCGGAAATCCGTTATACTTTCCCCTTGTATCATAGTTCTTCAAAGAACGCGTTTCTATCGCATATCAGTTTATCAGTTTTGGGGATACTGAAAGATGATTCATACTGAGCTCTTAATATTTCAGATATCTCTGTTAGGTCATCAGATAAAGCATTGTCTTCATTTTTCAAAAGTCCGATAGTCGCGTGATGTTTCGACTTCCTTTTTTGCAAAATTACAGAAGTACTTTGAGTTAACCTTTATCGCTTCTATAGCGTCTTCTTCTTCTTCTTCTTTCCCTGTATGATTCTCAATTAGGTCCAGTATGACGCACTCTACCGTTTATCGTTTAATATTTTTTTGATGTTATCTTTGCAGTTTCTTAATTTTACAGTCACTCTTTTTCTCTTACGGAACATTTTCTCTCTCGAACCTGCTTCTCTTTCCTCTTTGTTGCATTTCTGGGACGTCTTTTCACAACTTCCGGCGTCTTCTCCTCTTAGGTAATTAGCATCTCTTTCGTTGTCTTAGCCTTAAAGATGGTTTTCTAGTCTATTGCTTCTATGCTGGATGCAACACCTTCCCAGTTTATAGCTTTGGAATGAAAATTTAAAATTTCCAATTTGCTTCTTTCTGTAGTGTGCTCTTTCCTTTCCTGTTGCTTTTATATTGGTTGTTATTTCAATAATGCTGTGATCAGATATTATAGTTGGGGATATTTCCATGTTATCAATTAGGTTACTGTTGTTTGTGAATACCAAATGTAGGCAGTTGTTTTTTCTTATATTTTCTGTTATTTTTTGTGTTAACAAATTCATCGGCTAGAGCTGGGAGCATTTTTGCCTGCTCCTGGTCTTCCCGTGTGCCCCCTTTGTCTTGGTGTATACATATATTTTTCTCTCTCTTTTTATATTTCATGAATGGAAAATTAAAATTACCACAGAGAAAAATATTTGGGGTTGGAGAGTGTAGAACTTTTACCCAGTTTCTGACCTGACCTCTGTAATGAAATCTGAGAATTTTGAAGTTGGCGTGTTCGGGGGTCTATATATTACGAGGGCCACTCAATATATTTTGCCTCACCTTTTTTTTTTCTTTCCAGGTTTCCTTGTAAGTTCCAGAAATTTTGTACACAAGTAGTTACATAACTTTTTTACAAGTTTTTATTTTCCACATAGTCTCCATCCTTTTTTACGGCTTTCCTCCACCTCGAAACAAGGGCCTTTATTTTTTGCTGGTAAAAGTCCCCTGGGTTCCGCTGGAGCCACCTCTTAACCTCCTCAACAACCTCATCGTCACTCTGAAACTTTCTTCCACGAATAGCATCCTTCATTGGCCCAAACAAATGGAAGTCTGAAGGTGCCATGTCCGGGCTGTATGGAGGGTGGGGTAACACAGTCAAGCGCATTTTTTGTGATGGCTTCTCTTGTTTGCAAACTGTTGTGTGGTCTTGCGTTATCATGCAAAAGAAGGACGTCTTCCAGTTTTCTCTCCGGTCGAACTCGCTTTATACGTCTCTGGAGTCTCTGGGGTAACAATATATGCCTCTGAGTTGATTGTTTGCCCGATCTTCATAATGTCCACCAGAATCACCCCTTTCATGTCCCAGAAGATGGTGGCCATAATTTCTCCTGTAGAGGGAGCCATTTTTAACTTTTTCTTGCGTGGGGAGTCTGCGTGATGCCACTCCATGGATTGGCGTTTTGTTTCAGGTTCAAAGTGATGTATCCAAGTCTCATCCCCAGTCACAATTCGTGAAAGGAAGTCATTCCCTTCTGTCTCGTATCGAACCAACGACTCGGAAGCAATTTCTTTTCTTTGGGCTTTGTGATCTTCAGTCAGTTCGCGAGGAACAAACCGTGAACACACTTTTGAAGCTTTGAGTATCCTAGTTGCTGAATTATCGTATTTACACTTCCTTCACTAATTCCTAGCTCCAGTGATAGCTCCTTGTATGTGACGCGCCGATTTGATCGAATGATGCTGTTAGCACGTTGCAGAGTGTGAGATGTGACAGCCGATGCCGGGCGACCGCTGCGTGGCTCATCATCGAGGCTGGCTCTCCCTCTCCCCGATGATCTCACACGTTTAGACCAGCGTCCAACTGTGCTTCGATCAACAACAGCATCTCTGTAAACGTTTTGTAGACGTTTGTGAATATTTCCAACTGTTTCTTTCTCTGCGGTTAAGAACTTGATAACAGCTCTCTGTTTACGACGCACATTACTGTCAGACGCCATTTTCGAAACTGCGTTAACCATCGGTTTTATACAAGGAGAGGAGGTTCAAACTGGAAAAAATCCAGTTATGTGAAGCGCAGAAATTTCAAACTTACGGCCCAAAAAACATTTCAGCCCCATGGCCTATTATTTAGCTAAGAAAAAAGGGTGGGGCAAAATATATTGAGTGCCCCTAGTACAATTAGTACCATATTTAATTTTTCAACTTTTGCTGTTACACATTTTACGTAGCTGTTTGAAGTACTTATACTCATTTCTGCCATATGTTTTTCGCGTGTATAAATAGCACATCCTCCTTTACACCTTACTGTTCTGTCGGCTTGGAGTATTGTATGTTATAGATGTCAATTTGTATTTCTTTTTTGTCAACAAAAAACTCAGTTTTCACAGTTCGCCTGGAAGTCCTTCCTTTAGATAGGTTTCCGCGCTGTGGTTTCTTGCACGAGTCCTTTCGGGTATGTGACTTTGTTCAGGGAATGGTTTGGTTTAAGGCCCTGAATTTTGGCTCGGATTATTTTTATTTTTTTGCTTTCGTTTTTCCAGTTATGTAGTTCCGATTCGTTTTTCAATGAAGGTGCATGTTTCGTTGCCTTGTGATCCTCCGAGAATTTTCCTCTCTATTTTTTTCGATACCTGTTGTCCCGATATCGCATGTAATATCTTTCTGTATGCCTTCTGTACGGCTCTCGGATCCCCGTATTTGTCAATTGGCTTTGTATTTGTTGGATGGTATTTAACAGTTGAATTGTGTCGGCTACATCCAAAAAATTGGTAGCCCTCTTTGTTGTTGTTTTGCCTGCTCACCTGTCGCGTTCCTTTGAGGGTGGTGGTGGTAACGGCATTTTGTCCGTATTTGCACCTCCCATATCTTGCATAGGTTTTGCAGATAGTAAGATGGTGGAACTTGCATTCGGATTCGAATTTGCAATATCCATTTGTGTGATGGAAGTTACATAAAGTGAGATGTGCATAGATGCATTGTCCATCCCGGTATCTGCAATGCCCTCTTGCATAATATTTACATACGATATTTTCTACGTTTTTAGTTCTTGTTGTCTGTTTATTTCCTGTTTTTAGTTTTGGTAGTCATTTTATCATTATTATTATTTTTATTATTATAATTATCATTTTCTACGTTTTTAGTTCTTGTCGGCCGTTTATTTTCTGTTTTTAGTTTTTGTCGTCTTTTTCTCTATCCTCGTTAGGCAGTTTTGCCATATCGCAGATTTTACTTGGCTCTTTTCTTTCTTTTACAGTAATGTCTTCTTTCCATGTTAGATTTTCATTTGTTCCTCTCTCATCCACACCGTTTTGCTTTGGGACATTTTGGTACATTTCCCCCCCCCCCACATTATTCTCTCCTTTTCTATAGCATTCGTATTCATATTCTCCATTTCTTTAAATACCGCAAATGAGTTTACAGTGTCGGTACATGCGACACACAGAAATTTGATCCCCGTCATTTGTTTGGCGTTCGACGCGAGGGATATTTTCCTATCATCCCAATTCATACAGATAAAGTCGTGCAGTTTTTGACAAAAATCACATCTGATTGCCGCATTTTCAGTTGTTTATAAACTACACAAGTTGCAAATTCGGTGAGAAATTGAACCCATGGTCGTGTTATTTATTACCGTCATCGCTCAAAACACCCACACAGAATTTTTTTTTTCCTTCTTTCGCTGGGTATCGATCATGAGGGTTTGGGTTTTATAACCTTTTTCTTGCCGTGTTCCAAACTTTTCTCAAATGCCTACTGTGTTTTGATTAAATATATACTTTAAACTTGTGATAATTTGTGTAAACTATATCGCACTTTCTTACATTCAATGAATTTCACTTTATAATTTATATGCACGGAGTCACTGATACTTTATACACTTTCGGGTGTAAATTGAATAAATCACCGAGAAGTTATTCCCTTCTTATTTTGATATTAATATAGAGAGAGAAACAAAGCGTCCATTCCTCACAAGGTACAAAAAAATATCCCATATATATTATATATATATATAAAATGAAAAGTTGAACGAGGGAAAAATACATAGCGTGTTTGGCCGGACATCCGGCTTTGATAAATTGATCGAGTCATGTTTTCATCCATGCAATGTCATCCGTGTTCCGGACATGGATAATTGTTTTTTCACATCCCAAAATAATATTTCAGATTTGTATCTGTGAAAAATGAATAGAAATAATTGTAAATCTTGTATTTATTTTTTTAATTCAGCTTTTTCGTAAGTCAATTTCCTCCTCACTGGGTAATAAATTAAGGTTATCTTGTCTTCCTTCGTGTATTTTGGCAGTGTTAGATTTTTAGCTTAACCGTCTTTTACATCCGTTTGTATGGACCAGGCTTGCAGTCAATTTAAGCTACAGGTCCCCTGTCGCAAGAACGTAGAACTCCTTCAAAGGAAAATAAATAATAAATTTGCGCCGTACGTGGTTTGCACGCTGTTTCAATCATACCTTTCGGAGACGAAAAGACTGACATTCATGCGTTGTAGTACTGTAAAATACGATTGTTCATATCTATGTATGGGTACGTCGTGGCTACGTCGCAATACCGCTTCCCGTTAGATCAGCAAAGTTAAATGACGTTGAGTCTGTTCAGTAGTTGGATGGGGGACCGTCCTCCACGTTCAGATGTTAATGTGACCTTGAGATGGTTCGGATCTCGCGTAAAGTTCTAGGTCCTCTCCGTTACATGACCTTTATTGTTACGAGGAAGGTTAAACATCCTAAAACATTATTTTCATACCCGTGTATTAACTCGCCAAAATTCATTTACGTAGTGAGAACCTATAAGAAAGGAACGTTCTTCTTTCATCAGTTGACGTCCAACTTCAAATTGGTAGTAGATAAATAAATAGATAGCTACAAAGGCTACAAAGGCTATACTTCAGCCTTCAAATATTCACTCTTCATATCGGGATCAAACGAAAACTGTCATGGAAGTTGAAGTAAATTAATTAATTATTAATTAAAAATAAATATACTTGAATTGGAGTAATAATATACGTAGAATAAGCGTAATAATATGCGTAGAATAAGCGTATATTATTATTATTAATCTAAATAGGATACAGCGTTCGAATACATTTTGCGAGTAACCTATTTTGATTGAAAGATTAGTTGAACATTAATTTGGGATCACCTGAAGATCAGGGACCCCCATTATTCTTGTTTTTTGCTTTACAGTACCAAATATAATAATAAATTAAATTGAATGCCCGGTTAGGTCAACTGTACGCCCTTGACGATTGGTTAGGTTAAGTCGTGATATTTTTGTTAGTTTTAACCAGAGCTGTGCTTAGCGACGCTCGTTAATTATTAGCGCATCCATTAGCGGTGCTATTTTTCAAAATAGTTAGCGGAACAGATAGTGCCGCTACATTTTTAGGCAATGTTAGGCGCTAACCGCTAATATAAATTAAAATGAATAGGGTCTTAGAATGGTATTCTCTATATTACGTTGCTTTTGTGCATAATGCTGAACGTAGAATGTATAATAATAAACAGTTTCCTGAACTGTGTATGGAAAGGAGGACAATGTCTTTCCAATAAATAAGTTTAATTATAAATATCAAATTACGCAATTTTCTTGAATACCCAATAATCATTTTAAAGATATAATTTTGTTCCCATTTGACACTATAAATATATAGTTTGACACTATAAATATATAGTCTATTCCTACTCTGGTATGAATCTCTTGAGTTGTAAAATATTTATTTATCCACTCGTGTTTAATTTTAATTTCTCTCTTATTTCGCGTGTGTATCTATATTCCAATGTATCTCCTTTTACGAGTAAAATATGTATTTAAAAATTACGTCGCTTTTATTTACGCAATTTACGCAATTGGATAGATTTTTAATACGAATAATCTATTTATGGCGAACTTTGGTAAGTAATTCTTTGTTTATTCACGGACAAATCCCTCGATAAATCTAGGGATATCATTGGATTTACCATTTCAAAAGACTTCGTACTCTCGTGGAGATTTGGACAGAGGGAGAACGCTCAATGTCTTGTTAATATAGCGAGGAAAAATAGTATTTTTCTCTTTTTAAAGGGAAATATTCGTGGGTATGAATAAAATGATATTTGTGGAGTTGATTAACTTTCTTTGTAATGGTATAAAGGTCACGTGACGGAAGGGGGGAGAATAACCTACGGTTTTACGTGGAATCTGAACCATCTGTGAGTCGCTACATCCTCTGGACGCGGAGGACGGTACCCACTTCAACTACTGAACAGAGCCAATGACGCTTAACTTCGGTGATCGAACTGGGTGTGATAGAATATAGATGAGTAATCTTCTTTCCCCCAAGTTACGCCAATATTTTTCTCTTTCACGATGGTTAGTTGGTTAGTTAACTTCTCGCGGAAGAATTCAAACTTTTTTCATTATTATAGCTAACTTTGAGAAATGGAAACGAGGGAAGGGGGTGCAGTGACGAGCTCGCTACACGTAATTTATTCGGGTCCACCCTGGCTTCCATTTATGGAAATGTACTGATTTCTTCTGCATTTATGCTTGACATGTCGCATTTTAAAAACAGTGTTAAACCAAACGTTTTGTAATGCCTGCACGGTAACAGTATGTACAGGGTGTCACATAAGGCAGTGTAGGATTTCATTTAATAGATACATTTAATTGTACGAGATTTGGGACACCCTGTATTTAAAATGATTTCGTTGAAAAGGTGATTCGATCGACCTGAAATGATGATCACTTTTAGCAAGTGTTTCATTTGGGCAGTATCCGTTGTGGCCACGTCGCAACATCACTTCTCGTAAGATCAGCGAACTAAAGCGACGTTGGATATGTTCAGTAATTGGATGGGTGAATGTCCTTCGTGTTCAGATGACTAAACGCCATTATTTTCCCTAAAAAGCCTCCATGCTTCCAACGGCATATTCAGATTAGAGTACTCTAAATATATTAATGTCATATCAAATATCTAAAAATTGTAAAGCTCTGTCACTTGTGTATTCTTTGATAAATAAAGATTTTTAACTGAATTTGAAATGTACACACCCGTGGTTCGGATTTCACGATAAGCCGTAAGTTCCGTCATTCGACCTCCCTGGCTGCTAGTACGGAGGCCAAATCATACAGTAAACAACAACATCAACAACATCAACACCTACTATTACCACAGTACTGTGCCAGTCTTCAACGAGAGAACGAATTTGAAAGAGGTTTTTTTTTTTTGTAATATACTCGTAAATGCATTCTCGTCATGACTTATAAATTTTTGCTTCTATATTTGATGGCTATTGAATTGTGTAGAATTTTAATGTTTTTTAGCTTTTTAAACTCTTTAATGAGGAACTTTAAAACGTAATTGCTTATGGTTTAGACTTTCAAGTTTGTAACTTTTAAATTCTTTTGATGAAAGAGAGTTTTTGAAAACAAAAAAATTCCAGGGCGACGTTTTTTTCCCATCATGAAAATGTATTGAAAAAGTTAATGGTTGGTACAGTATTCACTCAATGTTTTAACAAAGGTCTCTAAATATACAGAGTTTCAACTATTCTTTAAACTACGAAATGATCAGTTTAAAAGTGTAGACCTTAAAATTACTTCTTTCTCGGAATCCTCAATATAATGATGAATAAGCCTACAAAAGACAAGCGTAAAAAACATTTATTTGCATGTAGTTATTAGTTTTGAAACGTCTGACCGTCAACTTAAATGTATTTCAATAAAGTTTCCTCTTATGCACAGTGGTCTTTATATTGATCTATTGTGTGCGTGTGTGTAATAATAAGTCCAGCGCAGTGCTCAGACCAGGCGAACGTAGCCCATTGCTTTCATTTTTGGGGATTATCATTAACTAGAACCATCGGTAGTTGAACCCCCGATCGCGATGTTTTCACTTTGCTCACAGGGAAACGGTTACTCACTGAGCTACAAGCGTGTGTGTGTGTGTGTAGCAAAGTGCAAACTAGTATACTAAACACGAAATTACATGAAACAATGTGTCTTGCCATTAACTGGTTCAAGTATCGCAGCGCAAAATGCTGTCCTCTCCATTGATTGGAATGAAAGTGGTTCGAATCCTGTTCAGCCAAAAATATTTCATCGAAAGTAGTTCGTGATTTCTGCAATAGGTGGCGAACCGGAATAATTTTGTTTCTGTTTTTTATGCGCTATTCTTCGATGCAATTTCTTGCAAGTTTTGCAAAGAAGGAAAGAAAATTGTCCACTCTAACTATGTTCCTCCTGTAGATACATTTCTGATAAATGTACTTGGTCTTACATTCGCAAAGGCCACAACGTCCGTAACTCAGTGGGTAACACCATTTCCCTATAAATGAGGTGAAGACGCCGAGGTCGGAGGTTCGAATCCGATGACGCTGTTAATAATAATAATCTACAGGGTGTCCCGTAAGTCTGGACCCATAGGGAAAAATAATAAAATTACAAAATAGTCCAAAAATTTATTTATAATATATTTTTTTATTATTTTTATTATTATTTTTATTATTTTTTTATTATGATCTTACTCCGCTGGAGTTTTATTTGTGGGGCCACTTGAAAGCCAAAGTGTACGAGGTCAAACTTCAGAACATTTTCCACCTTAAAGCACGCATTGTGGAGGCGTGTCAAGAAATTTCTGCGACTGTGATTCAGAAAGTGCTGTCGCAGTGGAGATTACGTCTTCAACTATGTGTGCGACACAACGGCGGACACTTTGAACAGATTATGTAATAAATTTTTGGACTATTTTGTAATTTTATTATTTTTCCCTATGGGTCCAGACTTACGGGACACCCTGTATACTATAATAAGAGAGCTGTCCGTCTGTCCGTCCGTCCGTCACACTTTCAGAAATTGTGAGAAAAAAATTCAGAAATTGTATTACGGGCGGCAATGTGACGCTCAAGATTTTTATGACTGTGTTCTTTTCTGTAGTTTAGCCTGTCTGTTTGTCTGTTTGTGAAATTTATCCCGGGCAGTAATGGGGGAAGGGTGGGGGTGGGGGTAATGGGGGAGGGGGTTAGCCTCCAAGTTGCATGGGGGTGAGGAGGTTTTGGGAGATACCAGATTCAGAAATGTTGACACAATGTGAAGCTCAAAATTTTCACGGCTGCGTTCTTTTCTGTAGTTTAGCCTGTCTAACCGTCAGCGAAGCGACGGGAACTGTACTAGTAATAATAATAATAATAATAATAATAAAGGAGTTAGAGCAAGGAGCCTCATTAGCTGGCCTGAGACGCTGTGTCAATTTCTAGCCCTGTGCTAGAATGTCAGAACGTGTCTCAGCTTTACATAATGGAAAGGTGAAAGGAACACGATTGTAAATATATACGATTCAACAAATCTATTATTTGTTGACTTTTATGATCAAATCACAAACTATGGACAAACCGAAGGTGTTTATTTACTTTTTGTCAACCCTCTGTACATCTTAGAACCCATTTTCCATCCAATGGGAATAAGGTACCATCTCTACCTCAGAGATCCACTGTTACCTTTCACGACAAGGTTGAGTGGGGTGTACCTCTAGTGGTACTTATCTCATTTAAGGGTAAAATATATAAACGCATTTAATAACCGGATTTAATTAAAGCGCGAGCAAAATTTATAAATGACATACGACTAAAACCAAATTAAAGCGCAATAGTCAAAGACGTATAGAGAGAAGAGAAGGCTCAAATATCAAAGGAGAAATGAGACACTTTAATCTCGTAAGATTGAATGAATTTATAGTTTAACTTTCTTTGAACTATTTTTAATGAGTCTGAATTTTTTATTTCCCTTGCCGAGACTATTCCGAAGGTCATTGCGTGCAGCCTAAAATTTGTTGTACAATCCAACGTATAATTTGGTTTTCTAATGAGTGTGTGATTATCTCTTGTCAAAGAAGCAACGTTTAGGATATGAATACCTTCTAGTTGGAGAATTTTTAGAGTATGGATCATTATGTTCGCGTTTGCGTGCGAATTGTATGTTGAGTATATATTTCGTTGCACGATTATTCTCTATTGCGTGACCACAAAAGGTTGAATTAAGTATTTTCGAAATTTTATTTCTTTAAGTTTTTAGAAATTATACGCACAATGTTGTTATTTTACGAAGAAACCTGAAAGTTTTCTTGAAACTGTATTTTGAGTGTCAATCTAGTCGTTGTGTAAAGATAATAAAATTATTTATCAAAAGCTCTGCAAAATAAAAGCAATTCCGCCTGGACTGTTTTACTCTGTATTGTACATACATACATGCATGCATATATACAATATCTAAGAACCCGTTTTCCATTCCCAGTGAAGTGGGCGTCGGCGACGCACGTGAGCTTGGCATTGAAAACTTTTTGTACCACTTTTTTATGCAGGAAGGAGGGGCCAAGGTCGAACACCCACAGGAACACCCCCACTTATTAGAAGAAAAAAGAACCGAACTCAAGGTCTAAAATTTTCGAGATGCCTGAGCACTCTGCGTTTCACAGGGATAAAGATGGATTGAGCAAGGTTGTTCCAGAGTTGACCGATTGAATACATGAAAGATTGAGAATAGCGATTAACCTTTGCGTTAGAGAGATGGAGAAAAGGGGGTGAGAATGAGTCGAAAATCTAGTACTGCATGCTCTCCTTTAAGGAAGAGGTATGCAGTAAGAGAGTTCAGAAGAGCAGTATCCGTTATAATAGCGATAGCAAGGAGAGAGTGAGGCAACGTTGCGGCGAAGAGAGAGAGATTGAAGACAGTCAGTAAGAGGCGGGGAATTGATGAGACGAAAAGCCTTTGATTCCACTCGGTGAAGTAGCGCTGTGTGGGTTGAGCTACACAAGACCCCGATCAGAGACAGCAACTGAGTTGGGGTAAAGAAACTATGGAGCTGGTACAACACACCGAACGAGAATATATGTGATGCGATCTTTCCAAGAAAGATCACGAGAAAAGGAAACTCCAAGAATGTTAAGAGGAGAGGAAGGATTGAGTTGTGTATTGTTGAAGATAAGGAGATAGTCGTGTGGAAGATTGTGACGAGTAGACAGATGAAGGAATCGAGTTTTTGAGGCATTGAAAGTCACAAGGTTTTCTCTTCCCCAGTCAGAGATAGTAGAAAGATCAGAAATCAGGTGCATTATAGCTGTTTCACGCGAAGCATTGAGTGTCTGTTGAGAGAGATGCTTTGTGAAGCGGGTGGAGAGGTGAAGAGTGGAATCATCAGCATAGGAGTGGATAAAACAGGAAGTGCGACTCAATAGATCATTAGAAGAAGAGTGGCCATCTACAACCGCAGCTATAGATCGACCAGAATGTAATCAGAGATGAAGGTACAAACAGAAGGACAGAAACCTAAGAAGGGCAGTTTGCAAATTAAAGATTTGCGCCAGACTCTATCAATAGCTTTTGAGCAGAGGCGTCATTTTGGGAGGGCCGTGAGGGGCGGTCGCCCCCCCCCCTCAATCTCACCAGGGGGGAGCCCCTAAGGCCCTCTAAATGATAGTTTCTTTAATAAAAGCACCTAATATTTTGTGGATTACCAATATCAGTTTAAAAACTTTTTAGAATAATTTGAATAAAATAATGACAATGAATTATGACATAAAAAAATGAAAACTCGTCTGACGTCAACACAGACTGTGTTGAGTTTGGTGAAACATTATTTACGAACTACGATGAGAGATGATCGACTGAATGACTTGCTTCTGATGGCCTCTGAAAAAGAAGTGGTCAAAAACCTTAATTTTGATGTTTTGGTTGATGATTTTGCAAAAATGAAGTCTAGAAGATATCCTCTACTACATTAGGTTCTATATGTAAATTTCATGATTTATTGTTTTACTTAATAATTTGATAGTTAACTGTAAATAACCAGTCTAGCTGATACCATTTAATCATTCTTGTTTATATTAATTTGATTATAAAGTACATTGTGAATAGCACTTAATAAATTTTGACATGTGAGAGGCCTCTCACTACCTTCTTCGCCCCCCACCCGAGCCAATTTGAAATGACGCCCCTGCAAGTTTTGATATGTCTAGTACAATAGCAAAGGTTTCATCGAAATCCCAAAAGGAGGATGACCAAAAGTCAGAGATATATGCAAGAAAGTCGCCAGTAGAGCGTCCCTTGCGGAACCCATACTGACGATCTGAAAGAAGACTATGAGAAGAGAGATGTTTAAGTATCTTCCTATTAAGGATACATTACGAAAATTTAGAAATGCAAGAAATCAAAGCATTTGAACGATAGTTGGAGGGTTGAGAGCGGTCACTCTTCTTTGGGATAGGATGAATGAAAGCGAACTTCTAGCAGAAATGAAAAGTACTAGATGAAAGACAAGGACGAAAGACTTTAGCTAGGCAGGGTGTCAACATAGAAGCACAGTTCTTGAGAACAACAGGAGCGAGCACCATCGGGACCTTAGAGTTGAGCCCAGACAGGGCAGAAAGAACATCTTTGGAAGAGATTCTAATTGCAAACATAATTAAGTCAGAGGGAAGCGGAGATGGAAGAGCAACACCGGAATCGTCCAGGGCTGAGTTGTTGTCGGAGGAGCACAACGGAGAAAAAAGTTATATATATACACACAAAGGTTTTGTAATGCGATCTTATTGCAGCTTCACCCAGAAAAATCGAAGAATTAGGAAGGTGAATTCTTGAAAATTGATGATGAAAATTAATGAAAGTGAAATAATGTAAACACCTCTGCAAAAAATACCAGAAAAATACATCTTTTTTTTAAGATCCATTTTTTTTGCTGGATTTTCCCCGAAATTGAATTTAAAAGTCATCCCTTTGGTGTGAAGGTAAAATGTCCCATTTTCTAAGAAGAATTTGCATACATGTCATAATATTTAAGTTATAGGAAAGAACTTCTCTTTTGGCATCTAAAATTGAAGTCATACGCTCTCTCTCTCTCTCTCTCTCTCTCTCTCTCTCATATATATATATATATATATATATATATATATGAGATTCTTGGTGAGAAAAGGCGGCGCGCAGCTTACCCAGCTGTTCATCCTTCCATAGAAAATAGGTTCGTAGAAAAATGTGCACCCGTGTTGGGTCATGGTTCGAATTTCACGTTAAGCTGTAGATCCAAGGTGGAGCGTCAAGTTTGACCTCCGTCAGAATGAACAATTCGGACGAAAGCAAAACCAAGGTAATTAAGGTATACAGTAGTCCTTATAAGTATTCGTATAGAGACATATTTAAGTTATATTCGTCCTTATCTTTTGTACCATGCATAGGATAATTATGAAAAGTTTACCGTTCGTTTGAAAAATTTTATCAAATAAAAAAAAATTTCAACTCCAGCATACGGTGTAAAACATCAAAGAATTTGAGGAATATATAAAAAAAGTTAAAATACAAAAGTTTTCGTACATTTATTTACAAAAGTATTTCTTTAATACTATGTGTGACCACTTAAGGCTTCAAGAATTTAAAAAATTTTATCAGTAGTTGGGTGTTTATTGATTAGAGACTGTTGGCAATTCTGAATTCTAGAATTTTCTCTGAATCTTCATGGAAGACGGATGACTGTACAAACCACTAGTAAGTAATGGGTCATCGTGGTAAAGAGCTGTTTACAGACATTAAGAGATGTTATTTCTGCGCACGAGTCTGGAAAGCGTTTTTGAAAGATAGGAGAAGAACTTCGAATTCCATTTACGACGGTTGCTGCAGTTATAAAGAAATGGAAAGGATTTTCAACAATCAAAACTCTAACAAGGTTTGGACGACCTTAAAGGATTTCAGAACGTACATGTAGACGGAGTGAAAGAATGATTGCCGGTGATATTTGTCAAACATCAAGACTGTCTAAGATCGATGTCCATCCTTCTACTGTACGTCGTACATTGACAAAAAATGGGCTGCATGGAAGAGTTGCACGAAGAAAACCTCTGCTACGAAAAGCGTACAATGAAACTCGTTTAAATTACGCCAATGATCATCAAAATGATGGATTTTGTATTCTGGAAGAAAGTTCTACGGGCAGACGAAATCAAAATTGAATTATTCATGAACAACAAACAACGATATGTTTGGCGAAAATCAAATACTGCATTCGAGGAAAAAAAAATGCTTCCCACGGTTATGGTGGTGGTCGTTTGCTTCTTTGGGGATGCTTTAGTACTTCTGGTCCAGGAAAGCTTGTTGTCATTAATGCATTCTTGAATTCGAATGAATATCAAGAAATTTTAGAAGAAAATACATTGCCTTCAGTTCGGAAGCCATGAAATGGCTTCAGCAAAAGAATTTCAAGCTTCTCGAGTGGCCCAGTCAAAGCCCAGATCTCAATTTAATCGAGAATTTGTTTTGATTTGAAAAAAGCTGCCCGCAAGAGAAGCCCTTCGAATTTGAATGAATTGCAACAATTTTCATGAAGAATGGGCTAAAATATTTACTGAGAGATGTCGAAACCTTGTAGAAAAATACCCAAAACGAATGATTGAAGTCGTTCAAGCAAAAGGTGGACGCATAAAGTATTAAATAACTTTGTAAGTAAATGTACGAAAACTTTTGCATTTTAACTTTTTGTTATTTTCCTCAAATTCTTTGGTGTTTAACATTATATGTTGGAATTTAACTAATATTTTTATTTGTTAAATTTTTCGAAACGAATGATAAACTTTTTATAACTATCGTCCGCATGGTACGAAAGATAAGGACGAATATATCTGAAATATTTCTCTCTACGAATACTTATGAGTGCCATTATATATATATATTTTTCCCCTCTTAATATATTAATCAAGAAAATGAACTATAATGAGTAAATGGAGCCATTCTGATACCTAACTATAAGCTCTATTGATTAAAATTTGGGACTATAGAATCTGGACTACATGAACGATGTCGAATATCACAACGTCGACATCATCCAGATCAACCTTACTCATTTGAGACTTCATTTGAAAATGAAAAGTTTGTTTAACATTTTAAATGGGATTGACTAACCCATGCATACATTTCACATTTTCAATGAAAATGGTTAACCTAACTTAACCAGACCTAACCTAACTTAAACTAACGTAACCGAAATGGGTATAATGTAACCTATCCTAACCAAACCTAACCCGGAACTAATATTTACTAATTTACACGAATTTAACTGACATGCATGCAGAGCTGGGCACTTGCGGTTTTTTTTTGCGGTACTGCGGTACTACCGCACTACCAAACCGGTACCGCATAACGCAGTACCGCAAAGGATCGCTGAAAGTACAGGCTGTACTTTCAGCGATCCTTTGCGGTACTGCGTTATGCGGTACCGGTTTGGTAGTGCGGTAGTACCGCAGTACCGCAGTACCGCAAAAAAAACCGCAAGTGCCCAGCTCTGCATGATGCATGAGATGGAACTTCATATATCTTCACAATACTACTACTACTGCTAATTATTATTATTATTATAATATTTCGTTACTCAAGAAAATTTGTCACTGCATCAATTTATCTTTCTCAATTGCTTAAAAATATGAGTGTGAAGAGGAACAATGAAGATGTGCGTAATGTCAAGATAAAAAAAATTTAAACGTGTATCATGTCAAAAACATGCCTTCAGACTTTTCATGAAAGGTAACTGAATTTGAGAGGTTCGGGTGGTACCTTATCCCCGGTGATGACCCAGTTCTATCCTTGCGTGCGTAATTGATTTGGTTGCTGTCCACTCAACGTCATTCACATTCGCCTCAGTGGTCCACAAATTGAAATGCCCAAAGTGAAAAATAAATCCACATTTGAGAAGATAATTCCTTTATTTGAGAAACGAGGTCACTCCATTCCCTTTGCGTGTACGTGGGTGTAGACATGGAGAGTTTAACCTTTACCTCTGTTAATCCTTTTGGGTCTTGTTGTTCCGATATCTCGGTAAATAGCGCCGTAAATATTTTATATAAAATCATAACTATATATGTTCCGAGTTTTTTGTGACGATACCGAGTAGTGTTTCATCTACCCTTTGAGCAGTCCAGTATGCTCTCAAATACATACTTCTCCCTCTATTCCTCACTACATATGCATGCAACTTACACACTACACAATATTTTCAAAATTTATAAAAAAGTGGTATCGTTGAGCCTTGGAGACCTCGTTTTTGGCTCTCTCCCTCTTCTATGGAGGGGTCACCTTTGCGGGCATTCGCCCTTGGCCACTTCCTTCCCACATAAAAGTTGATATAAGATCAGCACAAATATATTGGTTACTTTATACAATGGTGCTATCTAATGTACGATTTCTATGTGTGCATAGCGTAATTTTAGAGCTGATTCGTATATATTCTCTTTCTTGTAAAATTACTTTTCTAGGGTCAAAGTATTTTCTTCAACCTTTTTCCGTACCTGCCTCTGGCGGGGATGGAGCGGAGGGTGGGTAGAGAGCCTTATGCTTTTTTATTCATTTTTCTACTACTGCTAGAATAATTTAAAAATATACTAGTTTAATAACAGGAACCTCGCCGAGTGGACCGAAAGGTCTTTGAGGTTTCCTCTCTCTCTCTCTCTCTCATTTTCATCGCTTTATTTCAAATTTCGATGACGTTAAAAGGGTCCGGAGAAAGTTAACGTCATTCCCACGAACGTTAATAACGTTAAACGGCGAATACGACAACTTTGTAAACGGATAGACGGGCGTATCGCGGTTGGAAAACCAAATATGATTGGCGTGGATTCGCCGGAGGTTTTTTTTAGCGTTTCGTTTGGATAGTGTTGGGGGGGGTCTTTTTTTGGGGGGCGGGGTTTCGAGTTTTTTCTTTTCTTTTCTTTTCTTTGGCGGGGTGTCAAAGGAAAATGGGGAGGGAGGGGGGAGATTATTTCCCACAAAACGCTTTTTTTTTACTTTTTGTGTTTTTGGTAATGTACTTTATTCTAATTGAAATTTTTATTGGGATTCTTCATTGCTCACAAATAACACCAGTACACATTTGAAAACTTGTCGATAGATTTTTACAAACTAGTTGGTGATTCTATATAATTTGAGTGCGCTGATCTCAAAAATATAGTTAGTTTTTCCCTATCACGTATGGTTTTCTTACTACAGGGTGTGTCATAAGTCCCTCATTTATCCCCAAATGTGAACCATCTTATCGAGACCAACATTGGATTGCACATGCTAAACCATAAATTTTGTTGTTATAGACTACAGTAACGCTTACATAATAATGTAGGGTAAATATATATAACAACCAATCCCGTTCCCAGCAAAATACTCTCTCCCCTCCCATCAATGGGTGGTTAACATTTGGGGACAGATGAGGTATTACAACACCCCTTGTAGCACGAAATCTTTAGGTGATAGAGTAAAACCTAATTAAAGCAGAATTAAATAGCTCCTAGCTCTTGGATAAGCATATTGCTTGTTTATGAAAGAATAAAAAAATAACTGAAAGAAACAAAATATATTTACCTTCTTTACTTGCAAACATTTCAGGACTTATTCCAAAGACTTAAGTATGTGTCGGATGCCAATAAATTGTTCTCCTGCAATCTAGACCCCAAAAGTTCTGCAGAGTCCTTAGGCAGATTCAAATCCCTGACTAAATCATTTAGTTCGGCTTGGGTTAATGGTTTAGGATCTCGGTCAGCTGTTGGCTGTTCATAAACATCATCATTGTCTGGATTTGGAGCTGAATCAGAATCTGAATTATATTGATCCAGACTCTCGGGTGGGCGGGGAATAGGAACTTCTGGACCATGGGGTACCGGCCTTATTGCAGATGGAAGACTTTGGTATTGAAGGCTCTCTTTATTCTTTGCATTATAACCTTTAACATTGCAAGAACAGAAGTAGCAGTCGTCGGTATGGTTTCTAGGCTCGCGCCATACCATAGGGATCCTAAATGGCTAACTTTTCTTTTTACCTTTGCTCCAATTCCTTAGTGCCGCAACACACGTAAGACAAACCTTGTGTGGAGCCCAACCTTTGTCTTGATCTAATTTAATTCCAAAATAAGCATGATAAGCTCTCTTAATGAAGGTCGTTACATTTGTCCTTTGTTTTACAACAACATACCGACCACAAATATAACAAAATATGTCTGGACTATGGGTACATCCTCTAGAAGCCATTATTAAAATTTTAAAGACGTAATGTTAGAATTATCTATCTGAAAAATATAAAAAAACGAAATTAATTAAAGATAAAAAAGGTAAAAAATTACAAAACGCCCCAAAATTGTTTTACTAATAACTTTAAAACTGTGGGTGATAGAAAAAACTGGTAGCATTTTTGAATTCAGCGCAGCGAACTGCTTCAGAATCACAACTCAAAATAAAGAAATCGATTTTCATGCAGACCGGTGGATAATCAATGCATCTATACTCTAAGGTTAATCTAACTGTACTGTAGTGGCACTAAAAATGCTTACTATTTTGATAAAAACTTCGTCCAACTACAAAAGAATTGGATTAACCATTCAGCATTTAGTATGGTGTACAAATAGTTAATTGTTTAGCTGTTTTAACCAAGAATTTTTTTCATAAATAAATAAATATATATATATATATATATATTATATATATATATATATATATATATATATATATATATATATACACATGCACCAGCAATATTCCATCGTCTCACCTTATGGTCTTATTCTCATCATTTAAATAGGATACGATAAAATTCTAAGTAATCTTACGAGTACGTGTCAGTTAAGGAATTTAAAGCAGTGGTTCTCAACCTTTTAATAGTTACAACGTACCAAAATTTCCTGATATTTCCACGGCTCATTTTAAATAAGTATTTAACGGGAAGAAAATGCTATTATTATAATGTCTAGATTTTAATTTTTAAAGAATATACGCATTACGATTTGGTATAATTATATTAAATAGGTAAATTATAATACTGGGTGTCCCAAAAGTCCCAGTTTGTTTCTTGTTTATTTCTTATAAGAAATAGACTGGGATTTTTGTGACACCCTATATTTTAAATGCTGGATCATTGCCTATGTCTGATTATCATATATTAATATTTTATATTGTTTTGTTTATCAATTGTTATGATGGGTGGTAAATAACCACAATACCAAATTTTGTACACAATACCGTGGTATTAATGTGAGCTTTTTGGTTCACACTGTCGAGCAAGTTGATAAAATCTCAGAGAAATGAAGACAATGATTTTCATATTATTGAAGACACGTGAAGCCTATTCCTATAGTTTTCGTTTTAGCGCTTGTCAGGACCGAAATGGTCCCTCATAAATGGAAATGGTTGTGAGAATGTTTTAGCTGTTTGACTGAGTGATGGATATTCAGGTCGTTTGATCCAAAAACTAAATTACTCGTTTTTATAAACCTTTTTTATGGCCAATTCAGTGGAGAGTTCAGTAAGCATAATTCTTCAGAAGTACTGGTTTTACTAGACGGTTTTAGGTCGTTTGAAAGGGTGAATGGATAACAGATTTGCATATTTCCATTTTGGAGATCTTGGTACGAAAGTATTAGTTGAATACGGCTTCAAGTTCTTTTAGGTGGTTCCGGGCTATTTTGCGCACATTTAACTTATCAGAGTCGAGATTTGCATCATTCTCCAAATCTGTAAACGACGGAAACATATCGGAAAAATATTCGGGTTCACTCGTTGCACCCAAAGTCTAATTTTCTTTTGAATGCCTCTACTTTATTTTTTTTGGTACGAGAAATCCCTCGCAACCCTGTAACTGAAGGTTAAGTTCATTCAGCATGCGAAATGTCTCCCAAGCATGCCAGTTTTGTTATTCATTCGGCGTTGGCAAGGGTTTGTATTAGTGGAGATTTCTTCTCAAATAAACCCATTTTGACTTCTTCATGGAGCTCGTACAGACGAGTTAAAACTTTTCCCCTAGAAAGCCAACGTACTTCTACATGTAATAACATACACTGAAAAAAAAATTTAGGTCACAAGACTATGTTAACCAAGTCAATAGACGCATCCAGTTCCGAAAATGATTTTGAGTTATATGACCTAAAAGAATTATAATAATCATTAAACCTGAAGTAGTTAATTTGCGGGTAGTCTTGGGACGAACTCTTTAATTGGCAATGCCAAATAAATTGACTTATTTAATTTTCTTGAAACATGTTAAATGGTTAATTGCTCGTTCTACTTTTAAATCAGTCGACTAGTTTCATTTTGTGGTTAATTAGTAAATGTACTAAATTTCAAAAAGAAAAACAAATCATACGGCTAATGGCGCGTTTCATAGTGATGGTAGAGTAACTAGTTTCATATTCAGGTTAACTTCTAGAGAGACTATAAGCAGAGTCTAATATAAAAGGAGAGACATGCCAGTTGTCCTAAATAAGTGGCATAATGTTTTTATTTTATAAATTTAGGTGGTACACCACATTTATACAATGATACTTATTAATTATAATAAAAGCCACTGTCTGTCGCTTGGTAAAGCTTACCAATAGCATGGTTCATAATCCCACATATACAGTATATATATATATATATATATATATATATATATATATATATATATATATATATATATGAAGGGCGCAGCCACTGGGAGGGGGTTACAAAACTCGGATCACCTGAAGATCAGGGCTCCCAGCCTTCTTTAGTTAACCATATAAGGCTAACTAACGAAAATATCACGACCTAACCTAACCAATCGTTAGGTCAACTGTACGCCATGACGATTGGTTAGGTTAGTTCGTGATATTTTCGTTAGTTAGGCTTATAAAGCTAACTAAAGAAGGCCAGGGGCCCTGATCTTCATTCAGGTGATCCATATTTTGAAAATTTCTGTTTTAAATCAGTCCATAATTTCAAACCTACGAAAATGGGTGATTTTTGAGATGAAGACAATCTAAGGTGAGGAATAACGTGCCTGTTTCTATTCCTAGTTCTGATACGAGGGAATTTCTTTAGTTACAAAATATTTATTTTTCCATTGTTAAGTTAATAATTTTATTCATAAATTTGCAAATAAAAATAAAATGTGTCGCAATTTGATTGTCTTTGAATTAGAAAGCAAAATATTTTCACGTGAATCAAACGCAAATAAAAACTTTAAAAATGTTTTTTACAAAAAAGAAATAAAAGTTGTTACGATTTGGTGGTAAATTTGCCATGAGTTTAAATGAACCCTTCTTACAACATTTATTTCTACAACCACAAAATTGTGTGTGTATTTACCTTGGAAAATAATATTTTGTATAACGTTCACGTTGTCGCTGTCAGACCAACGATGTCTTGTTCACAAAAAAAAAAAATTGCAGCTTTTGGAGAACAGATAAGCCACACGGCGCTTTCCGGGTTTGTCAGCTCAGTAGTCAAGTTCCAGGACAAGTGACGCGTGGGTCCAAATGGAGTCAGTGGGCGAAATTATACAATTTATGTACAAAATAGCAGAGCTGGGCACCGCAAACTCAAAATCACTTCCGCAATCGCAAATCCGCAAACTCAAACCTTACCTTCCGCAACCGCAAATCCGCAAACTGCTTGCAATTTTTGGTGCTGCAAACGCAAATCCGCAAACGCAAACCATATTTCCAATTTTTACAGTGCTGGGCACTTCCGCAAACACTTCCGCAAACCGCAAATTCCGCAATCGCAATTTTAACTATAAAAAGTATCCAAAACATTAAAGAGGTATAAAAAGTTTTTATATCTTTTTAATGTTTAATGTTTTAGCCTTGTTTTTATTAAAAACGAGGCTAAATAATTTATTACAATAAATCACTATTGTAGAAGAAATAAAAATACTACATATATTGATATATTATATTGAACAAAAACACCTCCTGCAAGTAAATAGTAAATAAATTAAATAATAAATTTAATCATTTGAATTTCATAAATTTTGAGACTTAGACACGTTAGAGAAGACTGTACTGTAACTGTAGTAACTGTACACACATTACATTACACAAGTTAAATTAAGTTAACACTGTGACTGTACACAACTTGAACTCACTGTACAACTCAACCCCTCTAGCCTCTACAAGTGTACGCCTCTGGCTTTGTCAACAAGTTCAGTCGTCCTCCTCCAGTAACTGAGTCAAATCCAGTTTTAATAAGTCCATGTTCCCCTTCATGAACACGAGACGTTCGAAGTTGTCAGAGGTCAGGCTGGCCCTTTTGGGAAATTTGCGGAAAGATTTGCGTTTGCGGTCTTAGTTCCGCAACGCAAATTCACTAATTTGCGATGACTTTGCCGCAAACGCAAATCCGCAAACGAAAAACATACTTCCGCAATTGCGGAATTTGCGGTTTGCGGAAGTGCCCAGCTCTGCAAAATAGTATTATGGTATGGGTCCATATGGACCCGTTGGGCCGGAAAGGGTTAACTCTATTCAATAATAATAATAATAATAATAATAATAATAGGCTTTAAACTGTTATATCGGACCATACAATTAAAATTAGAAAAATAATGAAAAAAAACTTCAGAAAACAGTAAACAAATTATATGGGTCATGATACCCCAAGAATACAGTAATAATAAAACACAGAATGTTAATAAAGAAAATATACCTCTTTTAATTAAACTAATTAAGTATTAATTAAAATTGTGATATCTGTGAATGGAAATTTAATATATTTTAATATTTTTTGAAGACCTTAATTAACCGGATGTGAAAATTAATTAAATAAATCTGTTCAACATTTTTTGTTCCGTGAAATCTCTTGTCAAAGCAGATATATGAGAGAGAGAGAGAACTTTCGACACTCGCCAAGAGCCAACATACCATATTTTCAACACCCCCACCTCCATTCTTTAGGTTAGTTATACCCGATTAGGTTAGTTCAGATTAACTTTAAACGAAGACAAAAATAAATAGCGTTGTCAATGTCTGTGACTATCCAAAAGTTTATCATAAAGAATGAGCATTTCCACGGAGTAATTAATTTCTCAAATAATAATTCTTATCGGGGAATTCACGCAATGGTTTATATTAAATTTTCATCCCGTCACCATTATTTACAGTACATCACTTTTCACCACTAAAATATCGTGCAACACACCTGATGACTGCTAATGAAAATTAATGAAATAAGAAACAGTTTGAAAGCATTACGGGAAAACCAAGTCTAATTTAATTAATTAAACGTAATCACGGAGGTGAATGGGTGTCATTGTCATTATGAATGAGTGTGAAACGCAATTAATTCAGTGTATCGACAACACACACTCGTCCAGACACACCTGAGATTTAAAGGTGACACCTCTCGCAGCGCACAATTTGAGAGTTGCTGTAATTTCTTCGAAAGGAATTCGTAACAAGTATATAAATATATTTCTTTGGAAAGCTATTTCTTAAGGTAAAACTCTCTCTATAAGGGTGAGGTAATCCATGGTATTCCATTTCACGAAGGTACAGTACATTATTTCGTACGTGAAGCTACATTCAGAAAAGCAATTTCTTAATATGAAGGAAATTCTTTGACTCTTATTTCCTTTGAGAAAGATATATTGTAAATTTTGTGTGTGTGTATATATATATATATATATATATATATATATATATATATATATATACACGCGAAAACTGGTGAAATAAAATAGCCTTTTTAAAGCGATTTTCCTTAACACGATTTCCCTTTAAAAAAAAATAATAGGATTTTAAAGAAAAACCTGAAAATTCCTCATCGTGGTAATGACTCGAATTTGGAGTAAAAAATTTTACGTAATTTTAAGAGTGAAGTTTGGTCCCAAAATCGCGTCTTTTAAGAAGCAGTTTTGCTAATAAATTTCTTGCGGGAAATTATTACTGTTCCTCTCTCTCTCTCTCTCTCTCTCTCTGTCAAATAACCTTAGCTGTTGCGAAGGAGGGTAAACAACCCATTATTAAGTTTTCTCTTAATAAGTAGCCTAATTAAATGAGGCGCGCCAAAGATGTGAACACCCTGTATATTTAGTGAATTTCAATATTTTTTTAATGATCTTCGTTTAATTGGTAAAATATTTTCATTAATTTGTCGATAAAAATTATTTTTATTTTGGGTATTTTTTTTTTTATTTATTTATTTATTTATTTATTTATTTTTCAGTGTTTAACCTTCCTTTTAGTTTTGAATTATTTTTTTAGTCGCAAAAACAGTGATCGAAGCGAGTTATTGAAGAGTTTTGTTAAAATCAAGTTTTACATCTTTAATAAGTGTGTGTGTGTGTGTGTGTGCAGTCGACTCGAAAAGAACTGTCGAAACGACCCTTTCGTCATTACCGAGATTTATTACTGTAGTAGCAAACATTGAATTTCGTACTAGGACTTCTCTTTTAATCGAATGCTTCTCTCTCTCTCTCTCTCTCTCTCTCTCTCTCTCTCTCTCTCTCTCTCTCTCTCTCATGACGATACCAAGTGGTGAGTTGATGTGCGATGCAGCGGTGCTATCTAGTGTACGATCTCTGTGCGCATGATGTAATTATAGAACTACAGGGTGTCCATAAATGATTACCCTGAATAAAGCATGCCATAACTTTTAGATAAACACTCGTATTCAAACACAGTTTTAATCATAAGTAGATAAACATACAAAATTTTGATACATAGTTAATGAACTTAATAAGCTTCCACATGTGCACCCCTAGTGGCACGTAAAATGTCTAAACGGTGTTCACACTCACGCCACACATTTTCCAACATTTGTGGGTTAACTGTTGCAATTGCATCCGTAATGCGTTCTCGCAATGTCCTGATATCTGGAACAACTGTTGCATAAACCAAATCTTTAACATGACCCCAGAGAAAGAAATCCAGGGGTAATGTCTGGTGATCTTGGGGCCATGGGATTGGCCCGTCCCTGCCAATCCATCGATTTGGAAATGTTGCGTCGAGAGTTTCACGAACAACATGCGCCCAATGAGGGGGTGCCCCATCTTGTTGGAAGATGACAGTTTGAATGTTTTCCACCGTCCCATCGGAAACTGATGGTCTACCACTGCTCTTTCCCTTTTCCACGTTTCCAGTTTCCAAGAATTTTTTCATCCACGACTTAATTAACTTTACATCAGGTGGATTCTTTCCATACTTTGTTCTGAACCTTCGCTAAACACTGACAGGAGATTTTGTTTCTGCAAGCCACACAACACATTGTGCCTTCTCTGTCACAGACGCCATCTTAACTGAACAGCTACTACAGCGCTCCTAGCGGCGAATGCGGTAGACGAAACACACCAGCACAGAAACTCTATGCCGTGTACGAGATCACCTGTAAAAAGAAAACGGATGTAAGATTCGTCATTAAAACATGAGAGCATACTGTTTTCAGGGTAAACATTTATGGACACCCTGTAGCTTATATATTCTCCTTTTTCCTGTAAAATTTCCTTGGTTACTTTTCCAGGATCAAGCTATTTTTTCAACCTTTTTCCGTACCCACCTCTGGCGGGGGGAGCTGAGTGTGGGTGGAGAGCCTTATGCTTTTCTATCCATTTTTCTACTACTGCTAGATTAGTTAAAAAATTAACTAGTTCAGTAACAGGAATCTCCCCGAGTGGACCGAAAGGTCTTTGAGGTTTTCTCTTGTCCTTGTAACTCCTCGTAACTCTCTCGTTCTTTACAGTGAAATTTTAGTTTTAAATATTGTACATCAAAATTTCTCAAGTTACGGTGGCTTTGGCAGGATACGAAGAAATGATGCAACGATGAAATGATGACTTTTACATAATAAATAAATAAAAAAATGCATTGCGTAAATTAGATTAAGTAATTTAGTATTCATGCTGTCCTTTATTTTCCGCTGTCCTCTAATGCGTAACTGAGTACACGAGAGAAATGTAAGTATGGTGTGAATGAACTCTGAAGCTATTCTTTTCATTATACTTTTTTCTACTTTCCTATAAATCTTCTTTCACCACTATTTTCTGTCAGCAGTGTCTGGCGGAGGAGGGAGAAAGACTTGTTTGTTCTATACTTTACTATTACTACTAGTTCTGTGTGAAAGGTTTACACGTGTGTAAGTGTAAGCATGGTGTAAGTTTTCAGTATTTCCTTATTTTCATTTAGTCTTTTCTTTTTCTCTACTTCTTTCATGGGCAAGTCTAAAGTGGATCTTAGGATCTTTGTTAGCCTCTCTCTCTCTCTCTCTCTCTCTCTCTCTCTCTCTCTCTCTCGGAGGAAGCCGGTGTGGCGTCGCTTCCCTTCCGGACGATGAAGATAGAGCAAAGCGGGAACTTTAAAGACGACCGTTTCAGTCCCATCTTTGCAATGAATGCTATCACGAAGCTCCACTCGAGTTTTAGAGAGAGAGAGAGAGAGAGAGAGAGAGAGAGAGAGAGAATATTTTATTATAACATTACCATATAATATAATCAGCTTTTATTCAGACATGTACATTTCAGATATGTCATTTGTATAAAGGAATCTCTCTACAAAAAATGTTACCGTTTAGAAAAATAACTGAATTAAATTTAAAGTCTTTGTCTGTTTCTTACGCTTTAATATTCCGTAACAATGGTTAAATTACACATTAAAAGGAGTGACTCATCGCCGGCCTAATTCTCGCCGGCGGCGCTCCTGTTTTCATTAATGATAAAAAGACTGTTTCTTCGTTAAAGTGTTAATTCCAGGCATAAAAAAGGTCTTTACCTTTTATATTCGCTCTTCTTTTAGGGTCGTAAAGGCGTTCAAAAGATTCACTTGTAGCCTCTAATTCAGCATTTATTGTTTACTTGCTTTCTTTTTTAATTGGAATATAGATTCCATTAATGATGTTAAAGATATTGGATTTATTGTTTTAGATTTTAGTCCGGTAATCCTTAATTCATAACGTTTAAAATCATTATACTTTTTTTGTAGTTTTCTTATTGAAAATTAGCGTTTTACCTTTAATGCGGTACTGTATGTAAGATCCTCTAATGAAATAATATAGATTTTTTCATTCATGTATTGCGCATGCGCGGTATTTCAAAATTGTTATATACCGGTTACTAGTTGTAGGCAACTGAATTAAGCCCCGCCCATTTGAACCCTTTGCTGCATTATATAGGGAGGAGTCTTCCGTAACACTTATTAAAATCGTCTGACGTGAACCAGGTTTTAATTAATAAATAATGATGATAAAACACGGATGAGAGTTAACTCTTATTTCATAATCACGGTAAATTATACCAAGGTCTAGAAATAAGGGTAAACCACTATTTCATAACCATGGTAAAATATACCAAGGGTATATATTTTACCCAGGTTTCATTATGAAATAGGAATTAAAATTATTAAAGTTAAATCATTTTGTCATTGTATACAGAAAATAAACACAAACAAATAAAGAAAAAGTAATAAAAAATGGATGGCAATGAAATAAGTAGAAAGTTTACAGCTTTTTTCAACGATGTCTATAGAATATCAAATGAAACAATGACAATTGTAGCGGACACAAAATAACAAGAAAAAATGTCGCGGCACCATATTTATATGTTGTAGCGGAAGTCTGTTGTGTTTGTGTGTGTAAGAGACGTGGACGCGATGCTTCCATATATATATATATATATATATATATATTTTATTATTTTTTTTTTGGTGAAGAGAAATGTGGAGCAATTTTAGCTCTTGGAGAAGTTTATTTCAGGGGGGTTGAAAATTGACCTTAAGGAATACTCGAATGTACTTGTACGGTATATAAGGCCGAGTTTGCACTAAAACACTGGCGCGCAGGGGAAGAGGGGAAATTTTTTTTGGCTTGTTTACGATTATATAAAAACGCGTTGAAACATGTTGGAGCGAAAAGTTACGGACGTTCAGATAGTTATTTTTTGTCAGCTGAGTTATATTGAGTCTGATATATATATATATATATATATATATATATATAATAATATATATATATAGTGACGTAGGCATATGGCGCCCCCATCGCATATAGATGGTGCAAGTGCAGCTAGCTCCGCAATATTGGAGGGGAAGGATTGGGTTGGGGATCCATCGTTCCAGTTTACTCTCTACATGGGGCAACAATAGCCTCGGACGTATGAGGACATGCGCCGTGTGATAAGTGTGAGGGTGAGAAAGAAAGCTTCTGGAGAGAGCTTGACTGTGTGATCGAAAGGGTGCTTCAATGTTACACAATGTTTGTGATAGGAGACATGAATAGGAAAGTTCGTATGGGTCCGGAGGATGAGGTATTGGGGAAACATGGTGTACCAGGAGTGAATGATAATGGGTGTAGGCTGAAAGAGTTATGCAGGGAGAGAAAGCTGTGTGAAACGAATACATGAACACGAGGGAGTACATAAGTATACCTGGTATAGAATAAATTGTGGACATGGTGAGAGAAGTATGACAGATTATGTGTTCGTAAAAGGTAGTGTGCTGAAAGAGGTATTTGGCACACGTGTGGTGCGAGGTATGAGGAGGAGGGGGTCTCTCTGACAACATGACAGTCCTGCGTAAAGTGAAGTGAAGTGAAGTGGTGTGGAGAGTGGAAGAGATTGTATGGAAGAAAGGTGGGCCACGAGAGAATTAAAGTGGTCAATGGTCAGAGAGGTAGCGGTTGAGTATAGTAAGAGAGTGAATGATGAATTGAGTGTAAAAGATGCAGATCAAATGGATATGAGCGAGATGTGAAGTGTGTACAGTATAAGGAATGTCTGATTAGGAATGCAAGGAGTGTTAATCGTGTGGGTTTGCTAAGAGAGGTTCAAAAAAAGGATAACAGTGTGGTGGGATGCCGACATTGCGTCAACAGTTGAGACTAAAGGAGAAAATGGTTGTTGTTTGCGCAGGTAATCGTGATAGAGAAGAAAGAGGGTCCACGTGAGAAAGAGTGAACTCGATCCGGGTGATGCACGAGAAGTAGTTGCGAGTAGGTTGGAATGAAGGTTTCTTAGAGGTATGTAAGTTCGGGACTCTGTCTCTTTTATTTTTTATAAAGCTTGGAAGCACCACCACGCGTGTCGTATAAAGTGCCGCGAGTGTGGAACTTAGCCATGTTGGGGTGCTAGTCCATCAGGATGCCGGTGTGAATGAATGCTTATGCTTTAGTTTCTACTTTTTATCATCTTCACTTCCTTCTATGTTCTATATCCGAGCATGTCTGCCTTCTCACCCCAACTTAGTTGGGAAATTAGATTTTTCATATATATATATACGTTTCACATTTATTAATTTGTTAATATACGAGGGTGGGCTGAAAAGTAATGCCTCGACTTGAATAATTCTGGATTGGTAGACTGTAACTGTAGAGTTGCCAGATAAAACCGGTTTTGTGTCGTAACTTGATATCCCCACCCCCATTCCAGATTGTGTAGAGGTAACCAGATAAAACCGGTTTTGTGTTATAGCCTAATATAGCCTACACTCATTCCACAAGTTGGTTCAGTATCGATTACACTGGAAAGGAGTAAAGACGTTCGCTTCAAGCAACGTGCCGTAACTGAATTTTTGACCGCGGAAAGTGTTGCTCCCATAGACATTCATCTGCGAATGCAAGCTGTGTACGGCAAACAGTGTGTTCATGTGAGTACCGTTCGACGTTGGGCGAGACAGTGTAAAGAAGGAGAAGCAGGGCAAGAAGATTTGCGAGACAAACCGCGAAGTGGAAGGCCTGTAACGGCAACCGACGAGTTTCATCGGAACTACGTTGACGAACTGATTCGTGGAAATCGTCGCATTAAACAAAATGAAGTTGCTGCAATGCTCGATATCTCCAAAGAGCGAGTGGGACACATTATCAGTTTCCCAGTTACCGAAAGGTGTGCGCCAGATGGGTGCTTCGCATGCTCACTACCGAGATGAAAACTGAGAGACTACGCATTTGCCAAGAAAATCTGCAGCGCTTCGAAAATGAAGGATAATTTCTGCTGCACAGCATTGTGACAGGAAATGAGACGTGAGTCCACTATTATGACCCTGAAAAGAAAAGGCAATCCATGGAATATTGGTACAAAAATTCAAAGTTTAGAAATAGGCTGGAAACGTGATGATGACTGTTTTGTGGGATATCAATGATGCGTTCTCGAGGAATTTACGGAAGGAGGAACAGCAATCAACTCCGCACGTTGTATTGAAACTCTGAAGAAGTTGAAAAAACGGATCAGGAGGGTTCGCACCCACAAAAACGCAGTCATTGTTCACCATGACAACGCACGCACGGCCTCACACCAGTGTTCAAACGCTAGAAGCAATTGAGGATCTGCAATTCACCGTCTTGCCGCATCCACCATATAGTCCCGATTGAGCACCATGCGATTTTTACTCTTTCTTAAACATAAAGAACATCTCCGTGGAAATCGGTACGAGACTGACGAAGAAGTTAAGGCCCCTGTGAAACTTTGGTTTCGTAGTCAAAGCTCCGAGTTTTACCGGGATGAATTTCAAAAACTCATTTATCGTTGGCGTAAATGTATCGAGGTAGAGGGTGATTTCGTTTCTTCGTTTTGAAGAATGAACTCTGGTACATATCTGCTTTTGTTTCGATAAAATCCTTCACCCGTTCAAAATTTATTCGAGTGGAGGCATATACACACACACACACACACACACACACACACACACACACACACACACACTTTTAACACCATATTATCCTTGATGACATTTTCCACAATGTTTGGTTTTCAAATAAATTTTCTGGACGTTTATTCCGATTAAAAAAAAGAGAATTCAGTTTCGTAATAGAATTTTAAAATTTTTTGAATAAGGAAATTTTGTCGAGAGAGAGAGAGAGAGAGAGTACCAAAGACCCTAAGATCCACTCTAGGCTAGCCCAAGCAAGAAGTAAAAAGTTAGAAAAGTTAGAAATAGTAATGAAAAGAAAAAGAATACTAAACAATTGTACTATGTTTACACCTGTCGACCCGTAACGCTTTCACACAGAAAGTAGTGGTGAAAGAAGATTTATAGGAAAGTACAAAAAAGTGTAATAAAGAGAATAGCTTCAGAGTTCATTCACACCATACATACACTTATCTCGTGTACTCAGTTGCGCATTAGAGGACAGCGGAAAATAAAGGACAGCATGAATACTAAACTACTTAATCTAATCTACACAATGCATTTTTTAAGGAATTTTTTTATTTTTTATTATGTAAAATAAGTCCATTTCGTCGTTGCAGCATTTCTTCGTATCCTGTCAAAGCCACCGTACCGACGATTTAATCATTTAGTAATTTATATTGCGTCCTTTGCATAGGAATTACCTAGATAAAGGAGCCCTGATCCAGTGGGCACCTCCAGCTGGCCAGACCTATAATTTAAGAATTCCCCATGCATAATGGGGAATAATTTGGTAATGCATAATACGCATAATTTTTTCCTTGCGAAATTTTTATGTACAATGCTTAAAACTAAAGCTGCATTCTAAGTAGCTTCCCTGAAGATGAGTATGACTATTCGGAGGTTTTGACTCCCAAGAGATCTCCTCAAGCTTCCCATCATCTGAGAATTTCCAATGCCCTGAAACCAGACCCGGTCAGCACCTCCCACTGCATTTATTGCAAAAGGGAACATCACTACTTCTGTATAAAACTATAAAACTTTTTCTAGCTAGCTAAGTTAGATATTCGCGATTTAACTAAAAAGTACAAACATTTCTTTTGGAATTCACGCAATAAACCCAAGTTGCGTCCCTAAAATTGGAAACATCCGTTCGGAGGTTTTGGCTCCCGAGAGATCCCATCAAGCTTTCCTTCTCTACCAATGGGGTATCATCTGAGAACCCTTAGTGCTCTGAAACGAGACCCGACCAGCGCCTCCTACTACACTCGCCTACTCAACATGGATTCAGACCTCACCACTCAACCACGACATTACTCACTAACCTCACGCAGCACATCATGGATGGCATCAACTCCAGACGACCAGCTCAACGTACACTATTAGCAACAATAGACATTAGTAAAGCATTTGATGCTATCCCACGCTTCCCTCTCATAAACAAAATACTCAACACAAACCTGCACAATAACACCAAAAGGTGGCTGAGCAACTATCTTTCAGGAAGATACTCACATGTCACATTTAATGGCAAGTCATCCAAAAACAAGCTTTTTCCGAACGGGGTCCCTCAAGGCTCTGTTCTCTCACCAACACTCTTCAACTTATACATGCATGACATTCCAACACCCATAGATAACAAGCTTACATTATCATCATATGCAGATGACATCACTCTAACATCCACCCACAACAACATCGACACCGCTACAAATAACCTACAAACATACATAAACAGTATACGAGACTGGCTCACACACAATAGACTCAAAGTAGCGCCCACAAAATCAACCATCACCTTGCTTACAAGCAACACAAAAGAACACCAGGTAATTCCACAGCTTACACTAAACAACTTCAACATTCCACACACTCACAGGACCAAAATACTTGGGGTCACATACAACACATCATTATCTTTTGCAAACCACATTCAGGATATTAAAAACAAATGTACGTCAAGACTTAACACGCTTAGGGTATTAACAGGCACAAACTTTGGACACCAGCAGGAAACAACATCACTCATATACAAACAATATATTCGCTCAGTTATGGACTATGCTAGCCCATGCTGGGCACCCATTATCTCAAACACACATAAACACCTTACAGACAATACAAAACAACGCACTTCGTATCATTACAGGATGCACTCAAACAACACCAATAGAACACCTGCACACAGAAACAAAAATACTGAAAGTTAGGGAGCATTTAGACATGAGGGGAACACAATTCATGGCAGCAGCGACAACTAACCCACAACACCCTTGCCACTACATGTACAATCACGCACCGACACCTCGCACCATTAAGGTAACACCAGAGAGACATTATAACCAAATACTCCATTCCATACCACGCTCCACAGACATCACACAGTACAGAAAACACATACACACACACCTAACCCACAAAGCACTGACACGACTCGGTCCGAATGCGGTCCTAGGTGCGAAGCCGCCACCCATTAACAGGTCAGAGATCAGCCTGAGCAGATCGGATCGAGTTAACTTAGCACGATTCCGATGTGGACATCACCCCAACTTACTAACATATAAACACAGACTAGACAACTCCATAGACGACACCTGCCACCTATGCCACGACACACCACAAACAATTGAACACATTATGACAGACTGTACCGCTCTAGCACAACAACGAACACAACACAACATCACTAGTGCGCTGAACCTCTGGTCCACTCCGAAGAGGGCGATCGGTTACCTGCGTGCCGCCGGCTTGCTCGATCAGGGTGGGCTGATCGGCTAAACAACAACAACTACATTTATTACAAAGAGAATACTACTACTACTACTATTACTACATCTTAACTGGCCCTCCCTCAAGCAGCACCCTTTTAATAAGGGGAGTGAGGAGTGGCTTTCCAAAATAATTTAACTAGCTATTCGGAGATTTGACTCTCAAGAATTCCCATCTATTAGAAACACAAATAAAAATCTAAAAAGAAAGTTAAAAAAAAGATTCTAGCATTTGAGAACTCCCACTGCTCTTTAACCAGACCCGATCAGCACCTCTTACTACATTTAAAACAAAAGGAAAATCGACCACTTCCTATGCTAACTAAACGCCACATTCCCAATTTACCCGCCCTTTAATGCGAGTTCATGCTACTAAAATACCTATCCATCTAACCTCTTAAACGTATTAACTGAGGTGCTTGCCACGAACCCCGCGGGTCGGCTATTCCACCTCTCGACTACCTAATAAGTGAAGAACACCCTCGCAACACGTCTCAAATCTTTTACCCCTAATTTTAAAACCATTACTTCTCGTCATGTTCCCATCGTCCAAGTTAAAGAAATTCTCATAATTTACGTATCAAAACGATTTATAATTTTGAACAATGAATTAATTTGCCTCTTAAACGCCGAGTTTCAAACTTGTTCAAATTCAGCTCTGAGTCTATCTTCGTATGGCTTACCACGTAAGATTGGAATAAACTATGTTGCGCGTCGCTGAACCCTTTCTCCCTTTATATAGGGTGACCAAAACTGTATAGCATATTTTAAATGAGGCCTAACAAGCGACTTGTATAATGGGCCTTAATGGCAAAACAATATACTCGGGTTTATTTTAAAAATTACGAGAAATAAAACCCAATACTCTATTAGCTTTACTGCTCGCGACTGAACATTGTTTTGAGAACGTTACATCTTTAGTAACACTGACACCTAAATCTTTTTCCTAAGAGGCTTCATTTAACACACTATTTCCCGTAGTGTAGTTAAAGTTACTGTTGTGGTAACCTATATGCACGACTTTACACTTATCCACGTCAAATTTCATTTGCCACTTATTAGACCATTCCGCTAAATTATTAATCCTGGAATGCGTAGCGGGGTCCAATTAGACTCCGCTATGCATAATGATTTGATTCGCTTTTGCAGCCTAGGGTTAAGATCACGCTGTAGATTCTCTCTAGCTAGTAAACTAATTGCTTTGCTCGTAAAATTAGTATCGTCGGTAAATTTAGAAATTTTACGCACTAAATTTGCATCAAGATCGTTAACGTATATTATGAAAAGGACTGGTCCCCAAACCGGACGTTTGCGGAACACCGCTAGTTACATTAGCCCACCCTCACTCATTCCCATTAATCACTACCCTCTGTTTTCTACCAGTCAACCAATTATCAATCCATTTAAGAACTTGACCCCTTATTCCGTGAGCTTTAAATTTTTCTAACAATTGTTTATGCGGAACTTTGTTAAACAACTTTTGGAAATCATCTAAATATATTATATTTATCGCTCTATTATTATTACAATTATAGATACCGATCACTTCATGAAAAAATTCCTTTAAATTTTTTGAGAGAAAGAGAGAGAGAATAAATTTGGTTTTATTTATATACAGGGTGGGCCGAAAGTCTGGATCCATAGGAAAATATTTATTTTAATACATAAATTACAACAAATGGTAAATACTTAAAATAAATATCAACTTTAACTCGTAAATGCGTATCCGTGATACTGTACAGTAGTTCGTACTCCAGTATAAATACTCAAATACTTTTTTTATTTCAGCCCAGAAATGGCTTCGAATCTAACAACAGAAGACCGGGTAGAACTTGTGCTCATGTACGCGAGACAGGGCGCTACACACAGAGAAGTTGCTACCGAATTCAATAGAAATCATCCTGATAAGCATCCAGTAACACTTGCGACTGTTGGCAAGTTGTTTAAACGTTTCAAAGAAATAGGAAGTGTACATGATCGACGGCGTTCTGGTCGTCCAAAAACTGCAACTGATGAAAATACCTCTGCAATGGTATGTGAAACTTTAACGAATAGTCCAGTAAAGTCAACAAGAAGATTATCAAATGAAACACGCATCTCGAGAACGTCAATTCGAAGACTTATTAAAAATCATAAATTCCATCCCTAAGTGTCTCGATGTCAGAGGCCGCCAATTTGAGCATTTGTTATAATTTGTTGTTTATACTGGAGTACGAACCACTGTACAGTATCACGGATACGCATTTACGAGTTAAAGTTGATATTCATTTTAAGTATTTACTATTTGCTGTAATTTATGTATTAAAATAAATATTTTCCTATGAATCCAGACTTTCGGCCCACCCTGTATAGATACTGTATATGTTACGGCCTTTTTGCGAGAAGATCGGCCTTTTTGCAAAAGGGTTAAGTCATGATATTTTCGTTAAGCCACGAAAATATAACGACTTAACCTAACCAATCGTCAAGAGCAGACAATTGACCTAACCGGGCATTCAATTAATGTAAATCGGCCTTATTTTTGGCAAACAGGCCATTTCGCAAAAAGGCTGTAATACAGGGTGGGGCACGAGAATCAAGTGTTTTTTGAATAGCTAGTAATCGGCCATTAGGAATGGGAGGGGCGTGCGGTAGGTAGCATTCCATTCCTGGGTTCATAGCATTTAACTTTAACTAACACTCACCTTTATCTTTCAGGTGCCATCATGGAGCAGTGGACGTTAGAACACCGCATGTTCGCGTATGATCATTTTGTTAGGAGTGGCGAGTCAGTGACAGCAGTTCAGCGTGCGTTTCGCCGCAGATTCAACATTCATCGAAATGACTCTGTTCCCGCTCGTGACACAATCTTACGTTGGGTTAACAATCTTCGAACAGGAGGCTCAATAATGAAAACAAAACCGAAGGGGCCGCAACGCACTGTGCGTACTCCAGAGAACGTTGAAAGGGTCAGACAAGCGATGTTGCAAAGCCCAGGCCGCTCTGCTCGGAGACATTCAGCTGCACTCGGAATCAGCAATCGTACTGTTAGACGGATTTTGCATGAAGAATTACATTTTCACCCATACAAGTTAGCGATGGTGCAGGAATTGAATGTAAACGATTGCCCCCAACGACTGAATTTTGCACAGGAAATGCTTGCACTTTATGAGCAGAATGAAAACATGATGGTGGTAATGAGTGATGAAGCCCATTTCCACCTTAATGGGCCGTCAACAATCAAAACTGTCGGTATTGGGCTGCTGAAAATCCGCGACAACTCCATGAAAAACCGCTGCATAGCCCTAAGGTTACAGTTTGGTGCGCGGTGGGAAAGTTTGGCGTCATCGGTCCCTATTTCTTCGAACAAAATGGGGTTACCGTTACCATAACATCTGGGCGTTACATTGAGATGGTGAACACCTTTTTCATCCCTGAGTTACGAAGAAGGCGTATTGCTCGTCGACATTTGTGGTTTCAGCAAGATGGGGCCACGCACACACCGCCAGAGCGTCAATGGCTGTTCTTCGCCCCCTGTTTCCCAACCATCTCATTTCGAGATTTGGTGACATTGCATGGCCCCTCGGTCCCTGACTTGTCCACATGTGACTTCTTTCTATGGGGGTACTCAAGTCACGTGTCTACGAGGACAAGCCCCGTACATTAGATGCATTGAAGGAAGCGATCCGTCAACAAATCATCCAAATCAACAGAGACCTGCTGGGAAGAGTGGAGGCCAATTTTCGTAAACGCCTTCAACAATGCGTCGACGGCCAAGGACATCATATGCCAGATATAATTTTCGGTACATGATTATTATGACATGAAATGCTATGTTCTTACGAATGTTGTTCTACCAATATATTTTCTTTACAAAAATAAATATCATTTCCTGATTATTCCAAAAACACTTGGTTCCCGTGCCCCACCCTGTATACATATGTATATATACAGTAAGTAATAATGAGGCTCCCAAAAGTTTATTTTAGCTTATACCAAGATTGCTTCTGGTTTTATTTTACTACACATTCATATAACTTCTCCAGTTGTATTTGCGTTTATTATTATTAATATATATATATATATATATATATATATATATATATATATATATATATATATATATATATATATATATATATATATATCGGGTGGCCACAAAAAAACTTTACTTAATTCAAAGTTTAATAACTGCAACAATTCAAAACTTATGCAATTGAGCTTTGGCACACATTAACAGATGGTTATAATCTATAATTGCTGGAATTTTCAAATATGTAGGTTCTATAGTTTGTTACAGTGAACAATTTAAAAGCATATGTCTAAAAATAGCATGCCGAAGAAAATGAATTTGAACTTAACAAAATTTACTTAAACAAATGGTCAATGTGACCACCTCCCTGTTGGTAAACTGCCCTCAGTCGCTTCTTCCACGAGGAGATGCACTTTCGAACCTCATCTAAGGTGATATCCTCCCATGCTCTACTGATTTTCTCCTTAAGTTCATCTTCGGTGAATTTGTCTTTCTGGCTGCCGTAAACCTTCACCATGAGGGAATCCCATACTGAATAGTCCATCGGATTACAGTCGGGAGACTGAGGCGGCCATTCATCCTTTTTGATGAAATTAGGGGTCTCTTGCTCTAGATGATTTTGGGTCGCTCGGCTTGTATGGGCGGGTGCCCCATCTTGCTGGAAAATGTAGGCCTCATCAGGATACAGCTGACGACAATCAGGAAGTAACCCATTATCTAACAGGTTGATGTAGCGCTCAGAGTTAACTTTAGTTTCGTTTGTGGCAATAAAATGAATTCGTGTTTTCCCCTTCCATGAAATTCCCGCCGATACCATTACTTTTCTGCTGAATCGTGAGGTTTCATGATAAAGCCTGGAGGGAGGAATGTCCTTTTTCCTTGAACCATAAACCCTGTCATTTTGCCTGTTTTTGGCCACCTCCAACGTGAAATCCTTTTCGTCTGTAAACACAACTTTTTGCACGTCTTCAGCTGAGTAGCGTTCATATAGGGATTTACAGCGGGTCTTTCTACGCTGTCTTATATTCTGATCACGCCGAGAAACTCGAATTCTCTTGTAGGCCTTCAATTTCAAACGTTTTACAATCCCATGTACAGAGGAGCGAGAAATCCCAAGGTCGTACGCAATCTGTCTCTGGGAGCGATGAGTTCCTGGTGTATTCTCCTGGGATTGAATCAGTTCCTCCACGGCAGCCTTATTTTCTTCTGTTGAAACACTTTTGGGCCTGCCGCTGCCGGGTTTTCTAGCTGTTGATCCAGTATCCTTTATCTTTCTTATTAAGTTATAAACACTTTGACGAGTCCAGTTCTTTGCGGGGAATTCTCGGACAATCCTATTTCCATTCCAACCTTTTTCCTTGACACATGCTTCTATGATGGCTTTATCACTTTTACTTAACGTCATGCTGGCGGGGTTTTAGCGGAAAAATAAAAGAAAGCAAATTCACATTAGGTTTAGCCTACGCCAGCGCGCGTGTCATACTACGCTACATTAGGTTTAGCCTACGCTAGCGCACGTACGTGTCAGATGCACACCAGGCATGCTATTTTTAGACATATGCTTTTAAATTGTTCACTGTAACAAAACTATAGAACCTACATATTTGAAAATTCCAGCAATTATAGATTATATGCATCTGTTAATGTGTGCAAAATCTCAATCGCATAAGTTTTGAATTGTTGCAGTTATTAAACTTTTAATTAAGTAAAGTTTTTTTGTGGCCACCCGATATATACAGGGTGTCCGAGAATTATCTGTACAATTTTTGGCTGTTATTAAAAGTCAACCATGAAGTGTAGAAATTCCAGTGTTGTCCCATTTTACAGAGAATCTCATTAAGTTTTTTCTGATACCACGTTTTGACAAGTTTTTTAGAAATTCCAGTGTGTCCGAACATTATCTGTACAATTTCATATTTTAATAAAATTCTTGATAACACGTAAAATTCTTAAACAAGATTATTTAGAATCTGTATTTTCAAAAGTTTCTTTTATTAAAGTAACGTTGTTACAAACATTCGATATGTGCACCATTAGTGATTCGCAAAACATCCAATCGATACTCCAAAGTCCAAATGTTGCCATGTACGCTGCAGCATATCCACATCAATTCGTTCAATAGCAGCTGTGATTCTTGCTTTTAAATCATCAATGTCTGTCACCCGCGTACATTTCTAAAAGACTTGTCAAAACGTGGTATCAGAAAAAACTTAATGAGATTCTCTGTAAAATGGGACAACACTGGAATTTCTACACTTCATGGTTGACTTTTAATAACAGCCAAAAATTGTACAGATAATTCTCGGACACCCGGTAATATATATATATATATATATATAGTGTCCCATAAGTCCGGCATCATTGGAGAAATTCATATTTTTCTATTTCTACAAACCATAATTCATATTTTTCTCTTTCTACAAGCCATAATGTTTGTGAGCAAGGAAGAACGAATCCAGATAATTCTACTCATAGGAAATCGGAGTCAAAGAGAGACCGCTGCTGAATTAACAGACTGCATCCAGACCGCGAGCCAATAACACAGAGTTGTGTTAGCAGACTTGTTGCAAAGTTTAAGGAAACAGGATCCATAGAAGATAAACCACGCAGTGGACCTTCAAGGAGGTCCACTGACGATGATACAGCGACTGCTATCCTGGCTCATTTTAACAAAAGTCCCAATAAGTCTCTTTGGCGATTGTCCGCCGACACAGGAATGTCGAAAAGTAGCATCCATCGCATTCTTCAGGCTCACAAACGGCATCCATATAAACTTCAGATCCTACAGAAATTAAGCGAAGATGATCCCGACCGGCGGATGGAATTTTGTGAATGAGCTATGGAACAGTATGCTCGGGATGCCAATTTCCCGTCCACCATTCTGTTCAGTGACGAGGCTGTTTTTTATGGAAATGGTGAGGTAAATCGACAAAACACCCGCTACTGGTCTCAAAACAACCCTCACTAGTGTACCTCTTCAAAGGAACAAGGTGCATCTCGGGTGATGGTATGGTGTGGCATTTGGAAGGATCGCATCATAGGCCCCCTCTTTTTCGATGAACATGTCACTGGAGGCACCTACCTACGTATGCTCAAGGAAGAAGCATTTCCCAGTGTCTTGAACGAAGAAGGAAATTTCCCAACATGGTTCCAGCAAGACGGCGCTCCTGCACATTACAGCACCCAAGTAAGGGAATACCCGTACCAACAATTCCCTGGTCATTGGATAGGACGTCGAGGGCCTGTGGAATGGCCAGCTAGAAGCCCAGATCTCACGCCACTAGATTTTTATCTCTGGGGCCACTTGAAAGCGCTGGTATACGCAGAGAAAATTAGGAGTGTTGAACATTTGCGGCAGCGCATTATTGGGGCATGTAACACCATTACTCCTGACATCATTCACCGTGTGCTTGTTGACTGGGTATCACGTCTGAATTTGTGTATTGAAAATAATGGTGGACATATTGAGCACGTTCTGTAAATAAAAGCTTTTGTTTTGCCTTTTTTAATTATTTTTCCTATGATACCGGACTTATGGGACACCCTGTATAATATAATATATATATATTATATATATATATATATATATATATATATATATATATATATATATATATATATAATAAAAGAGATTGGTAAAAGGCAAAGATATTTTAACGAGATAGTGCAATTTTATATTTCCCGAACTGTTATTGAAATTATTTTTAAAATGGATGAATGCACATTCGATTATATCTTTAATTTTTACGAGAATTTTAGAATTCTCCCAACTAATTCTATGATTACATCTATGTATGGGGTTAAACAGTGCACTAGAAATATTTGCTGTTTTACTCTGATATCTAAAGTTTTTCCCGTTTGACCTATATAAACATCCGATCGAATACTCACAGCCAACAGCATTATCCGGCTATTCTTTATTAGGCAAGATTTAACCGTATTAGTAACTTAAAGACTTCAACTTTGAAGTTTTCTGCAAGCCTACTAATATTCTGACCATCATCCCTCGATAAAATCTATTTTTTCTTCTATGTTTCGTTGAGCATTGAGAGTTGTCAGTCCTGAATTTTTAGATTCTGAGTTATGCAATCTATATATTATAATGGAGGTAAGTGCTATATATATATGTAACCAAAAAAAAACTATAGAAAAGAACGCAATCATGAAAATCTTAAGCTTCACATTTGAGCTCATTGTATCAAGATTTGTGAAGCTTTAGATTTTCATGGCTGCGTTCTTTTCTATAGTTTTATTGACCAAATAATTGAACCGACAGTAATTGGGGCGCCGCAGGCACCCCAATTACTGAGGCCCAGTGGTGTAGTGCTAAATAAAGAAGTGAGGGAACGCATTTTGAAAGTGTTACTCAGATGCGGGAGGGACAATGGCGAGCACGGCGAGCCCATACAGCTGGGGGTCCGGGGGCACTGTAAGCCCCCCGGGAAATCTTTTGAAATCTGACCAATTTCAGGGATATTTTGAGGTCATATGCACTGGATATTAGGATATATTCCAAGGTTGAAGATGCGGTATTTCCAGTGTCATTAGATATACGACATCCAGTACGATCAATAAAAATAGCTAACAACTGGAATGATTAACTAAAAAAAAGTTAACAACTGATACGCCGTGGTGACTGTTTCACCAGATCTTTATAGGCTAGCATTGCCTCAGTAGAAGCTAAAAGAAATGAAGCAGTTAATGATTCTTTCTCATATTTCTTCTAGGGGTGGGAATTAAAATTTCATGACGTTAGAGATTTGTAAGTTCAGATTTATTTGAAATAGTGAGGGAACGCCGTTCCGTCTACCAAAAAAAGTAAGGGAACGCCGTTCCCACGCGTTCCCACAGCACTACACCACTGCTGAGGCCCAAGGTGAGAGGGATAGGAATGATGTTCAAAATAAAATACGCCGTAGGCCCACAATTCGATTCGGTTTGGGCCGAATGCCCAAGTACCGCAGATCTAGCGAAATCGGGGCGTAGCGCCGATCTCTTGCTGAAAGTCCTGACAGAAAGAAATGAAAAGGAAGTATTTGTTGACAATTATGTCTACAAGGAGATTCTTCAGTAATGAAATAAAGATAAGTTTATGATGAAGTGTTCTTTTTTATATTTTATAACAGGAAATAATACCTTGAGGTAAGAAAATTCATTTCCCAGATGAAGTAATTGGCCGAAGGCTCCAAGCCTTCCGCAGGAAATAGCAAAAACCGCCCGTAGGGCGGTATTTTTGCTAGTATCATGACTATTGGTACTAAATTATGTTATCCTATTCCATTTCTAGATAACTGTCTTAGGAAAGCTAAGAATAGGTATTATAATGTAACGTAACCCTATATGGACAGCTGTTACAAATTTCTAACCTTTCATATACACGCATTTATAACTTAACCTTACAGAAAATTCTGTCCATAGAGGGTTAAGCGAATTTGATCACAAAAATATCCTTAGCCTATCTTACCATGTAAATCTTAAACATCTTCCGACCTTACTTAAAACAACTGGCATTAAGTTAGTCTTTAAATATAATAATACGGTTAAATCTCGCCTAATAAAGAATCGCCTGGATAGTGCTGTTGGCTGTATATACTCAGTCGGGTGTACACAATGTAACTCAGTTTAAATAGGTCAAACGGGAAAAACGTCAGATGTCAGAATGAAACAGGATAAATACGCGAATACAACAGCAAATAATCCTAATGCATTATTTAACCATATGTATACAGTAGATGTAATTAAAGTATTAGTTGGGAGAGTTCTAAAGTTCTCATTAAACACAAAGATAAATGGAAAGGAATATTCTAGAATGTGCATTTATCCATTTTAAAAAATAACTTCAATAACAGTTCGGGAACGTATAAAATTGACAATATCTCGTTAAAATATATTTTGCCCCTTACTAGAAATTATTAGGCTTTTACTAATCTCTTTTTACTATTTTTTGTGTACATAGGCATATTTTTTTGGCTTTTTGCCTTTTCCCTTCATTCCCTGAAGGCGAGATGTATTGTTGAATACACAAAAAGCCTTGGAATCATTTTTCCTTTTCTTTATGGGTTTGCATCATTCATTTATTTCACGTGTTTTAAATGTGAAATTCATCCCATATATAGATATATATATATATATATATATATATATATATATATATATATATATATATATATATATATATATATATATATATGTAATTTGTGCAATTTAGTAACAACGGAAAGCCTAGCGATTAGGTGTGATTTCTGCCAACGATTAAACGACTTTAACTGCATGAATTGGAATGATCGGGAAATAATTCTTGTCTCGAACGCGAAACAAGTCGTGGAGATCAAATTTCTATGTGGCGCGTGTACACTGTACACAGACCGTAAATTCTTTCGCGGTCTTTAAAGAAATGGAGATAGCAGACTCGAAAGTTACAAAAAAGAATGAAATAACGGGGACGCATGTGTCCGAAATGGTCCCAACGAAAAACAGGGTGGATGAGAGAGAAGACGAAATAACGATTAACAGCATAATAACGAACAACAATTTAATAACAAATAACGATATAAACAATATAATACGGAAGGAAGACATAGATGAAAGAAAAGAAATAAGTAAAAGTGTCCAAGTAGTCAAACGGTCGAACGAGCGAAATGATAAAAAGAAGATAACTAAAAACGTAGCAAACAAACAACCAAAGAAAAATAATGATAATGCCAAAACTAAAAGAACTTGGAAAATAATAAGAAAGAAAACAGAAGCGTAGAAAATATCGTATGCAAATACTACGCGAAAGGAAACTGCAGATATCGGGATGGGCAATGCATATATGCACATCCCACATTATGCAAAATGCATTACACAAGTGGATACTGCAAGTTTGATAAGAAATGCATGTTCCACCATCTTACGGTCTGCAACACTTATGAAAGATATGGGAGTTGCAAATACGAAAAAAAATGCCGATACCACCACCCTCAAAGGAACGCAACGAGTGAACAGAAAAAACGAACATCAAAGAAGAGTGGCAATTTTTTAGACGCAGCCAACACATTTCAGCTGCTAAATACTCTCCAGCAATTACAAAACCAGCTGACAAATATAAATATAGAAATCCGAGAGCCGGACAGAAGGTACGAACAAAGACACTTCATGCGTTATCGGGACAACAGGTACCGACAAAGATAAAAAGAGGTAAATTCTCGGAGGACCACAAGGCAACGAAACCGGCACCCCCATTGGAAAACAAAGCGGAACCACCTGTATGCGAAAAAGAAAGAGAAAAAATAAAAATAATCGTAGCCAACATACAGGGCCTTAAATCAAACCAGTCCACGAACAAAGTTGCATACCTGAAAGGACTCATGCAAGAAGCCGGAGCAGACTTTGCATGCCTCATGGAGACTCATCTAAAGGACTGCCAGGCGAATTGTGAAAATTGTGAGTCCTGTATTGACAAAAAAGAAATACAAATTGACAACTATAACATCCTCCGAGCCGACAGAACAGTGAGACGTAAAGGAGGATGTGCTATTTACACACGCGAAAGGCACATAGCAGAAATGGCTATAAGTACCTCCAAACACACCAACCTCAAAATTTTCAGATTCCATTACAGAGGTAAGAAACTTAGTAAAAGATCTACACACTTCAACCCCAAATATTTTTCTCTGTGGTGATTTTAATTTCCCATTCATGAAATATAAAAGGATAGGAAAAAATATATGTATACACCAGGACAAGGGGGGCGCACGAGAAGACCAGGAGCAGGTAAAAATGCTACTAGCTTTAGCTGATGAATTTATGTTAACGCAAGAAATAACAGAAAACACAAGAAAAAACAACTGCTTAGATTTGGTATTCACAAACAACAGTAATCTAATTGATAATGTAGAAATATCCCCAACTATGATATCAGACCACAATATCATTGAAATAACAACTAATATAAAGGCAACAGGAAAGGAAAGAACACGCACAACAGAAAGAAGCAAATTCGAAATTTTAAATTTTCACTCCAAAGCTATAAACTGGGAAGATGTGACATCCAGCATGGAAGTAATAGATTGGAAAACCATTTTCGAGGCCAAGACAACGGAAGAGATGCTAATGACGTTAGAGGAGAAGACGCTAGAAATTGTGGAAAAACATGTCCCAAAGATACAACAAAGAGGAAAGAGAAGCAGGTTCGAAAGACAAAAGAGGGCATTGTTCCGAAAGAGAAAAAGAGTGACTGCAAAATTAAGTAATTGTAAAGATAACAACATCAGAAAAATATTAAATGATAAACTACAAAGTATCGATGTCATCATACAGGAACAAATCGAGAAGCATACAGAAAAAGAAGATGACGCTATAGAAGCGATAAAGGCTAACTCAAAGTACTTCTATAATTTCGCAAAAAGAAAGTCGAAAAACCAAGCGACTATCGGACCTTTAAAAAATGAAAACAAGGCTTTATCTGATGATCTAACAGAAGTATCTGAAATATTAAAAGCTCAGTATGAATCATCTTTCAGTATCCCAACAACTGACAAATTGATATGCGATAGAAACGCGTTCTTTGAAGAAGAACCACAAGGGGAAAGTATAACGGATTTCGACTTTACGACGGATGATATTACACAAGCCATAGGGAAACTAAAAACACACTCAGCGGCAGGACCGGATAAATGGAATGCCACACTGATCAAAAACTGCAAGAATGCAATCGCTGAGCCCCTATACTGGATATGGAGACGATCATTAGACACGGGAGAAATACCGGGCATCCTGAAGAGCGCGAACATAGTCCCAATATATAAAGGAGGAGATCGATCCGAGGCCAAAAACTATAGGCCAGTGTCGCTTACATCTCATCTCACTAAAATATTTGAAAGAATAGTTAGACAGAAAATCTATGACTTTTCGGAAACTCAGAAAAAATTCAATGATAACCAACACGGGTTTCGATCAGGCAGATCATGCCTATCACAACTAATGGAACACTACAACAACATTATTGATTCACTTGAAAGTAATGAAAACTATGATGTACTATACACAGACTTTGCTAAAGCGTTCGACAAGTGTGACCACGGAATCATAATACATAAACTGAAATATATGGGAATAACAGGAAAAGTAGGGAAATGGATATATAATTTCCTTAGTGAGCGGAGGCAAGTCGTTACAGTACAAGGAGTATCTTCATCAGAAGCAGAGGTCCTCAGCTCGGTACCACAAGGAACAGTATTAGCTCCACTACTCTTCATAATCATGCTAAACATAGATGAGGACGTTACCAGAGACAGCACAGTAACATCCTTTGCGGATGACACAAAGATCAGTAGAAAAATAAGAAACCCAGAAGATATAGGATTTCTACAAACCGACATGAACAAAATCTACAAGTGGACTGAAGACAACAATATGAAGTTTAACACCGAGAAATTTCAGCTATTACGGTACGGAAAAAGAGAAGACCTAAAGTCCAAGGAATATTATACCCCAAATGGACAGGAAATTCAGAGAAATTCCAGAGCAAAAGATTTAGGGGTTGTAATGACAGATGATGCGAAATTTGAAACACAAAATAAGATAGCAGTAAACAGAGCAAAGAGAATAACGGGTCAGATATTGAGAACCTTTAAACGAAGGGATAGGAATGTAATGATTCCTCTACTGAAAACCCTGATAATACCCAAATTGGAATACTGCTCGGTCCTAACATCCCCATATAAAAAGAAGACATTAGACAGCTGGAGGGGATCCAAAGAAGCTTCAAAGCCAAGATCAATGGGTGCAAAGAACTAAATTACTGGGAAAGGTTACGAGAACTAGACCTATATTCACTGGAAAGGAGAAGAGAGAGATACACCATTATTTACACTTGGAAAATAATGGAGAAACTAGTCCTTAATCTTACTCTGAATCCCATAACTCCCCAAACAACGGTGGAAAGTAGAAGCGGTAGACTGTGTCGTATTCCAAATTGAAGGCGAGACAGGGAACATCCTTAACCCTGAAAGAAAATAGTTTTGTAGTGAGAGGACCAAAACTGTTTAATCAGTTGCCCAAAGACCTAAGAAACACGAAGGGAGTTGCAGTGGAAATCTTCAAAAGAAGACTAGACGCCTGGCTCAGAACAATCCCCGATGAGCCGGGCGTACCTGGCTATGTGAGGTGGAGAGCGCAAGAATCCAACTCACTACTTCACCAGGCCAACTCGAGAGGAGGGGCGACAAGCTTGACCTTCGCGAAATGAGAAGTCATCGCGCGGAACCTTTGTAAGGTTGTAAGGTAAGGTATATATATATATATATATATATATATATATATATATATATATATATATATATATATATATATATATATATTGACAGAAAATTATTTTCGTAATATGTAACTAGTTAATTTTAGTTAATCCTCAAAAAGAATGTGGTACAATTTGGTCTGAAAGTAATTTTTTGGTAACAAAGTATTTGACTAGTAAACAAAACGAAAACATTAAATAAAGCTATGGATAATTTTCTATTTTTTATAATACACTATTCACAGTTTCGAGGTCATATGATTGAGTAACGTTGATTTAGTAAATGAATTTTTTCTGAATTTTCGGTTCTCTTTAGTCAGAGTATACTAAACACATTTGCTTACATCAGAGAAACTTGTAACCCTGTGAACAAACGTTTGTGAAGCCGAACATCTGAGTTATAATTTATGCAGCATCTTGTCTAACTTTTGAATTTTTGAGGCATTTTCGTCGCTTTGACGGTAATTAGCTCAAGGTTTCTGTCCATAAATGTTGGAACAAAATGTTTGGTAAAGAATGTGTTCAGCATCATCTGTACATTGTCTGAAATATCTGATCACCCTATTTGCGTTATAACACATTCTTGTATTGCTTTTTCAATAGCAACATCATCGTACAGACAAGTTATATTGTAACCCAATTTTGTTCAGTTTGGATACAAAATCTTGCGGTTTTAAGATAAGCGAAAGAAAAACAAAAATTTTTGATTAGCAACGTCAAAATCACTATTACTCGTATGCTCCTTTTTATACCTTTTACGTAACTCAATAGGAAATTCCTTAGTTATTTAGTTGAAACACAACATACTATCGTCAGCCTAAGCTATAAGTTATTTAACCGTTTAGAGAACGACTTACCTGCTCTGGCGTCATCAAGCGAAGTGTATAATCCGTCAGTATATGTATTTTTAAAGAGTAAGGGTGACAGAAGGAAGCCTTGCTTTACTTCACAACATTGCTTGAACTATTCCGACAGAACAGTTCCCCGTTTAACTGTAAATCTTTGAATCTTTGGTGGATATATCAAAACATCAACATATTCAATTTTATAGAATGGGACAGGTCTTTCCTCTATAATCTCTTAAAAAAATACTATGATTAAGTCTAATATCCAGTTGGGGTGCCCACAGATAGTCACTTAACCAACAAAGCAGGAATTTTTGGAACAATATACACTCTTAAAAACTATTCGTTATGTCCATTTTAAAAGGGAGAATAAAAAATTACAAAGTATACTACGCCGAAAAAAAAAAAGTGTCAGAGTACAATGGTAGGTTGAAAGGACGTCGAGAGTAGGTGAAACGAATCTCTTTTTGACAAGCGGAGTACTTTGAAACTAAGCAAAAAATACAAAAGAATACATTCAGTCCTTTACTCTCCGTTCTAAAGTAGACACAGCGGAGTTTCTTTAGAGTGTACCGCAATCAGTGTGACACTGTTAAAAGATAAACGCCAAGTTTATTTTTGACTGAAGACGCGATATAAACACACAAAATCAGCGGAAATATAGCACTCGGATGTAACTAATGAAAATAACGTTGATACGAGTAGCGCATAATATTATTTTCTTTGAGAAGAATTATCCAATTCAGAAGTAGAACCTGTTATTAAATTCTTCATTCTCAAAGATTTAATTTCAAAGGCTGAATGAAGTCTCATAATGTTCATTCATATCATTTAATTGAACCTTATCATAATCTGTGCAAACACATCTCTCTCTCTCTCTCTCTCTCTCTCTCTCTCTCTCTCTCTCTCTCTCTCTCTCTCTCGCTAGGGTTAGTGAGGATAGCGTAGTAGTAATAATGTTTCCTTTGCCAATAAATATACTTTAGTATAAGGTGCTGGTCTGGTCTGGTTATTGGTTGTTCTCAGATGATACTCTATTGGTAGAGGCGGGAAGCTTGATGGTATCTCTCGGGAGTCAAAACCTCCGAATAGACGTTTTCAATTTCAGAGATGCTATTTGGGTATACACTGTAGGATTGTCAGTACTTTTTAGGACAGCTGGCTAGAGAAATTTTAAGCAGTAGTAGTAATGATGATCCCTTTTGTAATAAATGTAGTAGGAAGCGCTGGTTTGGTCTGGTTTCTGGGAGTTCTCATTTCATGGGAAACTTGATGGCAACTCCGGGAAGTCAAAGCCTCCGAATAGAAGTATTCATATTCAAAAAAAGTTACTTAGCTCGAGTAGAACTTTAGTTTTAAATCGTATGTACCAAAATTTCGTACAAAAAAAAAAAATTGCACGTATGTTCACTGATGGGGTAATTCTTAAGTTAGAGGCGTGCTAGCCAGCTGGAGGTGCCTCTGGATCAGTACTTCTTTATCAAAGTAATTCTTACGCGAAGCCCGTAATATAATTTAGGATAAATCTTTTTCTTGAAAAAGGGGGAAATCACGTACATGATGTACACTTTGGTGCGAATTCATAAATTGGAGTGTGCTCATCGGCTGGAGATGCCTCTAGAACAGTGCTCCCTTATTTAAGTACTTCCATTGCGAAAGAAGGCCATGTAATGGTTAATTTTTAAAAGGTCTCTCCAGCACGATGGCCTTGGCATTCATCGAAAAAATGCCGATTTCTCATATATGATAAATAAATAAATAAATAAATCCTTAAAATATAAATGGTGTAGATTAAGTAGTTTAGTGTTTCATGCTATCCTTTATTTTCAACCGCCCTGTAATGCGTAATTGGGTAAATGAGATAAGTGTACTTATGGTGTGAATGAACTCTGAACCTATTTCCTACTTCGATAAATCTTCTTTCACAACAATTTCCTGTCAGCAGTGGCTGGCGGAGAGAGAGAGAGAGAGAGAGAGAGAGAGAGAGAGAGAGAGAGAGAGAGAGAGAGAGAGAGAGAGAGAGAGAGCCTTGTCTGTTTAATATTTTGCTACTTTTACTATTCCTGTGTGAAAGCTTTACAATTTAGGGTGGAGCGAAAAATACTTCTTTTCTAGTATGAAGTTCTAATAGTGATTAAAAGTTGCATTTAGTGGACGATATATACCTGCCAAAATATGAGTTCATTTGTTTAATATTTTCAGCTGCCACCAGGGGGCTAAAGTTAACACAATTTTGGGTAAAAGGAAAAAAATGCTTCTATTTTAGGTTTATCAAACTATTATAAAATTTTATCTTAGAATTATCTAATAGTTTGATTAAGATTCTTAAATGATAAGAATTCGTTTTGTAAAAATGCCTTTTCATATGCTTAATATCTTCAGCTGCCACAAGAGGTCTGAAGTTAACTTAAAAATGACAATTAAGTATGATTCTGTATTTACTTGAAAAAGGGAACAGTAATAAATTAGGATGTCTCTCCTCCTTTATACTGGCTTGAGACAGTTTAAGAAACGTTATTTCGTGCCTTAGCGGAGTTACCACCCTTTCCCCAACCAACCTCCCTCTAGAAAGGGTTCTTGCTGAAGACTATTTAGTAATTTGCTTTTGTGTCAAATTTTGGCTGTTTTTTCCTTGATTCTAATGTAGCACGAATCCAACCGTCTCTGTTTGTAGGTCCGCAGACTGATCCAGCAGCGTCTGTAACGAGCTTGACGCATCTCTCTACGGCTTGTGTATGACATGGAAACTGAAATAATTCTGAATGAAGAGTAGTACCATGTTTGATGCATGATTCAATATCATCAAGAGAAACTCCTTTGGTTATCGGTGGTTCTGCTATCTGAAAATCTTGCCACATAATGAGATCTGTATAGTCTTTGGCATAAAAATTTATTTCTGGCACCTTAAAATACCTGATAACATCTGTTTCTTGAATGCATGCCCTTGCTTTTATGATACACCTAAATCCCAACTGACGCACATGTTCCCTTTCATCAGCTATCATTGCAATGAGAATGTTTTCTTGATTTGCGTAATATGCATTTCGCTGAATGACTGAGTCATGTACTCTCCTCAGCTCTTCACGGAGATACCGGCTTCTTGCAATCATATGCCACATTGCCACATATGTTTAGCACCATATTGGCATAATGGTTTACGCTTTATCTGAAACCACATTGGTGCGTAACCCTAACAATGAAAGTAGGTAATTCTTGTAAATTGCCTGAAGGATTCTCTGTGCTTGCATATAACCGCAGAGTCCTGTTTGCTGTGGTGAGCCACCTTGAATGTGATATATTGCCTGGACTCTTATGACTAAGACTCTTTGAGAATGTTCCACTTGATATAGCCTTGTGAATTTCAAGAAGGTATTTCTGGTCAGTACTTATGTCATCTACATCAACTTCACACATGTCCTCTTGAATTTCAATGGGTTTGAAGTTAACTATGGGAAGCTTTTCACAGTCTGAAAGTGCTCGGCCAATTTCTCCTGAAAATGCTCTTGGTCCAGTAGTGGTACCATCCAAGTGATGAAACAGATGGCGCAATGGAAGTTCATTAGGTTTAAAAGGCATATCAGCCACTGCAATGGGTTATTAAAGGCTTCTTCCAGTAATCTTATTGTGCCTCCAATACTACCAGTGTTAACCACTGTCGAATCACAGCCAACTGCAACGATGTTCCCTATATCAACATTCCTTTCTTTCAAGCAATTCACTAGCGCTGTGCAAATGTATTTAGCTTTGCCACTGGAAGGTGTCACATGTGCAAAGTACAGAGAGTGTGGTTCAGATATTATGCTGATATGCTCTTCGCGTTTGGTTCTTTGGTGGTTAGAGCCATCACTCTCCTGGACTTGAATCATTGTTTTATCCTTTCTGCCATCAAAGTATAATCCCCGCATGGTTTTTGGCTCTCCTATCTGTTGTAGTTCCTTTCTGTTTTTGTCTTTCACGTCTTAGCTTACTTCTGTCTGTAATATTCCCTTTGTCTTCGGGAGTAACAATTTTAAGATCTGCCAATACTGCAGAAGCAATAGCAGCCCCAGCTCTGTCCGACATTTTAAATCTATCACAAGTAATTGCTAATGAAGGCAGTGGCTCACGCATCTGTTGTTCTGATATTACATATTGAGTCGAGGTTGTATCTTCCTCATTATCTTCAGATATCTCTTCTAGTTGTTGAAGTTTACTTGTCTCTGTTTCGATTTGTAAGTTGGACGTATTGGTTATAGCAGCACTAGTTGTTTGTGAGGATGCCAGACGTGCTTTTTCCATTTCCTTTCGATGTTCTCTTGCTTGTAATCGTCTTGTGTGTGCTATGTCAATGCTTCCTATCACCATTATTCTGCGTGTTCGTTGGTCATTTAAAAATCCTGCTCTTTTGGAGGGACTTTCATACTCTTTTCACATGAGCATCTCCTAAACTCCTTACATTTGCAGGTGCAGATGTCAAACAAAGTGCATTTTGAAGAGTTTACAATTCTTCAAGCTGATTTTTGTACTTAGGCTGATCCTTGCGTGACTTGTATGGCTTTAATAAGGACCTGTATTTATCATGGTACACTCGCATCATCTGTAAAACGCGTGTATGTGAAACTATTGGCAAAGAGGCCTTCTTCCAAATATTTTCTACCTTTTTGGAAACTGCCTCTGCTATTTCAGAAAATGAAGGCTCCTTGTTATTCATCTGCTCCTTCACTAAATGTTTTGTGAACAGGTAATCTTTCATAATGCAGTTATAAGTTGGTAGTTGCATATCACTCATCTCACAAGGTACTTCAAATATGGCACACTTCATATGTTCTCTAGTGAAATGTTTATATTTAGTATTTGATGCCATAATATTTTTAAGAAAATTCACAATCACAAAATATCCTGTAACATCAAAACATTATATAATTAATATATATATATATTTTATAAGTATATATAATATATTATATAATATATAATATATTATATAAATAAACTAAAATTATATAATACATTATAACAAGCATTTTATAATAAAATCAATATTATCTCTATATAAATCACTTTAAAATAAAGTTTTATAATATTCCGATCATATTAAAAAACTCTCCGATCAACTGAGCGACTAGGCCTACTACCTAAGAAGACAAGTGTTAACACACTGTTCTAATGACTCACAGAAAGAAATTCCTTCAACCAAAACCCTCCCCCACAGCCCTCCCCAAACCTCCCCCACAACATTCAGTGTAGTCTCAACATGACTCAGTTACTCTAATTGTGTTAACTTCAGCTCTCTTGTGGCAGCTGAAGATATTAAGCATATGAAAAGGCATTTTTACAAAACGAATTCCTATCATTTAAGAATCTTAATCAAACTATTAGATAATTCTAAGATAAAATTTTATAATAGTTTGACAAACCTAAAATAGAAGCATTTTTTTCCTTTTTACACAAAATTGTGTTAACTTTAGCCCCCTGGTGGCAGCTGAAAATTTTAAACAAATGAACTCATATTTTGGCAGGCATATTTCGTCGACTAAATGCAACTTTTAATCTCTATTAGAACTTCATACTAGAAAAAAAGTATTTTTCGCTCCACCCTACAAGTTTACATGTCTATAAGTGTAATCATGATATCAGTTTTCAGTATTCTTTACTTTCACTTGCTTTTTCTTCTTCCTTTCTCTCTCTCTCTCTACCTCTGTTTTGGGCTAATCTAAAGTGGTTCTTAAGGTCTTTATTATCCTCTCTCTCTCTCTCTCTCTCTCTCTCGCTCTCGCTCTCTCACACACACACACACACACACACACACCATAGTGTTGGCGAAGAAAAGCAAGAAGTCTCCGCGAGGAATCGATAATTATTCGCTTAACTTTCCTTCTATCCAATATTAAATAATTATAATTATAAATAATTATAAATAAGTTATTATAATTATGGAAATTCGAGTCCCTTTATTTATTTTATGAATTTTATTTTGTATTTTTATTTTAATATTTAATTTATTAATTTTTTAACTTTTTATTTTAGTTGAAGTAAATTTGGAAATGTATATCGTCTAATTAAAATAATTATGTTTGTGACGATTTTTCCTTTATAAAATATAGCGCATATATTTTTCTAAACTGTAACTCTAATATACAGGGTGTCCCATAAATGTCCGGTCTTATAGGAAAATTGATTTTAAATTACATTTACAAAAGTGATACATTAGAACTAAAACGGATGTTCAAATTGATGTCTTGTTTTGGGACTTTTTTTTTTGTTGCGGATAGAATAATACGCAGTGGCTAATATAGAAGCGAGTTACACTCCTCAGGAAAAGGCGGAGGCCTAATATGGAAGTGAGTTACACTCGTGAAGAAAAGGCCTCCGGGGGCCTTTTCCTCACGAGTGTAACTCGCTCCTATATTAGCCATTGCGTGTTATTCTACCCGCAACAAAAAAAGAAGTTCCCAAAACAAAATATCAATTTGAACATTCGTTTTAGTTCGTTTGTAAATTTAATTTAAAATAAATTTTCCTATGAGACCGGACTTATTGGACACCCTGTATATGTATCATATATTACATTTATGAGACTTTTTAATTTTACAATATTTTCATAGAATTCACTAATTAATTAATTCTAAACTCTATTAATACACTGTATGTAATTCCTACTCTAAAAAAACGTCTCATAAATCAAGATAGAATTAAAGTGTATCGATTAAATGAGATCCTACACTGACTTATGGGACACTCTGTATAGTCGTGGAAATATGGAAAGTAGAGGAAATTTAATAAAAACTTTGAAAATTAAAAACTTTGTAGATATTTTGTCTCCCCTTCCCAGAAAAAATGTTGAGTTTAGTTGGCGAAGAAAATTAAAATATTCTTCCATGTACAGTCGATTCGAAAAGTATTGTCATGGAGCCCAATGTTTCTTACTGATGTGGAGTTTCTCGACAAGACTTTTTACATTGATCGTTCATTATTTCGTAAACTTTTATTCATTTTTCTTTTTAAATTCTATTCCGCATTTGTTTTACCGTAAAATTCAATGTATCATCACTCTTTCGTAAAAAAATTCAATGTATCATAATTCTTTCGTAAAAAAATTCAATGTATCATAATTCTTTCGTAAAAAATTCAATGTATCATAATTCTTTCGTAAAAAATTCAATGTATCATAATTCTTTCGTAAACAAATTCAACGTATCATCATTCTTTCGTAAAAAAAATTCAATATCATCATTCTTTTGTGAAAAATTCAATGTATCATCATTCTTTCGTAAAAAAATGTAATATATCATCATTCTTTCGTAAAAAAAATCACTATCATAATTCTTTCGTAAAATATGCAATGTATCATAATTCTTTCGTAAAAAATTCAATGTATCATAATTCTTTCGTAAAAAATTCAATGTATCATAATTCTTTCGTAAAAAAAAATCATAAATTTTATTGAGAAAATAAATGTTTGTTGATGCAATACATTTTATCATATTTGTTTTTCCTTTTTTCTCTAAATCCTAAACGTCAAAAGGGTCAAATGAAATAAAATAAATAGTCCAATTTCACAATTATTTTTATGTTAAAAATTTTATTTATTAATAAAAGTTATTCAATTTATTAAATTTAAAAAAAATATTATTTCGCAAATATTTTCCCCTAAATTCCATTCCATAAGCGTTATTTCGCATTTTTTGTAAACGAAGTTTTATTCTGTAATAATTATTTCAGATTTTTCAGTAGACTAAATATTGAAATCATTATTTCGCAATTTTCCATAAATTTCAGTCCGTAATTGTTACTCTGAATTTTCGTAAATTTTATTTTATATTTGTTGTAAATTTCGTTCTGTAATGGTTATTTCGCAATTTCCGTAAATTTCGTTCCGCAGTCGTAATTCCGCATTTTCCGTAAATTCTCGTAATCGTTATTCCTCATTTTCTGTAAATTATTCTCCAATTGTTATGACTCATTTTCGGTATGTTTCATTCTGTAATCGTTATTCCTCATTTTCCGTAGACTAAATTGTTTTCCGTAATCATTAGTTAAGATTTTCAATTGATTAAATTATCAATCTACATGTGAACGTTATTCTGCATTTTCCAGAAATTTTATTTCATAATTGTTACTACGCATTTTTCATAAATTTCATTCTCTAACGGTTATTTCTCATTTTCCGTAATCCTTATTCTGCATTTTTTCATAAATCTGTCAACAATCATTAATCATTACTCCACTTTGGGGGTGGGGGGGCAGATTTATATTTATAATTGTTTCGGTAAATGTAAATTTTCTGTAAATTTTGTCCCGCAAAGGTCACTCCATAAAATCGATCGGTTGAGAGTGAAAAGTAGAAAAGCAAATGCAGAAAGTTCCTTTTCATAAACTAGAAATGTAATGACAGTATCTGCGCACTGCACCAATCCTCCGCGTGGTGTCCTTGGAGCTTTTTAGTCTTTTTATGGTTATAACGCGGTGAGTGGAAAGAAAAAATATCAACGTATATCCACCGAATATAAAAATGAAACTACAGTATCCTTTGAAGTGTAGAAATATAGAGACGCGTCTCTTTCATTTACTGAGGTATTATGAAATTCGCAGAAAAGTCAATATTTGGGGACAACAATCAAATGAATGGTTAACTATTTGACGATCAATACAAATGCCAAATTTTACCGTTGCAATGAATGGGTTATCAAATAATTTGGTAAAGATGCAATTAAATTGTAAAAATGTAAAAAATGTAAATGATTTAATGAAATTCAGAATCTAATTTTTAAGGTAGAAATAACAACTGGTACTTATATAAGATATAGAATTGCCATATTCGATGAATGCCTATTTGTATCCTCCGCAGTGTATGAAAAGAAAACACTTCGATCATTAATAAATAGATAGATTTATTTGGTCGTTGAGAGACTTCCGTAAAAGTAGTGGAAAAATTTCTCAAATGCTGAATAAGTTCCATCTTGAATTTCTGAAGGAAAAAATTTTTAGTACTGAAATGTTTTATAAAATTGCGAGTGAAGATATTCAGGGTACTATCCTGTTATCCCGGACCCCCAGAGTTTTTGCCAAAAATATCACAACTTAACCTAACCAATTGTCAAGGACATACAGTTGACCTAACCGTATTTCTTGTATGTCCATAATGAGACTTTACAAGATTATTAATAATAATAACAGAAAAACCGGTGCTTTCCTGTTAGGTCAACTGTATGCCTTCGACAATTGGTTAGGTTAAGTTGTGATATTTTCGGCAAAAAGTCTGGGGTCTTGGATAACAGGAAAGTACCATATTCAGTTCTAAAATTATAACTTCCTAAACGTGGAAAGGATCTATAATAATTAGTTAAAATGTTCCGTGATACAATGGGACTTATTTTCACCTCGTTTTATCCTCAGGTTCGTCTCGCGAAGGACAGGAAGAAAGGCGACAAGATCGTAACGGACTCTCAAGAGCGCGCCTACTGGAGGGTGTACCGTCCGCCCCCGGGGTTTACCAACTGCCTCGAAAGTGCTCCTGTACCTGACAGGAACAATATGGCGAACAGGGTCAAGAAGAAGACGATTGATAGCAGTAAAAAAGAGGTAAAAACCCCGATAGAGGATTACTTTTACCCCGTGGTAAAATCGTCTTATAAAACTGATTTTAAGCAGGGTCTTTTTTCTCATCTATTCTCGATTATACCATTTGTGGAGAGGGTTTTCTCTCGGACAATCGTATACGACATTTCGTCAACAGGACATTCTATTGACAAACGTCTTATGGGTTGAGTTAGGTTAGGTTAGGTTGGATTGGATTGGATTGGATTGGTTGGGTTGGGTGTTGGGTTGGATTAGGTTGGGTTAATAAAAGCATCACTGAAATGTTTCGGTTTATGGTAATGAGACAAACTCAAAAGGAAGAAAATGTAACACAAAATAGTTGTTTCATTTTAAAATTGAACATGTTGTTAATGAATTTTATACGAAAAGAAATTGTATTTCAGTTACAAAAGAAAATGGATAAAATATTTTTAGGAACTTTTGTTTCATTACTGTTGCGCGCGCATTCTATCCAATATTCTCTCTGGAAATCATATATTATTCATTAATTTTTTGTTTTTAATACGAATTGCGGTGGGTTTTTTTTTAATTTTTAATTTTGAATTATGAAATTTAGAAATTCATTCTAAATTTTCTTTTCATGGGAAGGACTTCAGTTCCTTTTGAGCAGAAATCATAAATTTTTCAGTATTAAATTTCTCATATTTCTTCGCCATTATTGGTATTGGCATTTTAAATGAAAAATTAAATTTGAAGGTTCTCTCATTATTTTAAATCAAAGTTTGTTTTGAAGTCTAAAAAAAAAAATATGTGCACAGCTCAATATATCAAAGAAATATACAGGGTGCCCCGTAAGTCCGGTCTCGTAGGAAAATTTATTTTAAATTAAATTTACCAAAATAATACATTAGAACTGAATCAAATATTCAAATTGACGTCTTGTTTTGGAACTTTTTTTTGTTGCAGGTAGAATACCATGCAATGGCTAATATAGAAGTGAGTTACACTCCTGAGGAAAAGACCTCATATTAGCCATTGCATGGTATTCTACCTGCAACAAAAAAAAGGTCCCAAAACAAGACATCAATATGAGCATTTGTTTTAGTTCTAATGTGTTTCTTTTGTAATTTAATTTAAAATAAATTGTCCTATGAGACCAGACTTATGGGATACCCTGTATTTTCCTTTTTATTCTTAAATATAATATATACCATTTACGCAAATAAACATTTATAAAAATTTGTTTGTTTACATTTAATATAAAACATTTTAAACATTATTAGTAATTATTAAATATTATATTTATACAGTGTGTCCATAAAGTCCTGTTATAGTTTTGAATGTAAATAAAAAGAAATGTTGAATGTATAAAATATTTAAACATGGATATTTAGAGTAGATATCTAAGTTTATTTTAGTCTATGGCAGCTATGACAGAATTCTGTCGATGCTAAGACGCCACCAAACAAAAATGGTGACAGAAAAGAGGGATCAGTGCGTGTTATGGTTAACTAATTAAGTATGAATCTATAATAAGAATTCGGAGAAAATTTAGAAAAGAGTATGGAAAAGATTAACCATCGCAAATGTCCCTGTAAACGTTGCTGACGAAGTTTAAGAAAAGTGGCTCAGTTTATGTTTTGGGAAGGCCATGTTTTGTCCTGGAAGACGTCGAACGTGTCCGGAAATGTTTTGATCGAAGTTCCACAAAAAGCTGTACGTCGTGTTTCAACTGAACTGGGGATGTGAAGGTCGACTGTACATAATGTACAGCGAAGTGAGAGAATACAAAGGAGATTCCGCTAAGAGTGATATATGCCGTTCTCTTACGTGGGAAAAATTTATGGCTATTTTTTTTTTTGATGACTGATCTGTCACCAGTACTTCATATTTGAAGATGCTTCAGATATTCTTCGCCCCAAGTGTAAATCAAAACCTTCTGGATGACTTGAAATTCCAGCGAGACGGGGCTCCGCCTCATTATGCTGTAAGTGTTTGGACCTTCTTTCATGAAACTTTTCTGGAAAGATGAAATGTACGCCGCAGTGGTGGGCACCGTTAACCAAAAAGTTAACTTCGATAACGATAATCCGTTAACCCCAATTTTTAACTCCGATAACGATAATCCGATAATTTTACTACAAAGTTAACGGAAGTTAACGATAATCTGTTAACGATAACTATTTCTTTACTAACATTTAAAAAGATCAAGGAAAAAAGCTTTAAAACCCATAGAAAATGTTTATTTATGCAAAATCCAACAATAAATAGGTATTTAACTGTATTTTTATCAAGTTTTGCAACTTTTTTGCTTAATAACTTTTTTTTTTATTTTTAATAAAAAATGTACTGATTACATGTTTTGAAACCCTTGTAACCACTAACCATTAACTAAATTTTAATTTACCAGAGAATTATTATGGCGGGAACTGAAAGGTAAAATTAAATTTTAGGCACATTTATTAAAGACTGACACAATGTGCCGGTTGCCCTTCAGAAAGACCAACTTCTCAAAGTTAGGCCCAACTGCCAGTCTTGACCTCTTGGGCCTCAGGATGTCCTTGCCGAGAGAGAAGAGCCGTTCCACTGCGGCAGAGGACGGAATTGGCAGACTGAAGTTATGGCGGTTTGAATTCATTCATTCGCGGAGCGGTGATCTTTCGTGAATGACTCTTCGCAATTAACGTGTTAACGGACTTTAACAGACTAAATATCGAGTTATCGGAAGTTAACTGGTCCGATAACGATAAATGGAAATTAACTTCCGTTAATAGTCCGTTAAAAAAAGTTAACTTCGTTAATTAACTGTTATCGGATTAACGCTTTAGTGCCCAACACTGGTACGCCGTGACCCCTTTGCATGGGCTCCCCGATCACCCGATCTTACACCATTAGATTTCTACCTTCGGGGAAGGATTAAAACAAATGTTTAAGGAATGAAACCTAACGAATTAGAAAACCATAAACAAAGAATTAATCATAACGTAAACACTATAACCTTCAAGGAACTTGAAGTTGTTTTCGGTAATTTTGGAAGATTACAACATTCTCTACGTAATGATGGAGGACATATTGAAACTTGATATCTTGAACGTGTTAATTCTTTTGCTTATTGTTTTTAATCGATCGTATTTTTTATATTCACACATTTTCTTATTTACATTCAAAAACCTTAACAAGACTTTTTGGACGCATTGTACTGTATATTAAAGAAAAAATAGCAATGTAAAATAGCTATTAAGGTCAGTTTCATTTCGTCCTCGTCAATAATTTGTTTCTATCCGTAATCGTGCATGAGGGATACCAATACATTAATCAAATACATCATCGAACATCCAATTTTTCATGTTAAAAAGGTATGTATGATACCAAATTGCATTTTCCTATAATCGATGTAGCATTAGGCCTGTTCAAAAATCAACTTTTTCTTATTTTCATAGGTTTCTGTACATTTTCCCATGCTTTTGACCTGAAAAAGCCGAAAATCACAACTATTTTTACCTAGGATGTTGGGAAGCATTGCCGCATGGAGCTTTAAATTTTCTGCCTTGAAATCGGCCAAAGCGCCAATTCCGGGGTCCCTTGAATTATGTTTTGCACTTTAACTTTTGATCTAAACAAGATAGAGCAACAAATTAGGTATCAAATGAAAGAGCATAAAATTAATAAATAATAATAATAATAATAATAATAATAATAATAATAAATAAATAATAATTAATAATAATAAATAAATAATAATTAATAATAATAATAATAATAATAATAATAATTATCTATCATTTTTCAGGAAACAACAGAAACTCAATCAGAATCTAGAAAACCATCTACAAGTTACAACTTCACAATGGCATTAAGCAAGGAGCTGAGGGAGCTCCGTGGGCGCACAGTTGATATCTCAGAACCTCCACGTACTGTCCACAGGCAGGTGTCAACTGGGCCATCTACCAGATCTCTCACTGAAACTTTCCTGGTTGGATACCCTTCAGCTTTTATCAGTGGTTCCCAGCTTCCCACCAACAGACAGGCGTTCCAGTATTTCCTTAATCTTCAGAATTTACCGGAAAATGCAGGGAGGCCCATGGTTCAAGACCTTGCATATGAAACAGTTGAATCTATCATCCCATTCTGGCAGATGGCTAGGATCAAGACAATGACCAAGTACAACGCAATGAAGCTCTTCATGAAACTACATGAGAAACATCGTGCTCTGGTGAAAAGCAAAGGAATAGCAAGTAACCCTGGAGGAAAAAGAGGAGCATTTGTGCTGGAATTAGACAGCCTGTTCGATATAGGAGCTCCAGATGCAATCCAGGAAATACAGAACAACAGACTGTTATCCAGAGAGAAGAAAGATGAGGATATCAGGTTCTACGAAGACCAAAAGACTGAGAGGAAAGGTCATATGTCTGGTCATGACAAGATTTTTGAGACAAGATCCCTGCAGCAAGCAGCGAGGAATGAAAGACTGCAGCATAGACAAGAACAAGGTAAAACTAATTACTTCGAACGTCACAAAAAGTTTTAAGTTTTACTCCATTGCGATATTTAGCATGTACTTAACAATTACTGTCTTAACATGTTGTACTATTTTACAGCTGCAGCAGAACAAGAGGCAGTTGTTCATGTGGATGACATTACCTGGGGTGACTCAACTGACAACGACGCTAACACAGAGGACATGGATTACCATCAGCCTCGTCCTGGATGTTCTCACCATCAAGACACTGTGACTAGTGTGACTTTGACGTTTCCAAGGAAGGTCATGGAATGTGATGTCATCTGCAATACAGCTGATCGTCTTGGTTTATCAGACAATCAAGTTACTGCCATGGTTTCTGCCACCTTGAAAGCTGGAGGGGCTGATCTGGATAACTTCGTCATCTCAACCTCAACAACATGTCGCAACAGAATGCTGTCCAGGTATAATATCAGCCAGAGTCACATGTCCAAGTTTTGTGAAAAAACCCCACAGTACGCTGCCTTACACTGGGATGGAAAGTTGCTCAAAGATGTCTTGGGCAGTGAACCTGGAAGTACCTCAGAGACTTTAGCTGTGCTAGTGTCTGGTCCACCTTCATACACTGAAGGAAAGTTATTGGGAGTACCTGTCATCGACAATTCTTCTGGCACAGCTCAGGCTGAGGCTTCAATGGATTTACTGGAGACATGGGAACTTACGGATAATGTTACTGCCCTTGTTTTTGACACTACATCCAGTAACAGTGGAGTTCACAGAGGAGCTGCCAAACTGCTAGAGAAAATGCTGAACAAAAAGGTGTTTTATCTGGCCTGTCGACATCACATCCTGGAAAACCTAGTAGGAGCAGTTTGGGAGAAGCTGTTTGGGAAGGTGAAGGGGCCAGATAATCCCTGGTTTGAGCATCTGAAGGATGTTTGGACGGACTTGTCCAAGGAAAACCCAAAAATGCTGGCTATCAACAGCAAATGGCTGAAGGAAAAGAAGAAGAACAGTGAAAAAATACTCCAAGACATTCTAACAGCAGAAAGGCTTCCAAGAGCCGACTACAGGGAAATGGCTGAACTGACAGTCATTGTTCTTGGAGGAACGCCTCCTCGAGGTATTCACTTGAGTCGACCAGGCGCCATTCATCAGGCCAGATGGATGGCCAGAAACCTGTACTCCATGAAAATGCTGATGTTTGCAGATCAACTTGAGTACGACGAAGACACTGTATCAAAGCTGGAAAGACTCAACACCTTCCTTGCGCTGTTCTACACTCCTGTATGGATGATGTCAATGTCTGCTGCAGATGCTCCCGTGAATGATCTAAGTCTAATGCAGGACATGTTGAAGTACAAGAAAACTGACCCAGAGCTTGCTGATGCAATACTTAATAAGATGGAAAACCACAAATGGTACCTGACGCAGGAAGTCGTGCCATTTGCCCTGTTCAGCAGTAGATTGAGTGACACATTGAAGCACGACATTGCTGCCCAGTTACATGCCACTGAGAAGCCAGACAGCTTCAGAACAGGAAAGCCTCTATTCCAGAGAGTCACAGCTAAGACCACCCTGGTTGATCTCATTGGCCCAGAATCACATTTCCTGCTGGACACACTGAACATTGGATCCGAGTGGCTTCTGGAACCTGTCACGTCTTGGCCACAGAATGAGGACTACAGAAAAGCGTTGGATTATGTTAAGAATCTGAAAGCAGTGAATGACATTGCTGAACGTGGTGTCAAGATGATGAGCGACTTTGCAAATGTCATAACAACAGATGCCAAGCAAAGGGACTATCTCCTTCAAGCTGTGGAGTTCAACAGACGCCGCTTTGACAGCTTCAAGAAACAAACTCTCAACAACTGACTGTGTAAATGTCATTATGAAATTAATCATCATGTAATGCTTTCACTTCTTGATCGATTAGACTTGTGACAAAATGTTAATCTCAAATTTGTGTCATGAATAAGGCGCCTTGTCTGCCTTGAGTGTGAGAAAACGAATTTTGTGATATTTCTGAAATCTTTGTATGTACCAATGTGCCATTTCTTGTTCCAAGACTATCATAATTGTATAAGTTAGAAAGAGGATTAAAAACACTAATTTGGTGCCTATTTTGTTGCTCTATCTTGTTTAGATAAAAAGTTATAGTGCAAAACATGATTCAAGGGACCCCGGAACTGGTGCTTTTGGCCGATTTCAAGGCAGAAAACCTAAAGCTCCATGCGGCAATGCTTCCCAACAACCTAGGTCAAAATGGTTGTGATTTTCGGCCTTTTCAGGTAAAAAAGCATGGGAAAAAGTACAGAAACCTATGAAAATAAGAAAAAGTTGATTTTTGAACAGGGCTAATGTAGCATACAAGACGTATCGTTAAGGTTTGAGACTCGAGCATAAATCACGAAATTTTTATTTTTTTTATTTTTAAGGTTTGGTTGAACCTTCATCTTTATTGATATTACCTTTTACAGTTTTGTTAAATATGTGACAAATATGTACTGTAAATAATGCTGTTAATGAACGAGAATTGCGCGCGTACTGAATGACAAAGCGAAATTAAGATTCCCGTTATTAAGAGATGAAAAAATTTAGGTTGCATAATGAGTGCTGAGGGTCAAAAACTGTCGTAGCGGTCAAGCCAACAAATGCGACCCATTGAGCTAACTCTTGGATTGTTATTACCAACACCATCGCGAGTCGAATCCCCGACCTTAGTATCTTCACTTCACTTGCAGGAAAAATGTTACCCACTAAATTTTGGGCGCTGACTTAATTCACGTGAATTTAAAGTGTGTTATGGTTGTTGGGTAGAAACACAAAATCAAAATGACTCGTGTGTCGTAAGTAGCTCATATTGGGACATTACAAGTTTCTCACAGTTTATTTTATTAGTTTGAGACAATTAGGCATTTAATAACTCATGAAAAGTAAGTCATAACTCTCCATGACTCCCCATAATTCTTTAAAATGCCTTATACAGAGTAATTTTTTTCAAAAAGTGTCTCACCAACGACAGCTACTGTAGCTGGATGAGAAAAAATGTCTCAACTGTAGTTAATTTGGTTTTGTGCGTACTTACCCGAAAAGAGCGTTTACACCTTCGGGCTGCGTCGTGGCCACGTTGCAACACTACTTCCTGTGAAGTTGAGTGACGTTGGGTCTCGTCAGTAGTTGGCTGGGTGACTGTCCTCCGCGTTCAGATGATGTATCGACTCGTAGATAGTTCAGATTCCACGTAAAGCTGTAGGTCTCCACCAGGGGCGGACTGACAGCAACCTGGGCCCTCGGGCAGAATGAGGTCCTGGGCCCCTTGAAATCCGATTTTTTTCATATTACAGTTCGATTAGACACTTGCCCCAATTGAGAACACGCTCACTGTTTTATGACGACTGCGGGCCGTGGCCGCCGGGCCCCCTAATGACCCGGGCTCTTGGTCCATGCCCGAATGCCCGACCGCTCAGTCCGCCCCTGGTCTCCACCAACACTGTTAGGAACGAGGTTATAAAAGTGCCCCAAATGTTGTTATTACCAAAGCTCTTCCTTCCCCAGATCGAGCTGGTAAACAAACAGATTGAGAGAACTCGCCTGAAGGTGTCGGTGGCTGCGGAGGCTCTCCTGGCATTCGTCGAGGCCTACTCCGAGTACGACTACTTTTTCACACCACCTCAACCCTCAAACCCTTGGAACACCGATGACATCACCTTCTGGGTCCTCAATGAGAGTCTGTAAGTTGAGGGGAAAAGACTCCTTTTTCCCATTGTGTTAATAATATATATAAACACGCTTATTACAATTCATTCTATTACTTTTTCTTATAATTTCTCTGCACTGTAAACACTATAAATAATTATTACAGTACGATATATACAAATGGTCGAATCTGTGGGTAAAGTCATATATATATATATATATATATATATATAATATTACAGGCAAAGTATGAAATTTAGGTATTCTATACAATACCTAGGCATTCTATACATTGCCGAGTGGTTTTTAGGCAAAGTATGAAATAAATATTGTATTACATGCTTTACCTAGTTTAGGTTAGGTAAATTTTGTAATAAGAATAACTTAGGCAATCTTTAATAAAAATAAAAGAAATACTCTGTATCGGTTAATTGAATGCCCGGTTAGGTCAACTGTACACCCTTGACGATTGATTAGGTTAAGTCATGATATTTTCGTTTACTGTCAAAACTAACGAAAATATCACGACTTAACCTAACCAATCGTGAAGAACATACAGTTGATCTAATCTGGCATTCATTTAACCTAACCACCGGGCATTCAATTAACCCGGCATTCAATAATTTTCCGGTAGGCTTCGATTAATTTTTTGGTGAAGATATTAACATAACGCTTTACCTAAATCAGTCTTGGCATTCTATAGAATATCTAGAAATTATATAGAATACACAGGTAAAATATAAAAGAAATAATCAAAACCTAAACTAGGTAAAGCATTTAATACAATATTCATTTCATACTTTGCCTAAAAACCATTCGCCAATGTATAGAATGCCTAGGTATTGTATAGAATACCTGAATTTCATACTTTGCCTGTAACATATATACAGTATATAAGGCGAAAAACAAACGTGTCTGTGCGTGTTTTTGTTTTGACAATTTCTAGGATATACACAGGGCTCATCGCGACACGAGCGTGCGTATAGCGACATTAGCGGTGTCACCACGGTTTCAAACATCGGCTTTGATAGTGCTGTATAAACTGTATAGCTTTTTATTCATATTTTTTCATGAGGTTAACGCTTAAAATGAGTTTTTAATTTATTTGTTAATTTATTTCGCCAACAGCTTCATCAGGTATATAAAATTAATCTATCTGTCTATCTGTCTGTCCATAACTGAGGCAACACTCATTAATTCCTCATTTCTAGTGTCGATGTTCCAACGGAGAAGAGAGTTCGAAGATGGTCTATGAGTTTCTCAGAATTAGTGAATGATCCTACGGGTAAGTCGAGTCTTCTGAGGAAGGAATTTTGTCGATGGGACACTTCATCAACGAGCGTCCTGTATAGATTAGGTTAGGTTAAATTAGATTAGGTTAAATTAGATTAGGTTATTAGAGTGTCGAGGAAGCTTTCCTTTGGTCGAACGAGTTTAAGATCCACTTTGGTAAATGAAATACGAACTTATTTTCTCTGATTTCACAGTTGTAACTTTATTTCAGGGTTGAATGAATTCACCAATTACTTGCGGAAGGAATACTGTCACGAAAACATTCGCTTTTGGCAAGCTGTTCTCGATCTTCGGTACGGATTAGCGGGCGAAGTCAGCGAAAAAGTCAACAGCATTTATGAGTTAGTATTTGTATTGATTTAATATTATGTTTGGTAGAGTTAATACTTCAAAAAGAACATTTATTTGTTATGCTTAAATGGTATAAAAATTTGTTTTTTGCCTACACTTGATTTTAAGCAGGGCACAATTCAGCTGTGAAAAATGGTCATGTGGTTATAGGCTTTAATCACAGAATTTAAACGAAAATCTAACTTTACTTGAGGATCCTTGTTTTTTATTTTTAGTATTACGTACTACGGCTGTGCATCTCGTGGCTTGGTCGGTTAGGGTGCCGCCCGGAAATACTGAGACTCCTCTGAGTCGCGGGTTCGAACCCCAGTGCTTCTGCTTCCTAGAGCTGAGCGATTGTGTTTTTTGTATTTTACGTCACGTCGAAGGGGCGGCCAGCCACGCCCTTTAATTGACTCTAGCTAAAGTAGCCCTGACTCGAGGCCCCTACCCCAGTTTCATTGGGGAATATGAGACATGGATTTTGCCTTTTTATGTACTGCGGTATCTGTTTTTGTATTAAAAATACATAATTCTGAAAAATTAACTTTTTATTTGAGCCAACTTTGAACAGTAAAATTTCCGCCCCAAATCCCCAATTCGACTGAAGTTTAGGGTGGCCATTTAAAAAGGAGGACACTGCGTATGTGGCCGTACGTTAACATATATATTATTATATATATATATATATATCTTAACGTACGGCCACATACGCAGTGTCCTCCTTTTTGGAAATTTGGAAATGGCCACCTTAAGGACAGAGTGCTCAAAAGGCGGACTGTCCACCTAAAGCCGGACGTCTGGCCACCCTACTGAAGTTAGTATCGAACAAAATCGAAATAAGTATCGTGATTTGAACTTATTTTAATTTGTGTCTTTGATTAAAAGTTTTTTTTATCCAATTCGAAGTTATTTTAATTTATTCTAACTCACTTTGATTCAAGTTTGACTCCTTTCTCCAAAGTTGTTCATTTAAGATGCATCTATCTTTAATCGTTTGGTAAATAACTATTTTTAATTGGGTTCTAACTGATTCAAACATCTTCAGAGAGTTCCTGAAGCCAGGGGCGCCCTGCGAAATCAACATCGACGGGAAAACAATGGAAGTAACGCAGCAGATGATGAAAACCCCGACGAGGTATACGTACGATTTGGCGGCGGAGCATGTCTACGACCTACTCCTGAAGAAGGACTGCTATCCGAGGTTCCTTCGCTCAGAATATTATAAGAATCTGCTCGCCAACGCTGTCCAACCTCTGCAGAAAAAACGGTAAAGGATTTGGGCTTTTATATAGTTAAAACCCCACAGGTTTTGCAATAGTTTTACGATGCTTAATTGAGCGAGAGATGCATCGAAGGGAATTTAAGGGGTTGAAGCCTTCATGATCGGTTTGACCATTATTTGAAAAAAATCGGATGGTTGGTGATCGTACTTCAGGATTGTTGGCGTGTTAAGATATTAGACATTTAATCGAAAGGCGTTGCAAAATTTTTGAAGTTAGGAAAAAAATAGTTTTTGGAGATTTTTTGTTTCTTTACTTTAATTAAAGAATATTTTAAAATTAATTAAAAGATGCAAATTGATGAATCTGAGGTAAATTTTTATCAAGTTTAAAGTAGAAAAAGCGTTGGATTTATACTGCATAGGCACGGGTTTGAGCCCCCACAGTCGCCGTCGTGGTTAGAATTGGGACGGCCGCCCGTTCTGTAATTGCTCGGGCTCGCATGATTTCACGAAGAGTTCACACCCATGTACCCTCCCTCCGTGTGGGGAAATTGGGATCCGGATATTGCCCATTACCTGAACGTAACAGGTAATAAGTAATATCCGGAATTTCTAACAAAGCATTCTTTTATCGGAAATTTTAATTCGCATTAGTAAAGATAATAATTTTTGGTTATAAACACAAAGTACAGTTTAGAGAGAGTTAGTCTAAAGACTCTCTGTCTTATACCTTGTCACAATACTCTTGTATAGGCCATTTGACTCGTGGGACAAAGAATATTTATTCACATAGGTCAGTATTGTTATGAGTCAGAATAGGTCAAAATGGGTATCATAATTTTTTCTCAGTATAGTTTGTATTAATATTGGGACATTTATTTTAGAGTATTAAAGAGTAACTCGAATTTTATTATTTTTATAGAATGAGATCGACGGTATAGAACTATAGAACTATACGCTTACTAAACCATCATATACACTCAAAACATAAAGTGATTTCAATTCAAACGGTGTCAAATAAGCTTCGATCCATTAAAAATAGTTATAATTAATGTATTACGCATATTTCTAAAAATGTAAGGTTTTTTTTTTAACCTTATTTTCAGAAGAATTACCGAAGGGATGTGGTAATCGTAAATACTTGATGAATTGGAGTTTATTTGACACAAATTTCCCGTGTGGTTCAGCTTCTACGTAAAGCTGTAGGTCCCCTCCGTTATATTACTTTTGCTAAACAATCTTAAAACGTCTTTATCTTGGCACCAATTTTATTAAGTAGGTTAAAAGCTTCTAAAATGCGTTAACGAGTAAAGTATTAAAATAGACTTGGGTGAAAATCTGGTGTATTCTTACGTGACAGAATTTCTCAGAACCGAAAGACCCGCAGTCGAATATCAAATATAGAAAGATGCAAATTTTGTAGTTCTATAGGTTAGCACAAGTTGATTAAGACCGTAATTTTATACGCTGGGTTAGGTTAGCTTATGCCCGGCTTGGTTATGTGTTAGATTAGGTAAAGTTGGGTTAACATTAGGTTAGGTCGTGTAACGGATCCTTTTGAACGATGAGACTTTGGTTCTGGAGAAGTCGATATAGCTTTTCTGAAAATTATTTTCGGGTGTTTATGCCCAAAAGTGGTGCCTTCATTTAAGTTTCCAGCAATGTAAGTGTTTTCAAGACGTAAGTTATCATTCCCTCCTTCACTCGCTCCTCCCGCTTTTGACCTCTTCTTTCCCAAAAGCAGGCAGTCAACGATCTTCTTCAGGCTTTTCGCTCCTTCCCTGATTCTCGCTTCTCTCCCGGAAAACCGCATCACTCACCATCAGTATGTGCAAATGCCTCTTCGATTGAGAACAGTGCCCGTGTCTTCCGTAACCGTGAATTTGCAGTGTATTTGCTCATAAAGTCCAAATATGCAGTTTTAGACTATTACCCTTTATATGTTTTACTTAATAAATCGGTCTTTTGAGTAATATAATCGTTTTTATAAATGTATAAATTTATGAAAGTAAATTTATAACCAAATGTAATAACGACATAAAAAAAAGGTATTTGAAAATTTCACAAATTCATTGCAATTCATTTTTCTAAGACTCGGGCAGAAGATTGTTGCGGTTACGTCCAGTAATTGACACTTGAAATCCCTTCCAAATTTCACTTGAATGGAAGTTTTACACTGAAAATTAGACCTCCAAATAGTATACGAGTTGTTTATTCCATTTTGTCATAAGTACCCCAACCTTCTGTGCAGTTTAACAGAGAGAGAGAAAGAGACACCTTTGTTATAGAAGGAATTAGCCAACCACTGTTTGTTGACATAGTTTTAAATATTCCCGTGTGTCGTCTGTCAGTCAGTGGAGCGTCTTCTGACCACCCTTTTATAAAAGGTCTTTTGGAATCGCAGTCGATTAGCAAAAGCAGTTTGAAATTGCACCGTAGTTTTTCCGTCTTTATAAACGAAAATCTAATTGTATTTTTAGTCTTGGTTAATCACATCACCTTAAATGAGAAGTTTACCTATAGTTTGTTAATATTTTCCTTACAATTACTTATAAATTAATCCAAAAAAAGTTCTAAGAATGCGTTCGTTACTCACGTAATTGCATAATTGTATCGTTTATACCTGGTAATTAAGCTGTGTTAGATGAGACAAAGCGAAGAGAGAGAGAGAGAGAATAATATCGTAGTGATTTCTTTCTTTGTGAATTGTGTCCATTGTATAAGGGTGTCAGGAAATGATTGCCCCCCCCCTGTACAGAAGAAACTGAAAGGAATAGAAAAAACAGACAAAACCACGCGAAAGAGCGTTTAATTTTGAATAAAAAACACTTGTTTTAATATCGGGTGTTGCCCCCATTTGCAGCTCTGACGGCCATTAATCGATGGGGGTATGATCCCAGAAGTGTCTCAAAGAGATCGGTATCATGACTCATTTCTTCAAGGACTTCGTTGATCTTTGCAGTCATAATTTCTGTTGAATACCGATTCTGAATGGGTTGTTCCAGCATTAAGGACTCCACCCGATCCTTCATGATGGATCCGACATGTTCACAGACATTAATCGGGAGAATTGCCAGGCCATTCATTATTTCCGAAAAAATCAATGTTGTTGTCCTTAAGCAGTTGTTGAGTCGCAAGTGCTTTCATACAGGGGGCTTTGTCGTGAAGAAAGGTTGCCTGTTCAACATCCAAAACAGACTCGGGGTCTTTCAAAAACGGAATTACATGTTGGGCTAAAATTACATTTCGAAAATAAGGCCCATCCCAACTGGTTCCTCTTGGTTTGATAACCCAGATGAGCTTCCGAATAGAGAACATAATGAAAACACCCACACATGCTGGATTTTTTATTATTTCTCGATACTTCTGATCGTCTGGGACTTCATCAGGAGTTGTTGCCCAAACCCGATCATTCTGAAAATTTGGTTTTCTGGAGACATAAACGAAGAATTCATCGCTGACAACCAAGTGAAGGAAATCGTCTTCCGTCCATTCCTCAAGATAATCACAAAACCATAGCCGATCTTCAATATTAAGATCACTCTTCCGTGGCTTAGCTATTTCATGCCAAGCACTCAAGCCTTGGCTAACTCGAAATTGATGCACAAGTTGCCGATTGACTATCTTACCACGACGGATAAGTATCTCTTTCGCTACTCAGAGCAGCTCTTCTTTCGGCGCCGTGATGCAGCAAGCACAATGTCTTTCGATTCTTGAGATAATTTCTCCGGTCTTCCTCCTCGAAATTCTGTTTCACAATTTTCAGGATTCTTATTCCAATTCCTTTTGACAAAGTCTTCTGATCTTTTTAATCTCTCAGCCACCCAGTGTCGAGTTATGAAAGTTGCACCAGCTTCCTTTGCTTCACGAAATGTGACAGCTCGAATGCGGTCAAGAACTCGCTTTTTCTCTGAATCGTTCAAAATAGATGATGCCATGGTTTCTGTGGGGAAAAAAATGGTAAGAATTAAAATCACAGGAATAGAATATAATGGTTTTTATTCAGATTTTAACGCTCTTTCAAGTGGTCTCGCCGGTTTTTATCTATCTCTTCTAGTTTTTGCTCTACAGGGGGGGGCAATCATTTCCTGACACCCCTATTATGTACCAAATAATGATGCAATGTATCATGTTGCGTACCAATTTTTCTAATGCTTTGCCAGTGTAATTGTATAGGTACTAAGCAAGTTTAAGCATTGATTTAATAGCCACCGTACATTTATAATCCAATTAATAATTGTATCAAAAAGTAAGTTAAAAAGTTTGCTGAAAATTTTTAAGTAAAATATTTCGGAACAATAATTAAAAAAATCTCTTAAATGAGAGTTATTCCTTAAGTGTCTAAAAATTGCTCTTCTTTACTCGAATCTTATTTAAGATTTGTCAATAGTTTTTTCGGTTTTGGCGGAACTGGGAAAAAGAAGGCATCGGCGATTTCATCCTCAAACAGCGTGTCTCTGCAGGCGCAGACACCTCAGCCACTAAAGAGACACGGCTCCGACGAACAGACGGCCAGTGGGCAAGGCAACACGGGGAGCGACAGCCACCTCCCACAGGGGACAACATCTTTGATGGTTCTCCAACCGAGAGTAGACTGCGATCCTCCTTATAGGTTGGTGATATTTACATTTTGGTCAGTTTTAACTACTTCAGTAATAATAATAATAATGATAATAATAATATAGTTAGTAACATAACCCAATTTAATGCAAGTAATAGTCTATATTTATAAATTATTATAAAGATTATGATGATTATCATTAAAATAGCTTTACGTTGTGACAATTGGGTTTTAAGTACTTTACAAATTGCAAGGAAAGCTATAAAATTAGTTTAAATTACATCAGCCTAATGTGTATATATACGCGATACAAAGAATTACACTGTTTACATATTACACGTGCAATGATTCTTCGATATTTCTTATTAAATCGCCTCAATTATTTAACCTAACTAACTAACTAACTAACTAACTAACTAACTATATATATATATATGGTAACAGTTAAGAATAGTGGACAATTTCTTTGTTTTATTTAAAAAAAATAAAATGATCAATAAATTCCAAATAGCCTTTTATGTCATGAATTAAGTGTTTTTTGTAAATAGAAATTGTAAATAAATCTATAAATAATAGTTAAACATGGGACTAGTTAGTGTAGCGTATTTTATTTATTTGATTTTCACCGCAAAAATTCTAAAGTAATTTACTCAAACCTAACCTAACCTAGCTTACAAAAAAATGGATCTTTTCCGTTTGACTGCCGCCATTGAAACATAAGAGGTGAGTGCCCCCAGCCTTCTTTACTTAGCCTTATAAGGCTAACTAACGAAAATATCACGACCTAACCTAACCAATCGTTAGGTCAACTGTACGACCTTGACGATTGGTTAGGTTAGGTCGTGATATTTTTGTTAGTTAGCCTTATAAAGCTAACTAAAGAAGGCTGGAGGCCCTGATCTTCAGGTGATCCCCTTATTTTTCTGAGTACACGATTAAAACTTAAAAATTAAGCATGGATCTTGAAAGTAATTAAAATTGTTTATAAGAAACAAAATTTGAAGGGGAAATTAAGAAAAGCTTTTTTATAAAGTAACTTATTTTGTATCATCAAGACATTTCAGTTAAAATACAAAATACAAAAAGTTTAATTATGTTTCAATGGCGGCAGTCAAACGGAAAAGATCCCAAAAAATCCACTTCCATGTGGTTGTATGCTCTATTGAAAGTCTAAGAAGCAATTTATTTTTTTAAAATAGAACAAAAAAATTGTCCACTATTCTTAACCTTAGGCTTAGCGCGAGTCGAGCAGGAAAAGCTGTATAGCTTTTACATTCCAGTCTTTCGTTGTTCTCATAAACTTCTTCAAAAGAGTGAGGTCTGTTTCATTACAATTTTGTGCAGTTTTAATTTTCAGATTTTCTAAAAGATAACGCAATGCGCAACATCTTTGCAGATTATTTTAAAAACTGAAGATGACGTATTTTTAGTAAATTCAGCTTCTACGTAACAAGTTTTTGGGGCTTAAAATTTTTTTCAGCATTGGAATCATGAAGGGTAAACTATACTTGAATATGCATCATGCGCCGTTTTAGATCTTCTCTTACGTGAATGAGTACTTCATACTGTAGATCTCGTACTCAAATTTTGATCGAAATCAGTGATGGCACCTTTTTTTGTAGTTGGAATTTGTTAACTTCGAGTTTGTTGAGTTAGAAATTCGCCTTTATGTGATTCTGTAAGAATCAAGTGCACCATTTTCAATTTGTAGAGTTTTCGAGGAAGACTTTCCTTTCACAACCAAATTTCGGTCTGTCCACCCGTTCTGACCCTCTTGTTACGTTGAAATATCAGTAATATACTTTTAATTGTACCCCTAATACCCTTATAAGGACCTATACCTACTCAGTCAACGGGAAAAAAAGTGTAGATACTTAGAGTTCGCCAGCAGCAGTTTTGCGTTGCATTGGTTTAACCTAATTTAATCCAACCTAACCTTACCTAATCCACGCTCTGACCCAATCTGACCTAACTTACCCTAACCAAATAGAGGGGGGAATGGGGAAAGTCGATGTTGAGAACATTTTTATCGGTACAGTGGATATATAAATGTCCCTTCAGGATAGTTTATCCTGAATACAGAAGAGTTTCATCGGATTTGAAACACCGTTGGGATTAACAGACTTGTAATAAGAGCCTCATTGATGGATTCATTCAAATTTTGATTAAAAAAACAATGAAGATTATATATATATATATATATATATATATAAGTTATATATATATATATATATTATACACCCTTGGGGAGTCGGGTAAAATTGACTTACTCCAAGCGGGTATAACATTGTATTCCTGGATGGGAAAAACGGTCTCGATGACTTGTTGATCCCCGACCACAGAGCACGCCGGAATTAAATCCGTTTAAGGGTCACGGTGTAGAAATTTCTTATCACAAATCCCCAAAAGTCAAAGATCAATGAAACACGTCGGCAGTTAATATTTTACTTGAATTTAAGCAAGACAGTTATTAATCGATTTCATTAAATCAAATAATATATAGATTTCTTTCAATAAAGGTTATGAGCACAGTAATGTTTTTAATTGGTTATAATGAATCAATTTTATATTTTATAGCAAGACTTAATAAGATGAATATTTCTTCTAATGAAAGTTTATAAGTACGATAATAGTTAATCCTTAATTGTAAGATATTAAATAAGCCAGAGACCCCGCTAAGATACCCTTGTCCGTTCCGAGTCTCCAAGCTTTCCGATACAAAGCAATTTCCTAACGAGATGAAATGCACCCATCACCTCGGAGATTCCTTCTGAGGCTCTCGACCTAGCCCGATCTGAACCTGAGTTTCCAAGCTTTGGACCCCTCCTTATATACTGCGGAATCCTATTTCGTCAGGCGTCAGAAGTGCGTTGACCCGCGTGAGACGCAGGAGCGCTCAAGGTTCTCAAGGCCAAAGTGCCTGTGTGGCATCCTGGCTCGCTGAGTTCCCAGACGGACGTACGAAAACAACGAGCTACTTAGGGATGGCGGACGTGCGAATGCACACGAGCTCCTCAGGGTTGTACACGAAATGGAGGCGAATGACCTCTCGCTTCTTGAATCCTGGTTTGTGTGTGAAATATTATAGACGGCCAGATTATGTAGCGACCCGTGGTTCGGATACCATGTAAAGCTGTAGGTCCCCTCCGTCATTTGACCTTAGATGTTGCGAAGGAGGTTAAACAACCCCAATAATAATTTATATATATATATATATATATATATATATATATATATATATATATATATATGGGATTGAACTCAGAATGGTCCCCTGAGGTTTTTTCATGATACACACAGACCGTGCCTTGAGGCCTCTTTGCGAGTGACCCGTTGGCCACGTCGAGCTAACATCATGAAAAAGAAAAAACTATAGTGTTTGTCATTTACCATTACTTATTCTGATTATAATGGATTTAATTTTCCCGGGAGAGTTCCTTGTTCAATGCATGGTCTGTGTGTCTCATATATATATATATATATATTATATATATATATATATATTATATATATATATATATATATATATGTATTATACACAAATATACAAGGCCTCTATACGGACCATGCAGACTGCAAATTACAATACTTGCAAAATTTAGCTACGGAAACCAGCATAGATATCATATGCCTAACGGAAACACACTTACATAAGTGCGAAAAAGGCTGTGAAAACTGCATCGAGAATACTGAAATAGCATTGCTGGACTACAACATATACAGAGCAGATAGAGTGGCTAGACGAGGAGGAGGGTGTTGTATCTACGTGAAAAACACTTACACATGTGAAGTGAGGGTAAAGAAATCAAACAGCACAGTTGAAGTTATTATATTAGAAGTAAAAGAACTGAACCTAACCATTATGAACATCTACAGACCACCAAACACCACAAAAAGTGAATTCCAATTTGCTACAAATGAAATAGAAAACATATTAAAATTACTTGAAACTCCAGCAACAAATATTCTAATTTTCGGAGATTTTAATTTCCCATTCATATCATGGAAGAAAAATGACGAAGTTATATATGTTGAGAAGTTTCATGGCAACATTACTAAAGATGACAGATCCCAAGCAACAATGCTTTTAGATATTATGGAACATTACGCCCTTACCCAGGAAATCTGTGAAGCCACGAGAAAGGAGAACGTTTTGGATTTAATGTGGACAAATAACAACGAGATAATAATAAATAAAAAAGTAACGCACACAAAGTTCTCCGACCATAACCTCATCGATATACAATTGAAGTTAGCACCTAGAGGTCCGAAAACGCATCCCAGAGAGGCAGATGGAATATTTGAAGGCTTAAACATAAATTCAAAGAAAGTAAATTGGGAAAACGTAAATAAAGATTTAAAAGGTAAATTGGGAATTGCTACTACACGAGAAGACTCCACAAGAAATACTATGTATAATAGAGACGGAAACCAAACCTATAATACTGAAACATATTCCAGAGAGACAGGAAAGAAAACGTAGCAAGCTCGAGAGGAAAATCAGGACTCTATTCAGGCAACGAAGACAAACCGTAAAACATCTCCACAGATGCAGAACTGATGCAAAGAGACTCAAACTAGAGAGGAAACTTGGCGAAATAGAAATGGACCTAAAGCAAACATTCATACATAAGACAAACGAGGAGGAAAACAAGGTAGCAGAAAACATAAAAAATAACCCAAAATACTTCTACACTTTTGCGAAAAGGAAAATGCAGTGTAAAGAGAGTATTGGACCGTTGATAGACGGGGAGGCCGAATACACAAATGACCCGAAAGAAATAAGTGAACTGCTTAGGGAACAATTTAAATCTGTGTTTAGCACCCCTAAGTCCGAGATGGAAGTGGAAAACCCAGACGAGTTTTTCGGCATTGAAACGGATCAACCAAGAACAAATCCCGGCACAAACCTATTAATGGACTTCGAGTTCACGGAAGGAGATGTAATTACGGCCTTATCACAGATGCGAGACAATTCAGCGCCAGGGCCAGACACATGGAGTGCCACATTTCTGAAGAAATGCAGAGAGAGTATTGCAAAACCACTATACTTACTATGGAGGAAATCACTCGACACAGGACAAATTCCACTCCCCTTAAAGAACGCGAATATTGCCCCCCTATTTAAAGGTGGTAACAGAGCAATAACCAAAAATTATCGGCCAGTGGCTCTCACCTCACACCTTATAAAGTGTTTTGAACGCATAATTAGAGCCAAAATTACCTACTACCTACAAGAAAAAGACTTGTACAACCCAAATCAACATGGCTTCAGGGCGAGTAGATCATGCCTGTCACAGCTACTAGACCACCAGGAGAAAATATTAGGAACATTGTGTCGAGGACAAAACATTGATGTAATATATACTGATTTTGCTAAAGCCTTCGATAAATGTGACCATGGAATCATAGCACACAAACTTAAGGATACAGGAATTACTGGAAAGCTAGGAAGGTGGATATTTAATTTCTTGGCGCAAAGAACGCAAAGAGTGGTGGTAAACGGAGTTAAGTCGGAAGTCTCGGAAGTCGTGAGCTCTGTCCCACAAGGGACAGTATTAGCTCCCTTGCTGTTCATAATAATGATTGCAGATATTGATACAGATATTAAGGACAGTATTGTATCATGCTTCGCAGATGACACGAAGGTATGTAAGGAAATATTGAACGAAGATGACGTAAGAAAACTACAAAACGACATTGAAACATTATTCCAGTGGGCAGAAGACAACAATATGAAGTTCAACGAAGAAAAATTCCAAATTCTAAGATATGGTAATAACAAAGAGCTACAGAAAAAAGGGTACAAAACTCCGCAAGCCAAAGAGATAACACCAAATCCACAAGTCAGGGATCTTGGAGTAATAATGTCGTCGGATGCAGAATTCAGAGAGCACTATAAAATCAAAATCACAACGGCTAGAAAAATAATGGGAATCATCTGAAGGAGCTTCCGCAGCAGAAAAGCAAACATCATGCTCAAATTATGGAAGAGTCTAGTCCTACCAATAATTGAGTATTGCTCAGTACTCACAAGCCCACACAGAAAAAGAGACATTGCGAGCATTGAAGCTATACAAAGGACTTTTACGTCTAAGATAGAGGAAACGGAAGTGAAGACTACTGGTCTCGACTACAATCCCTGGAACTCTACTCTCTTGAAAGAAGGCGAGAGCGGTACACAATAATATACATATGGAACATACTTGAGGCTCTGTCCCTAACCTCAGAAATGAAATAGAAACAACTGGAATGAGAGAAGAGGCAGATTTTGTACGGTCCCAGCTGCGGTGGGACAAGGAGCCATGAAAACGAGGATGGAAAATACCCTCAGAATACGGGGCCCAAAGCTTTTCAATGTCCTTCCAAAAGAAGTGAGGAATCTCCAGCACACCAACCTGAATAACTTCAAGAACCAGCTGGACAGATTCTTGTGCAAAGTCCCTGACCAGCCATGCGTGGCTGGCTACGAGGGCAGGAGGCGATCAGAGAGCAATTCCCTCCTTCACCAAGTCCCGCAAATGAGGCGGGATGCTGCAGAGGGGTCGACCGCAGGTCGATCCTGAACCGTCGTTCAAACTCAACAAAAGTAAGTAAGTAAACAATATATATATATATATATATAGCGCCTCGGTGGTGTAGTGGTTAGAAGAAAGTGGTTGGTAGATAAATGGGTACCCTAGGTGGCCTAGTGGTTAAAGACGCTTGGCTGCTGATGGGGAGTGGTTCGGATTCCACGTTAAACTGTAGGTCTAAGGTGGAGTGAAAAGCTTGACCTTCGTCAGAATGAAGAATTCGGCGGAAGCTAACCAAAGGTTATATAATATAATATATATATATATATATATATATACAGGGTGTCCCGTAAGTCTGGACCCATAGGGAAAATAATAAAATTACAAAATAGTCCAAAAATTTATTTATAATATATTTTTTTATTATTTTATTATTATTTTTTATTATTTTTTTATTATGATCTTACTCGCTGGAGTTTTTATTTGTGGGGCCACTTGAAAGCCAAAGTGTACGAGGTCAAACTTCAGAACATTTTCCACCTTAAAGCACGCATTGTGGAGGCGTGTCAAGAAATTTCTGCGACTGTGATTCAGAAAGTGCTGTCGCAGTGGAGATTACGTCTTCAACTATGTGTGCGACACAACGGCGGACACTTTGAACAGATTATGTAATAAATTTTTGGACTATTTTGTAATTTTATTATTTTTCCCTATGGGTCCAGACTTACGGGACACCCTGTATATATATATATATATATATATATCGCAGTTCCACATGTTATATAGTGTTTTGTAAATATAAAAATAATCTCCAAAATATTGGTTGCAAATAGAAAGCATCAATCGAATGTTAAGATTTCGGTTCTTTTCATAGTTGTTCGAGGCCGTGTCAACACAAGCAAAAAGAGAAATTTGGTTTCTATGAGCCCATCTCATATCTTTAAATACTTGTATAAAGGTAGTTATGAGTTGTTTTTCTTTTTTAACTAAAATCTCGAGTTGTTCTGTAATATATAATATATGCGCCTTGGTGGTGTAGTGGTTAGCGTCGCTGATTACGAATCCATCGGACCCGCAATCGAGACCCGGTGACTACAGGCGGCGCGCAGTAAAATCCAGCCGTTCATCCTTCCACACAATAAAAAAAAAATTGGTTGGTAGATAAATGGGTTCCTTGGGTAGTCTAGTGGTTAAGACGCTCGGCTGCTGGTGGGGCGTGGTTCGGATTCCACGTTAAACTGTAGGTCAAAGGTGGAGTGAAAAGCTTGACCTTCGTCAGAATGAACAATTCGGGCGGAAGCTAAACCAAGATAATCGAGGTATACACTTTTCTCTGATTATATGATTTACACATACACGCTCACAAACTTGTTTTTCTGTACTCTATATTCATTCGTGTAAGACATTACTTCAATTGAACTTTATGCCTCTCCGTTGTTACTGGATGGTACAATTCGAACGGACAGTTTTAGCCTCAGTATATCTTATTTCCAGTGGCTTAACGTATGCTTAAAAGTATAGTACTTTCATTCTTCCGATAATATTCTTTCAGAGTTTACGTATAATTCCCTCTACTGCTCGCAGTGTTTCCTATAAACTCGAGTCGAGTCAAGCATTAATTGCGATGATATTTTTAGCTAAATCTTCGCTATGAGAACTACAACCGTCGCACACTTACGAAAAGGTTGATATAGTTTTCCCTTTTTTTTCCGATTAACCTTGAGGGTAGTCTGGTTATAAACCACCCGGTTGTTATTCCCAATGTCCCGCATGAGTCCGCGTCCCGTCCCAGGGACTTTAGATTTAAGGTGCTTCTTCTATGTCCAGCCTCGGTGGGGAAATGGTTCGGATTCCACGTCATTCAAGCTGTAGGTTCTCCTCTGTCATACGACCCTCCCATCCTCTCGAGCTATCAGTATGGAGAGTAAATCACGCGCTTAAACAACAATTAACATTCCTAATTTTCAGCACCATTAAACAGTTGGATTACACAAACAATGTTGAAGAATTTTACAAAGTCGATGTTCGACATTGCGCGTGTCGACATTATCCCATATCGAACAGTTTGTTTAATATTTTAAGCGAGAGTGACTAACTCATACGTACATTTCACACTTTCATTGTAAAGAACTAACCAGACCTAGCGTAACCTAACCAGGCATGATGTAACCTAACGTAGCGACACTGAACCTTACATGACCTAATTTAAACTACCTTAACACGAATTGAACTTACACACACAAGGACTTTTCGACTTTATGCGTGTTCAAAAATTTTGGTGTCGACATTACGTAAGTTGACTTTTTAAACAGTTTACTGAGAAAGATTCTTTTGGGAAAAAAGATTTTAAAATTGAAACAGAAATTTTGTATTATGAAAAGGACTTTATTTCAGGATTGTACTTAATATAGAAAGTCATATTTTAAGATTGTAGTTATCTTTTGGTAAAAATGAGTGAAACAGTTTTCGGTTAAGTAATATGTACACCCTGTTTCCATACCCAAAGTCCGATTTTATTATTATTATTTTTTAAAGAAATTCATTTTACAAATTTTACGATAGTTTAGCTCAGAGCTTTCCAAACTGTGTGTCGCCAATACCTCCCAGGTGTGTCGCCAAATTTAGTTAATTATTTTCAATTTTTTTGTATTTTGAAAATTTTGATTTTTGTATCAACAAAATCGGCTACAAGATAAACCACTACTGAAAAATTATTTGATATGTGATAATAAAAATTAATTAGTGTGTCACCAATGTGAAAAGTTTGGAAAGCTCTGGTTTAGCTTTACTCTCGGGTTCGAGGGTTTTTATTTTTTTGTCTGATTTAATTTTTAGGGTTTTATTGTTGTGACAGATCAAAGATGATTAAAAGTATTTTAAGGAATTTTTGAGAAAACTGAAAACAACGTTTATTTTATTTATTTATTCATTCTGGGCTACGTCGCGGCCAGATCGCAGCACCGCTTCCCGTCCATCAGCGAAGTTAAGCGATACTGAGTCTGGGTGGCCGTCTTTCGCGTCTAGATGATGTAGCAGCGACCCGTGGTTTGGATCCCGCGTAAAGCTGTAGGTTGCCCCCGTCACGTGACCTTTGCTGTTACGAAGGTTAAACAACCCTAAACACAAAAATTTATTTATTTCTTACTCTGAGATCACATACCAAATTATTCTATAAAATCCTAGTACTTAACAGTAACAGTATATAATATATGTTTAATTGACACACACACACACACACACACACACACACACACACAGTTTACTTCTATTTTTCTATAATAGGGACTCTGAGCCTAGTTGATGAGAAGTATATAATTCTTAAAGCCTTTACAAGTTCTTTTAGAAATAGCCTTCATATGCCAACCATAACTTAAGTAAGACTGCTTATATATAAAACAAAAATAATATAAAATTTCTTGTAACGCCAGACTTAGCATAAACGTAGGCCCACAGGAATATACTTATTCATATTTAGATAGGAATTATTATATTTTAAGTTACTTCTAATTAAAAAGAAAATTTTATATCTAAATCACAAAATATTTGCATTTTTTTTTTAAATAACTTTAACGTTTTGTAACTAAAACTATGTAACTTTTAATATTTCAACCATGAAGGTATTTTAATATATTAAATATTTTTTTAAATTATCACCATTCTCCTTCATGTATTTAATAATATTTTGTGTTCTTCTATATTCCCCATTTTTTTCTCAAAAACTGAAACACATGTGCACCTACCCACCAAAATTATGCGCAATAATTAAAATACAGATTAATAATATAAAAACTTAGCTGTAAATTTTCTTGTGTGTTTATACGCATATTTAAAATGAATAATAATCATCACGATTAGAAATTAAATTTTGAGATACAAGTAGTATGGTGGCATTTACCGAGATATGACTCAGTGACGTCATCAGCGAGTTCTCAGCAAACTTGCCCAAACTGCTATCTATATACATAAAATCAGTTTCTTACAACTGTTGAAAGTATTTTGGCCTGTGGGTGTACATATGTATTGGACTTTTTTTTTATTGTTTCTGCATCGTCAGTTTTAGTAAAACATATATAAATACAATAGGATTAAGTAGTCTCCAATATAACATAATGTGTATAATAGCTCGCACATTTCATTATAAGCAGTACGCACTTTTTAGTAGGATATATATATGCCAGATTAATGATGCTTTGGTTTTAAAATTAATGCAGTTTTCCTCTTATTTGGTACCTTAATTCTTTCCAGATTCTATATTCTCTTATAATGTACAGTTAAGGATAAAAGTTCGTTAAGAATATAAATTCTATGGGAAATAATACTGAAAATTTCAAAATTTAGAAGAGATCACAATAGGTTGAGAAAAAAACTGACCGATAAAATAAATGACCAATTGAAATTGGAGTATTGTTTCTGAATTTTTAGATTTTCAGTGTTGCTCATGGGCGACATTAGAAGTTAAGCGACATTGGGTCTGGGTAGTAGTTGGATGGGAGACCGTCCTCCGCGCTCAGATTATGTAGCGATCCGTGGTTCGGATCCCACGTAAAGCTGTAGGTCCCCTCCGTTATATGACCTTAGATGTTGCGAAGGAGGTTAAACAACCCCAATAAACCCTCAGTGTTGCTCGTAGATTTTCTTTTCTCGGCCGATTTTTTTTAAGCAACCGTATACCTTCCTCACTAAATAAGTTGAGTTTAACGTTTGATGATGAAGGTTGCCGATGGATGGATGATGTTGAATGTTAAATTCGTGATTATATATATATATATGTATATATGCATGTTAATGGCATGAGGTTGCGACACTTTTAGGCCCATCTATATACATGTACATAAGAGAAGACAGGTGCTAATCCCATAATCCAAGTACAAAATGTGTCTCTTGTGAGCTATTAATTAGGTTAGGTGAAAGTTTTCTGTTTTGACAACCAAATGGGGCTTTTATTTAACCGATGGTTCGCCCTTGCCATCCGTTTTTCAGAGGAGATCTGGCCCCAGGGAGAAACACAGGCGGACAAAGTTCTGACGTTGTGCCTGCTTCGTAAGTGACCTTGTCTTGTGCTGTAAATGTCATTATTCTCCCCTCACGTGTCATTATTATTATTATATTATTATTATTATTATTATTATTATTATTATTCTCCCCTCACATTGTTCCCACGAGAACTCCACCCTCTCAGTTATATAAAGATTACGGCATCGTTTGAGCTATGGAGCCTCCTCCTCTGTTTACCTTTTCTTACTCTGATTCCATCGACGAAAGGGACGATAATTATTTGCATACAGGTGTTTATATAAGGGAAATAAGGGTGATGAAGTTACCCCAAGCAATTGCAGCGTTGTATATGGTGATTTTTTATCAGTTAACCTTTTTTTTTTAATCAGGTAGGCTGCATAAAATTAAAATAATTAAAATAAAATTGTATTGTTGTATAAACATGAAATATGTGCGTACTATATATATACAGTGTGTCCGTAAAGTCATGGTGGGATTTTAAATAGCTATATTATTGCAACGAAACATGATAATGAGATGAAACAATGCCAAATTTAAGAACAACTCTCAAAGTTGTATCTTGTAGTTAGTCTAGGCTAAGCTTAACCTTTATCACTTGGTTAGTCTAGGCTGTCCACATGCCTATGTTGAACATGAGCGTAATAGCCCGAAAGTTAATGTGTGGTGTGCTCTAGCACGAGATCGAGTGATTGGCCCATTTTTCTTCGCGGAACCCACTGTGACGTCACACAACTACCTCGCTATGTTGGAACATTTTGCAGTACCCCAATTTATTGACAATAATGTCATCTTTCAACAAGATGGTGCTCCTCCGCACTATGCCAACGTTGTTCGAGAATTCCTTAATGAAAAATTTCCACAGAGATGGATAGGAAGAGGAGGATGGAAGCCATGGCCTCCACGTTCTCCGGACCTGACACCTTTGGACTTTTATTTGTGGGGTTACGTCAAGCAAAGCGTGTACAGTGTACCCATTAGGGATATTCATCACTTGCACGAGCGAATCACGGAAGCTATCGCATCCGTCACTGCTGATGTTCTTGGGCGTGTGTGGCTGGAATTGAATCACCGCCTAGATGTCTGCAGGGCTACCAGAGGAGCCCATATCGAACTACGTTAAATAAAGTTATTCTTTTAGAGTTGTTCTTCAATTTGCCTTTTTTTCATCTCATTATGTTTCGTTGCAATAATATAGCTATTTAAAATCCCACCATGACTTTACGGACACACTGTATATGACTCGTATAGTTGTGCTACTTGAACATCCCTCTCAAATAAAAATTTCGCCTTTTTTTCACAGTTTTTGGTTGGTTAACTACTATGAAAATCACCTTGTATGAGAGCATACACTAATGTAGTTTTCATTTCATTACATATTGATTGGCCTTATACTCTAAAACAGTGGTTCTCAAACTGGGGTACGTGAGGGAATCTTAGGGGGTACGCGAAGGGGTCCCGAAAATATAACCCTTTTAATTTTATATACGATTATCAAACGGCCACGAGTCACACGGTCGTAAAGAAGTAAAAATCCTCTATTCTATGCCTCGAAAATCCAGAAAATTTGATCAAAGAATTCAAGGGGTACGGAAGAAGAAAAAGTATGAGAACCGCTGCTCTAAGTTAAGCCCGAATAAATATTATTTTATTAAATAAAATTAACGTTAAGTAATTAAATTTAATGTAATTTATATAAAACAAACTAAAACTTTTATTTTTAAGTTTATTTACGAGTTACATGGAGTGAAATGTAATAAAATTCTGCTTCATTATTCGGCCATTTTGATTTCAATAATGTGCAGTAAATATTAAACATATACACACGCTGTTGTCTTGTCCTCCTCACCCGCACAAAAAAACATCAAAAATAGAGAGAGGCGGCTATATCAAAGATTTTAATTCATCACTGACGCCCAGTTACCATAGAAACCAATCTAGATGTTTGGAAGTGTATTATAGTAAAAATGGATGTTATAATTTCACTCGGCCAATAATTTTTAATTTAGAAACAATAAATGCAAGATGTATGGCACATTCTTTCTGAGAATACACTTTCAAATTAATAGTTTCATTCAAACGTACATAATGATTTCCATGGTAACTGGGCCTCGTTGATGAAGTAAAATCTTCGAAATTGTTCGTCTCTCTTTTCAATACAGTATACTCTCTATTATCTGCACATGTCGTTCTTAGAGGCGTACGGATAGTTGAAAAATGCGGATACTTGACGTTCACTTAGAGAAAAAATATAAATATAAAAAATATAGAGTATAAAGTACAATATAGAGTAGTACATAAATAAAAACAACAAAATAGTTATAGAAAATAGAAAACAATTATACAATTATGCAAAAATTACCAGTACATGATGGATGTCATACGGCCAATTTTGTGTGGATAGTTGGTGTGACGTCATAGTTGTGCTGATAGTTAATATGCAGATAGTCGAGAGTCAACTGTAG
>JAJOZX010001509.1:55000-70000 GCA_023014485.1 Bathynomus jamesi | reverse complement strand
ATACATCTTATTATATATATATATATATATATATATATATATATATATATATATATATAAACAAAATCTTGCTTCCCAGTAGATTGGGGTGAAAACGCAGAAATTGTTGGGACGAAAAAAACAAGGTAGTGAAGAAAGGAAAAGGTAGAGCCTAAAGCGCACACATCCATTCACACACGCATCCTGGTACATCATCACTCCCTCACATGGCTAAATTCCACACCTTAGCGGCTCTGTACACTATTAAAAAAAAAAAAAAAAAAAAAAAAAAACACGGAGTTTCATGACAACTTTTTGAACCGATTCTACCCTTAGTGGTACTTTGGTTTCACCTGACGTATCGATGAAGGTGAAGGAATCAAAACTTCTGCATACTTTGATATATAGGATTTGTTCGATTCTCCTCCGAAAAATCTAGATGCGAAACTGTCTTGTATAAATTTCTAGTGAATAGAATACACAGTCCTGAGGAAGCACACACAGATGTACGATATCTTCACGACACACGCACAATTCCTTACAGATGTTGTCAAGGATCGTATTGAATCGCGCATTTGTTGTGAAGATATCGTCGTACAGCCATGGACGTCGATTGTGCGGGGTACGGGGGGGGGGGACATGTCCCCTCCATTTTTTTGTGTGGGGGGACAACATGTTTATCTGAAGTTGTATTTCTTTAATATATCTATCTTCGATAATTTTTGAATGCGTCATTTGTTCGTGTATCTGAAGTAGAAAGTTTCTTAACAAAAGTATAATTTGTTTCATTTCAATTCAACGAATATAAATAATAATTTTGTTCGAAAAATATACGAGGTTACTGCTTCACACTTCTTGTCAGTTCTGAAATGCCTCCTCCCCACCTCTACTTTTGAGAAGCGATCGACGTCCATGCGTGTACATCTAGGGTAAAACTGGTCTAGGAAATAAATTTGAATTCAATCATGCACTCATGAATTTTACAGAGGTTAATATTAACTCTTTAGTATTTCCAAAATACAACACCAACAGCAACTACTTTTACAGTAGTAATATATAACATAGTATAATTTAATTTAAATAGTATAGTAGTAGTATAGTAGTATTGTAATCGTAGGAATATTAGCAGTAGTATTTTACTAGTTATTCCCCACACAAATAAAGAAAATTCTTGGCATATAAGCTCGAGTTTTTCTTAATCTTAAAATGCTCTTTGGCTCCAGTTTTCTTTTGTGTACCAAATCAAGACGGATATTGGGTTCAGACTTCAATTAGAAGAAATTCCACGAATGCTTATATACTTTGACTTTTCTTAATTAGGTTGTGGATTAAAAAAAATATTAAAAAAAACACGATGACGTCATCACAGAAGTTTCTGGAATTACATTTATGCACAACACACAAAACATCAACAATAACATGACAAGGTCATTTGTCACTAGTTTTTTTTATGAATGAAAAGGTAGCGAAATGCTTAAATTCTCTTGATTTATTTTATTCATCCGAAAATAAAGTTTATTTTTTGGATTTTAAAAATTCGTCTACTTCAAAAAATATTAAATCGAAATAAAGGTGAAAGTAGTGAAGACCGATTCCTCACTTCAGCAGTTATGGAAGCACTGCCTCACTTCTGGGTGTTTGATGACGGTCGGTCACATTTGTTATAATGTAGCGTCTTCCCTCGAAACAGCGTGAATCGGCCATATCCGTAGATGAAGTATATCGAATAATAAGAAAAATTATGGAAATAAATTTGAAACATCGTCCATAGATTCGATAAAATTAACATAAATTTATTATTAATACGTAAACTTTAAGTTAAATTAAAGTAAAATAATTTAAATTCATATTCCAATACTCTGAAGTGATGTTAATTTAACAGTGCGTCATTTGTTGCCCAGTTTTGGATACTTTTGTCCTTCTTTTGGGATGGGAATGAAGTATTTGAAATTTTTGGATTAAGATCCTATCTCGCGAGAAGCTCTAGGTCCGTTCGGTCATACTCCCGTAATAGTAATAATAGTAATAGTAATATAATAATAATAATAATAAAATCCCTGAAAATTTGTTACAACTAAAATCACATTAAAAAATATTTATTTTTTGATTGTTTTAGTTGTTTGAAGTTCGTCCATTGAAGTGTGATCCAAATTCGAATGTGCTGCAACGATTCTAAAGCATTTTTTTCTGATCACGTGATCGTCACATAGGGTTCCTCTTCTAGACGATTATTCGTCACACTCGTGGCAAATTCTTTTGTCGGTCCTCTTCATTTTTACATCTTTCGATAAACCTATTTGTTCGTTCTATTTATGCTTATACCATTTATTGTCAGGTCCTTTGGAGCAATGTCGTACGCACCGTGAGTGTCCGATTTTAAAACCCATTTAGTGTATACACTATAGATAGGAGAAAAGTTTAGTGCCCTTTTCAGAGTAAATTCAATATATAACCCAACTTATAGGCTTCTAATAATTAGTATACATGCTTTTCAAAAAAAAAAAAAAATATATATATATAATATATATATATATATATATATATATATACCTAGGTGAGAAGCTGTTAAAAAAGCAATTGAAAAAGTCACTCATGCACACCAGAATGTTAGTGTTAGGTTACAAACTAAACAAACTTATATCATCTCCGTTATATATATATATATATATATATATATATATATATATATACACAACTTTTGCTCACTCACTTGGTATAAGTTAAAATTCAAAGCTAGTGAAACACCGCGTTACTTAATTCCAAGTAAATAAAAAAACAAAAACTGTAACTAAAATTATATTTGTTTGTCCTGAAAAGAAAAAAGAAAACTCCGAAAAAATGTATTTCAACAATGAATTTAAATTTAAGCAAAATCCCCCTTCCTTTATGCATAGAAACTATTAGTAAATAAGAAAAACTATACAAATAAGCCCGTTTATAGACCTGTTTTTATAGACATTTTTATATAGACACGTTTATATGGGTCTTTTTATATAGGCCTGTTTATATAAACCTGTTTATGTGGGCCTGTTTTATTCTTCCTATTTGTCTGTCTTTTCCTCATTCTTCTTTTAACTGTATTTTTTTTTTTAGCAAAATGCACAATATATATATATATATATATAATATATATATATATATATATATATATTTCTGGCTAATTGTTATTATAGTAATTATGCATGGAAGTGTCTTCTATATAAGTTAATATATAATATTTTATATAAGTATATATTTGATACTGCAAGGAATCCTAAAACTGTATCTGGTTACTTTTATTTTAAGATTGTTCAAGTTATATGGCGTTCTTTCAATTTCCTCTTTTAATTCTTTTTCTATGCGAATGAGTCCTTTTTGTTTTAATTTTTCTTTCTGTGTGTTTTTATTTTTACTCGTTCCTTAATATCATATATTTAATAAATCAACTCTTTTATAAATAAAAAAAATGATATATTTGCTTATAATTAATATTAATATTTTAATTAATTGATGTAATAAACCGTTTAAAAATTAAAATTAATATAAACTATTTCTTTTTGGATCTAGAAGAGCGGGAAGTAGGTCATAAAAGGTATTTTGTTTCGCAGTAGTACAGACCGTGGTGGGGGGGGTGATAGCGAAGTGTGTCCTTGGGAGACGAGCAGTAGCAGCGACAACGTGTGCCCTTGGGAAGCGACCACCCCCACCCAAAGACCCCCACCCCAACTGCCCACTACCCCCCACAGACTCCAACAATCTCTTCACCACAGTCTCCCGCCGAAGTCCCAGCTCTCGAAGCCGCGCCCGGATAGGTCAAAGTCTGTGGAAATGCACTCGGGCGGAGTCCCACGTCCACCCGCCACAGTCTCGTTTACCCCGACTCTGGGACCCATTCGGGGACCGTCTCCCTCCGAGGGGTCCCCCATTAGTCAGAGGGGGGAAAAAGCTCAGTCCGTGGAAGTCTGTCCGTGGGAGAGTCAGCCCCCGACGAAGAAAGCCCCCAACATCCCAGCAATGTCACCGAAGGAAGTGTTTCATACGACGCTGGCCCCCACTGGAGGCCCATACCTCGTGTCGGAGAGGAGGGCGAGTGAGGGCGTCCTCAGGATGGCTCTCGGGGTGTGTCCCCTAGAGGAAGTCCTTCAGATCTCCCAGAAGGCGAAGCAGAAGGAGGCCGAAATCAAGATCAGCGTCCTCCCCTCGAGCGAAGAAGTCCAAGGGGAGGGCGCAGAAGGCGTGTCCTCCACCTCAGACAAAATCTTGGACTACACCGTTCGCTCCGGCCACCTGCGCGGCCTCCTCGGGCTCCACGCCGACCCAAAACCTTCGCTCGAGGCCACGTCCTCGTCTTTCGCTATGCCCAAGAGTGCCCTTGAGCTGAGCATTGCTACGTCCATGGCGGCCATCACCTGCGGCACCCTCAGCATCACTACAAGCGGCACAGCCACCATTCAGGAGCAGCCCTACCACGTGATATCCCAGGCGCAGCAGCATCTGCAAGAGCCCCAGGAGTCTCCACACCATCTCCAGCAGCCCAGTCACCAGGCGAGCCCCAAGGGTGATTCTGAAACAGCAGCAGCAGCACCATCGGCGTTGGAAGCTCAGGCCGCGGCCACTTCCGGTCCTTCTGCGGAAGAGGGGGGAAGTTCAACATCCCCCGAAAAGTCTCCCAACGTCGTTGCCCCCTGGGAGGACGTGCAACCACAAAAGACCACCGATGTTTGCCCCTGGGAAGACGAGTAAGTACTGAAACGTGGTGCTAATAAGATTATTGAGTCATATATATATTTTTTTTTTTGGTAAAGGATTCTTAAATTTCAGTCTTTTTGTACAACACTGTAATCGATTGAATTATTTCAATGAATCCCTTATATCAAATTCATTAATATTTTTATTTTTTTTGCATGGTAACAATTTCCATATAAATTTTTTGGAATTAAAACAAAACACTTTTTTTCTTTAATCCCATTTTTTAATCCACAGTTTTTCACCACTAATTCTCCTCTCACAAGATTGTGAATCGTGTTCATGAAACGTTAAATGTTTACCCAAATATTTTCAACTATATTTCTTTCTTAAACCAACAAAAATTTTTTTTTTAAATAAACCATTATGGGGTATTTCTATATATGCCCGAATACCCAATTTTAAAATTACCAGTTTTATTATACTTCAAGATTCAGAAATACCGCTGTTTACAACCTTAATTTTAAACTGCATGCCCGGATTTATATATGCATATAATAAAATCTATAATATACAGGGTGAGTCAAAAGGCCCGCCTCAAAGGTATTTACTGCGTAGTTATTTTTGAAGCAGAACTTTCGACTCACTCTGTATATCATCTATTCGCGTATAGCATGGTATACATATATTAATTATTATTATTATTATTATATGATATACGTATATAAAGATACATATACATATATAAAGATATATATACATATATAAATTCCATCCAATATCCGCCATTAGATAAATATTACCAATTAATATTATTATTATAGCGCAAGTGAATCCTTACCACATACTTCACTTTTCAGCTACATTTTATGTATCCCTGCTACAATAGAGTAAATTTATCGCTATGCTAAATTTAGACTGGCTATAGCTCTTTAGCTATATTAGAAATTTACTCTCATTATTATTATTATTATAATACCACCATTTTATTTTATAGCCTTAGAGTATCACGAAATATTATTATTATTATTATTATTATTATTTTTAACTAGTATTTTTTTTTTTTTTTTTTTAAATCTGCAAAATCTCAAACATATTTAGTACTGTTGCTGGTGATATATATATATATTATATATATATATATATATATATATATAATATTAAGGAGTACTTCCTTGTCAATAATTTGTCTGTATTAAGGTTAAAAAACATATTGAAAACTTGTACACAACCGGCATCAATACTCTCTCCTCTCTCTCTCGCTAAAATATGTTTAGATTTTGTTCATATTTTGAAACTTATTTTGAATTTTTAGTGGTGTGATAACCAGGAGCCACGTGGGATATTATTTTTACTTTTATTTTTTTCAATGCTAATAACTAATATATATTTTACTAAATTAAATTCACTTGAATTTTTTAAATAACCTAAAAATTTTAATTAGTTTTGTTAATTCACTTGCTAAAATTTTTTTTTAATTAAATTTTTAAAAAAACACCCCTTTTTTAAATTTTGACATTTATATTTTTTAAACTTTATTAAAAAAAGTTTGCTTTTAAATTTTAATCTATAATTTTTTTTTTTTTTTAAATATTAACTTTAAATGGTAACTTGGTTTTGTTATCTTAAAATTAAATTTAAAATTTCAAAAATTCTTTAAAGAAAGTCTTTTTATCAATCCAAACGTTGTTGCATTGCTCTTTACGTGCACACACACACACACAACACACACACACACACACACAGATAATAATAATAATAATAATAATAATGTATTTATTATTGTGAATGTTAAAAACCATTAACTCATGCATCTGGTACCCTTTAGGGTAGCCTGATGCTTGATCGCCAAGCTGCTAATTTGCTCCTGAGTTAGAGTCTCGTCTCGGACCTCAGATTTGAGTAATTAAAGCGCTTCCTTATTGGGTTAGTGGTTCGAATTCGACGAAAAACTGTTCGTCTCGTTCGTCATATGACCTCTGCCGTTTCGAAGGCGGTTAAACAACCCCAAAATGTTATTATTATTCCTACATTTGGCAGCACCATTTAACATAAATTTACACAGCGTTAAGTACTTTAACTCCTTACGCCTTCCTTTATAATAGTATGAGGAAGGCTCGTAATTACTTCCTCCAGTCAAATATGACCTTCAGAGAACCTCTCAATTAAATAAGAAATTTAATTTATACGTGATTTTTTCATCAGTATAAAATTGGAAATCTAATTGCATTAATCTGATTAATTGATCTCTGAACTGTATTTCTTTATCCGATTATCAATTTTTAGGAAGTAATTTTGATAATGTCGATAAATCCGAAAATTTACGTAGTTAAACCAATAATTTTGACAATATTTCATTTTTGTAATTCTTGTTACTGCAACAATTCATTAGTACAATATTCGATTTATGAAAAGGCAAACGCAGATATCATCATAGTATTCCTATACAGACACGCTTTATTTAATGCACTTAAACAACTATTTAATTTAAACAAAAAAAAAAAAAATTTGATTTTAGACTAACAAAGTACTGTGTTAAAAATTATGAGTGAGTTTTGTTAAAATTTAAAATAAATGATGTTACGGCTAAGGTTAACGATAGTGGACAATTTTTTTGCTTTATTTTTTAAAAATAAATTGCTTATTAGAAGCATATAACCCGTGTAAGTGGTTTTTTGTAGGTTAGGCTAGAGTAATTACCTTAGCATTTTTGCTTTCCCACGCTAAATGTGGCACTAGTTCATGTAGCGTAGTCATTAGATATTTAGATGTTTGGACGATTAATAATTATTATAGGAACCGAAATCCATATTGGTCTCCAAATAAATCGCCCAACAGACCATACAACCACGTGTAAGTGTTTTTTGGTAAATTAAGTTTCGTAGGTTAAGTCACGTTAGACTTATTTGGAGCCCCAATATGGATTTCGGCTAATATAATTAATCGGCCAAATATCTAGTGTCAATTCGCTGCACGAACTAGTCCATGTTTAACTATTATTTATAGATTTATTTACAATTTCGATTTACCAAACCATTCATTCATAGTATAAAAGGCTATTTGGAATTTATTGACCATTTTTTTTTAAATAAAAAAAAATTGTTCACTATTACTTTTATCCGATGTTACTTCAAAATAAATTTGGTTTAGACTTAACACGCATAACATTATATTTACTCAGAATTAATCATTTTCAAATTTCCAAATATGAAGTGAAGCCCAATTCCAAGTAAATATAATTTAAATGTGTTTAATCTAAACCAAATTTATTTCTGAATTTATTTTGTTCAATTTTAGCGAAACTCAAACTCCTAATTTTTAACATGACACTTTGTTAGTCTAAAGTCCAAATAAATTTAAAGTTAAAGTTAAAAAGTTTTTTAATATAATCTGACACGCAGTCACGGGGCCATTTTTATGTAGTTGCTTTCAATTAGTTTTAGTTTTTGTACACGTTAGTTTAGTAGTTATTGGGATTACTTATATTCTAATTAAATATGTATTACATTTAAATTATATACAGGGTGTCCCGTAAGTGAGTGTAAGATTGAATGAAACCCTATACTGACTTATGAAACACCCCCTATATATATATATATATATATATAGAGAGAGAGAGAGAGAGAGAGAGAGAGAGAGAGAGAGAGAGAGAGAGAGAGAGAGAGAGAGAGAGAGAGAGAGAGAGAGAGAGAGAGAGGCATATTTCTTTTGTTTTTGTTTTCTTATGATATTACAATTAAATTAATTTTTAAATGAGTACATTTAAATTATCTACATTTAGAATTAGAATTATTGCCGCATATTTAAGCTAAATAACGTTTCTTTATTTATCCCAACTGGGAACGGCATGATGGCGCGTACAGTATGTTCACGGTCATCTTATGAAGTTCAATCTTTATATTAAACCTTGTAATGAAAAACATCTCTTAAAACGATTTTGTGTGTGTGTGTGTGTGACATCTCTTAAAACGATTGTGTGTGTGTGTGTGTGTGTGTGTCACCTATAAAAATAAGATGCCGTGAGATAGCCAACAAGAAAATATATGAAGCTTAATATGATAGCTTGCTTTTATTAAAGAGGTACCTTTTACTTCCTTTAGTTCGTTTAAATATTGTTATATGTAGTGGAAGTTGAGCGTTAGACTAGGATTCAAAAGGGTTGGAACTAGGGATGAAATAATACCGACAATTTTTAATACCGGTATTTGAACAATTATTTTACTGATACCGGTTTTATGCAGAGAATAATTTATAATGATTTTTTTGGTGTCACCCTGCCAAGTGGCAACCCTCCCACAAGCCTGCAGGACCTGTAGTACTCACCACATTATGTGTTGATCTAAATTGAGGCCATAAGCATTTAACCTTTTTTTTTTACAATTTCCACTGTCCTGGTACTGTCAAGGCTTCCAAATATTTTAATTAATCCCAAGGACCAATATTGGTCTTCTTGATGAACATTTATATTCATATATCTCTCATTCTTAAATGAGGTATATTCATCAAGGGTTATAGAAAATCGAACTCCTTTACTCACTAATTTTCCAAAGTGATCTATCAATTCAGCCTTCTTTCTTTCATGAAATCTAACTACCATATGTTTGACACCTGAATGTGAAGTTGGATGAGGCTTATCATATTTATTTTTAGCTAAACTCTCTTGAATGAATTCACTCGTGGCAATAGAGCGGAAGCTAAATCCATCAACACGTGCAAATTTTGCAATTTCTTCTTCAATAGATTTTTTGTTAATAAATGTATCCAAAGTTTTTTGTGTTTTATGTTGTTGATTTTCACCTATCTTGATTTCAGCAACATTTATATTATGAATTGTTTTCAAATGAACGGATAGTCCACTAGTTGAGCCCCCACTGCACTTTATAACTTTTTCACACTTTGAACATTCAGCTTCGTCTTTATTTTTCTTAATAAAATAATTCCACACGATTGATTTTTTTGACATTCTTGTAATAGATTCGAAGGGATAGATTATTTAAAGTAAGAAATAGCTTATTCCCATATCACAAGACTGCAATGCGCACGTAACAAAATTACAAAATTTAACTCGTGAAATATGCGCATCAATCAACCACTGCAAGCGTCTAGTATGAAATTCGAAATCTGAATGAATTCAATAACGAATCTAAAAAAGCAAAGCGAGGTTTTGGAATCGTGTAAAAACGTTTTTGAACGTTTCAATACGTATTTATACGATTTCAAATGTTTAAGGCGAGAGTTCTGGATGATAGTTTCCCTTTTCAGAAAAACGGACACATCATATAACGTCAATAACATAATATTATAACAAATGATAAATTGTGACATACACTAATGACGCCCCTCAAAGATATACTGCGTGCGTAAGTTATGTACGAAGATAAATCATTATTTCTACTCACATTGGCCGCAAAATCTTACAAAAAACAAATCTTTGTTAACTTGACATTTGCTGATTGCTCCCACAATAAAGACAATAGGCAGTTCTTCAATACCGAAAACCCGGTATCATGTCTCTCGTCCAATACCGGTATAAATACCGGTTTTTCAATACCGGCTTTCATCACTAGTTTGAACTCCCTTTTTTAGGTACAGCTGGCCATCGTAGGTTGCGTTCGATCCAATTAAGTGAGGGCAGATTGGGTGATAAGTTTTTTAATGGGTTTATAAGGATGGTATTCACTAGTAAACCAACATTTTCACTCGCAGAAATCGAGTGTGAGATCGTTAGTTCTACAGCATTTACTCTACCTCCTTATATAGTGGAAAAAAAGAAGCCTCTTTTGGTCCCCTTTCGCAGTGACGCAGTTAAAGTTTTGAGATATAAGAATTTAAAGTGCAACAATTCTAGGTTTTCATGATAATTGTTTACCGTAATTAATTTTACGTTATGTTGTGACAATTGTGAGTAGAAAAACTCACGTTTTTCTGCTCACAATTGTCACAACCTAACTCGTAAGTTAAGGAAAAAAGTGTTTAGACAAAAAGATAGGCAAAATTCCATAGATTAAAAATGATAATGCTTTTTTTCTATAAAACTGTTTCTTTTTTGCACAAAATGCGTAAAACCAGTTTTTCCTAAGAAGTGCCAATGTCACCCCTTGAGCCAAAGTTACTCTATATTACGGTATTTAAGACTACAAAAGTAGGGAAATACAGTTACAGTTACTAATCATGAAACGAAAGTTCTTAAAAAAATATTAGTAATCTAAGACGACTTTCAATCAGACTTTTAAACAGACTGATGACTGTTAACACTGTCGTTGTGACAGTCATGACTGTTAATACTGTCGCTGTAACAGTCATGACTGTAAACACTGTAGCAGTGACAGTCATTTATTAGCGGATAAACGTTTCTTCCGCGTATAATTTGACGTTTACAGACAATTAATTAAAACACTGAAAACGTAAAATTAAAATAAAGTAAATTTAATCTATGTTATTATTTAAAGTGATATACTTTGTAAACTATCAAGTTATTTTAACCCATATTTATATATAAAAGCTCTCCAATACGCAATGAGTAGTTTAAGTTACCACGTCACTTTGGGTCTGGCTAATAATGGTAGTTGGATGGGTGGACCGTTCACCGCGTTCAGATAATGTAACAACCCGTGATTTGGATCCCACGTAAAAATGTAGTTCCTCTCCGTCACACGACCTCTGACGTTATGAAGGAGGTTAAACAATGCCCAGAACAATAGCAGTACCTTATCACATCGATTGGGTAATTCTTGAAAAGAATAAGATTCAGAGTCAGACAAACGAACAAAACCTTTATATTTTTACAGTCACGAGGTAATACAAACGTTTACGAGACTGTTACAAAGTAATGTAGTAATGTTAACTATTTAACCCTGTATCGACGCCTGCATCGAATTTGTACAGTTTCAAATACGCGCGTTCGGGCGACCCTATAAAAACTCCCGGCGTTAAATGGTTAATTTATAATTGGTCGGAGCTTAATTGAGTCCAATTTGAGTTAAAATAACTCAATATTGTTTACAGTTTAAAAGTACAATTTTTCTCTTTGATTTATAATAAAATTAATGTTTTTTTCCCTACTTTTTGTTCATTTAATTAATATAACGTCTTCTTTTCCCAGGTATTTCCTATACTTTTTTAATTCCCCCTTCCCTTATATACTTGCTGCCTCGTAATCGAGTTAGGATCCCCCCCTCTCCAATAGATAGATAGATTCGCCATCCCCCCTTCCTCTCACGCTCCCCAATTTTTCTTAAAGGTCTCCCCTCCCCCACGCTCCCAACCTTCAATGTGTAGGTATTATTATAGACATTAAAAGATGTGCTTATATTTTTTTTTATATATATACTCGTATCACGAGGCTGTACGAGCTGTGGCCTTCTGTTCAGTATTTTATCATTATCCCTTAAATTACTGTTGCTTTTCTGGGATATCGTAATCCAATTGTTAATTATGATATACAAGATATGCCTATACCCTTTTTCAGTGTTATTTAATTTAGACATATCAGACACGTACGAGGCGTTGCCAAACGTAAACACGGAACACAGTTACCTAATAAGTCAGTGAACAATGTACATTCACTAATAATATATTAAAGAGGCCTAATCATCGTCTTGTTCATTTGCCCTTTGCCTTATGCAGTGTAGGAATTTGCTCGGACTTTCGTCTGAATGAGTTCAGCTTTTACGCGTTTCTGAGGTATGCAGCCCATGCCTCTTTCAGCAGTTGAAACAAAGCCTCCTTCGAGGTCGGTTTATTTGGACACTTTCTACCGTATGGTTGAGAATATGCCAAGCGAGCGGCCCGGTTATGGACGTTGGGTGCTTTGTCTGTCGTGCCACGTTCGCGTCGCGCGAGTAATATAGGTTGGAGCGTCCTCCGTAAGAATGGTGATCTGCGGAGTAAAAGTGACATCAACTCATTACGTTCAAATTCTTCAGAAAGGGATTCTTATCATTTCTGCCAATGACAAAATGCCTCCATAAACGAGCATTTTATGGAGGACAGCATTTTCGATGGTCGGGCCAATCGGCTGAAATGAACCCAATAAAACGCGCGTGGCATCTTCTCAACTATGCGGTAAGAAATTGCCCAGATAAACCCACCTCAAAGGAAGCTTTGCTATAACTGTTGAAAGAAGCATGGGCTGGAATACCTCAGAAACGCTTAAAAGCCAAACTCATTCAGACATTACCCGAACACATTCCCCCACTGTGTTAGGCAATTGGCAAATGAATTAAACGATGACTAGGCCTTTTTAATAAATTATTAGTGAGTGCACATTGTTTACTGGCTAGTTAGGTGATTACCTTTGGCAAAGCTTTGTATATCCTTTTTCAGTGTTATTTAGTCCCCTCTGATTATGGGCTTATTAACTATTTCCCCTCACAAAAGTGTAAATCTGATTAAAAAACAATAATAAATTTTGACTAAAGCAGTTTAAAATTTTAATTATTTTATAATTTATAATCAATTATAATTATAAATAAATAAATAAATAAAAAAAATATATATATATATATATATAAGTTTTTGATCGTTTTCATTAAAAATGTATAAAAATTATTTAAAAAAAAAAAATAATAATTTAAGACATTAATATGCCTTTTATGGTTCGGTTACTCCTCGGTTGTCCCCGCATTTCCATAATTTAATATTTCCATGCATATCTTTCTCAGTGTTCTCTCCCTCTTCACTCCTTTTCTTGTTTGTCTTTTTTGTAACGCTCCTATTTATATACTCACTTTGTATTATTTATCGTTTTTTGGTTTTTGGTTTTTCTTTCGGTTTTTCCCTTTTTGAGATTTCCTCTCGCTTAATTTTCCCTCAGATGTCACTTCCTTTTTTTTTTTTTTTTTTAACTTTTCTCTAATTTATATTTCTTCTTTTCTTCATTTTCGTTTATTTCTGTTCTCTTTTATTTTTCCTTTATTCCCTTATTTCTTTCCCTCCCGTTTTACCCTCAACCTCCTCCTAACTCCGATTTTCGTTTTTCGGGTATAAAATTGTGGGTTCTCCTCTCTGTTTCAGTTCACTCACTCCCACTTGGCTCTGATGGGCAAAGCGGAGTCGCTCTTTTGTCGTTTCATTGAGGTAGGCACTCTTCCTTTGGCACTCCTCTTTTGCTGCTTCTTTGTCTCTCTCTTTATTTACCTCTCGTTAATGGCCTCAGAATGAGTCGAAATACACGCAGAAAATGCGTTAATTTAACCCTATTTTTACCTTTATTTAACTCGCGTGTTAAATGAACCTTCAGTCATAAATTGACGAGAATTAAATTACTTGAATTGGTAATTGATAAGTAATTGTTGTTCTTAATACGCTTAATTTAGTGTTAGGATTAATTGCTAATATACGAGTTATTAATTAAAAGCATTCGTACGCAAATGTTATTCTATTGATTAAAGTTTATCCTTTCTCTCCAAAACGGTTTCTAAACCTTGCAGAAATAACGTATTTTCCGAGTGTGTTTTTCTCGTTACCAGTTTCTCTGTTTTTTCTTTCATTTCCTCTTCACCTCCACTCCGTAGCCTGCCCACTGCCCACGCCCACTCATCCACTGTTCGTTATCCTCTCCGCCGTTACGCATCATCCCGGTACGCTTTGAAGCTGTGGTGGCTTTGCTGCTTGTTTTTCACATCTTCGCTTCATCAATATCTCGCACGCAAAAGATACGAAAATGGAAATGTGGATGAACTCAGAAATGGCTCATGGAAAATATCTTTAAGAAAATGTCTTCACGATCACTCATTGAGATTTGAGCTACGTCGTAGCCAATGTCGTAACGGCGCTTCCCGCTGATCGGCGAAGTTAAGCGACATTGGGTCGGATAGTAATTGGATGGGAGACCGCCTGTGTCAGACTGTGTGGCGACCCGAATTTCAGTAAAGCTGTAGGTCCCCTCCGTCATATAACCTTAGATCAGTGGTTCTTAACCTTTTTAGGTCGCGACTCAAATTCTGGTCGCGGTGCTGGCTCGCTCGTTTCAAACAGTTCACTCGTAATAGATAATAGAATAAATAATTAACGGCAAAATGATTAGGGATAACATAAATAAATGATAAATGACAATTTAATGACCCAATCAAAATGGCTTGGCGACCCAATTTTGGGTCACGACGCGGGGGTTAAGAACCATTGCCTTAGATGTTGCGGAGGCGGTTAAAAAAACCAAACCCATCATTACATTCTGTGAAATTTAATATTATAAAAATAGATACTATTATCTAAAATAAATTTTATTGGTTTTGAATTTGCAATCCTTAAAATTTCTGATTTTCGTATTTTTACATTGTATAAATATTGCATGCTCATAACACCTCTCCCGTTCACAATTATTGTTGTTGTTGTTGTTGATAACGTTGTTGCAGA
>JAJOZX010001509.1:0-50000 GCA_023014485.1 Bathynomus jamesi | reverse complement strand
TAGTTTATACAACGGTGCTATCTGGTATACAATTTCTATATGTAAATAGCGTAATTGTAGAGCTAGCTCATATATTCTCCTCTTTCCTGTAAAATTTCCTTTGCTACTTTTCACGGTCAAGGTACTTTTTTCAACCTTTCTCCGTACCCGCCTCTGGCGGGGAGGGAGCAGAGGGTGGGAAGAGAACCTTATGCTTTTCTATCCATTTTTCTACTACTGCTAAAATAGTAAAATATGAACCAGTTTAATAACATGAACGTCCCCGAATGGACCGAAAGGTCTTTGAGGTTTCCTCTCTCTCTCTCTCCTCTCTCTCTCTCTCTCTCTCTCTCTCCTGCAAGGTTGCATGCTAACGGGATTGTATTTGCTGAGTTGGTGGGTGGGTCTGTTCATGATAGCTCGATTAAAGGTTTGAAAGGTATACATTTAGGGCCGCCGAGAGGGCGGGTAAGCCGGGATAAATCCCTGGGGCCCGGACCTTTAGGGGGCCCGGAAAGGGGGGAATAAAATCTAAAAATATTAATAAAACAATTGATTAAATAACAGAGAGGAAATATAATTAATGAACATACATTTTAGAGAGATTATCATGGTCAAACTGAAACAAATAAAATATTATCTGCGGTCCACCAATGCCCAAGACCGACTGACAAATCTGGGAACCATTGTAACTGAAAGCCAGTTAGCCCGTACTTTAAATTTCATCAGAATCATTTACCACTTTGCTAGAGAGAAGGCAAAGAAAGTACACTTCTAATTATGAAAATCTTGCAGTAAACAATTGTCTTGCCTGCATGGATTGGTACTGCATTTGTAAATTGTATGGTGATAGAATTAATATAATTGATTCGAAAAATAAAATGGTCATTTTCTTCTGCGTTGTTTATTCATACTGTATATTTCGAATAGTGACTTGGACATATAATCAGTTTGCTTGTTATGTACACAAAAAGCATTCATAATAAAATACTGAGTAAACATGGATGCCCATATACCATTCCTTCCCCAGGGCCCGGGGCAGCTCTCGGCGGCCCTGTATACAGTGTATATATATATGTTGTTGTTTCCAGTGATGATGAATCACGTACGGAAGCCATGTTAGTACAGTCCATGATTAGGCTGACCATACGTACCGTTTTGAACGGGACAGTACCGTGTAGTGAACGCTTTATTATTTCTTTTCTTCTTCATTATTTACTTACGCTTCTTCCTACTTTACTATATCTCTGTTTATTCTCTATCGGCTCTTTCTTTAATTTATCACTTTCCTCGTATAGTTTCCGGTAGCGACGCCGAGTTCTGACTCTAAAAGACCGTTACAAAACGAAGGGGGGGGAGGTTAATTAATACTCCTTATTAACACTTGTTACGTTTTATTAATTTCGAAAATGGTTTAGTTAATTAGGGGATATGCGAGTATGAAATATTACTAAATATATTTCGGTCGGAGAGGAACACAAAACAATTTGACTTTAAGATCACATGGTTCTAAATCTAACGCGTATCGCGTCTGCCTCAAGACTAAAAAACCGTTATAGGGTAGTCCACTCAAAGCCTATTCAGTATTACCAACCCTACCCATTTTAAACAATTAGTTTCATAATTATTAGTAAATGATTTACATTAAACATTATCTTATTTAATTAAACAAATTAATATTTTTAACTAAGCATTACTACAACCGTTTTGTATGGGTTTTTGTATGGGTTCTGTCACTGAAGAATAATTGTAAGCTCAATATGTTTATGTACTTACTTTTTCATGAATACAGAATATTACATAACCCCCGTCCCTTTTTTGCCATCCCAATGTCCCGTTTTTTGTCTCAAGGAAATATGGTCAGCCTATCCATGATGCATCGACCCTCTGTGCATTTGGCAATGATACTGCGAACTGCTCGTACTCTGAATAAGTGTATGGGCAGAGTGTTGCTTTGTGTAAAACAGCAAAATCTTTCCTCGAACATGAATTTAATCTGTTGACATATCCTCAACATTTCCTGAGCTCTCTGATATTGCTTCTGCGTTTGGATATTGCCAATAACTTTACTTTGGTAAGTTCTGAATTTTATATACTTGCGTTTATATTATAGTTAAGTACTTGAATATAAGTGGTTTTTAGTGATTTAGAAGTTTTCATCGCATGCCGGCTTAATTTAACTTAAACTTGTGACAGTTATAAACTAATTTAACTTGCGCGATGCCGTCGCAGAAAGCGTCGTGTGTTAGGTGTGGGGTAAATCGGTGGTATACGGATTTTAGGGATTATGACGGCGGTCCTATGATGATTACCGAGAGATCGTTTTTTTTTTGCGAATTAAGGGAGGAAATAGTTGACATAAAACGCAGTGTACGTGAGGTAACGGAAAGACTTGCAACGCTTGATGAGGGTAGGGGTAGGGATACGGTTGACGAAAGCCGAACCAATACTAACGTTGAAGACGTTAGTAATTTGAAGGGTGAGGTGCGTAACCTAGTTTCTAGTTTAGGTAGCTTATCGGGAAGGTTGGATAGAGTTGAGGAAGGGGTTAAGGTTGGTCCGAGATTAGTAGATGGGGAGGGATTTAGAGAAGTTAAGGGTGGAGCTAGGCCGCGTACGTTAGGTGATAGGAATCCCCCCCTATCGAGATTTCGAACCCTTTCGCCCATTTGGAAAGGGACGTGAATGAGGGGGAAACTATTTTAATTGGGGACTCTTTAGTGCGCCATATGGACACAGAGTTCGTTGAACGGCATCCAACCAAGAGGAGGAGGGTCTGTCTCCCAGGGGCCAGGGTTGACAGAGTTAGAGACGAAGTGGATAGGATTGACGTTGCCTCCCGTCACTCGATGTTGGTGACGATTTAGGGGGTTAATTAGGTCCCTAAAGGCGAGGTCAGATAGGTCTTTAGTTTTAGGTATTACCCCTAGGCACGGTTTGAGTCTTAGGATTACGTCTAAAACGATATTTTTTAATACTAAATTAGAAGAGATTTGTGCAAAGGAAAATGTATCCTTCGTAAAGCTGTGGTCCGAATTCAGTGATCCTAGCCTTTTTATAAAAGATGGGGTGCATTTTCATGAAAAAGGTAATGCTAGGCTAGGTAGGTTAATTGACGAAAACGTTCGAAAACTGTATAGGTCGAAGCCTTCTTTAAACGTTGTGGGTCCGGGGAACGCGGGCCCGACATGAAAAATAGTTTAAAACGCCGACCCGTGGTAAAAAATAACTTAAACGTCTTTTATTGTAACGCGCATAGTATTAGAAATAAATTAAAAGAATTTAAGGCGATAATTTATTCCGGCAACTACGATATAGTTACTATCACTGAAACGTGGTTAAATACCGTGACTCGGGACTTGTTGGGGGAACTTGAAATACAGGGTTTTAAACTTTACTAATGATAGGTTACATAGGATTGGTGGCGGCGTTTTGCTGTACATTCGTAATTCCCTTAGGGCTATCGAGGTTAAGATAGATTTTCAGGCAGCAATTAATGCGATATGCGTTGAAGTTAGGGCGCGTTGTCTTAGTTTCAGTTTTGTTGTTGTTTATAGACCTCCCGTTCAACCCCTCGATACCGATACTAGATTTTACACACTTCTTAGTAACTTTATTAATGATCGGGATAGTATAGTTGTCGGAAACTTTAACTGCCCTAACGTCAATTACGAGACTTTTACGGGTAACGTTGAGGGTTTGAGATTGATTGAGTTCATGGAAAGTAATTTTTTACGACCGATGGTTACCGAACCAACGCGCGGTGATAATATTTTAGACGTGGTAATGACGAACGGCGAAAACATAGTCGAAGGTTTAGAAGTAGGCGAGAGTTTAGGATGTAGTGATCATCAAATTCTTAGGTTTAAGTTATTGATAGGAAACACTAAGGATAGTAACGTAATACAAGTCCCTGATTTTCGTAGGGCCAATTTTGATAGTTTTGCGGATTGGATGAGAGTAGTGGACTGGGGTGACTTATTTATGGGTAATGACGCAAATTTGCATTGGGAGGCGTTTAAAGATAGTTTCTTGAATATCGAAAGGGAGTGTATTCCTCGTAAGCCCAAGCGCGCTAGAAATCATGGTAGGCCTAAGTGGTGGACTAGGGAAATAGGCGAGTTCATAAACGAGCGTAATAGAGCGTATAGACTTAATAAGCGCAATGGCACGGTAGTTAAAGCTAATAGATATATCGAGCTTCGACGTCAGGTTAAAAGATCAGTTAGGAATGCTAAGCGTAATTTAGAGATACTTATAGCTGCGGATAGTAAACATAATCCAAAAAAGTTTTTCGATTACGTGAGTAATCGTAAGCCGATAAAAGATAATATAGGCCCTCTCTTGGGAGCTATTGGCGCTTTGGCTTCCGACGCTCAGGCGATGGCGGGTATTTTTAATAACTTTTTGCGACAGTTTTTACCGTAGAAGACGTCAATAATGTCCCCGATGTGGACGATATCGTTCCATTTAGCAGCGAGACTATTTTGGATGAAATAACTGTTTACGAGGATGAGATTGCGCATTATATCGATAGGTTAAAAGTTAGCAAGGCTCAAGGCCCTGACGCGTTTTATCCTAGACATCTGAAAGATTTGAAAGTCGTTGTCGTAGGCCCCTTAACGAAGATTTTTAATCAGTCACTGGAAACGGGGCTTATTCCTGAAGACTTCAAATTAGCTAACGTCACGCCCATTTTTAAAAAAGGCAACCGCACAGTAGCTAGCAATTATAGGCCCATTAGCTTAACGTCAATTGTCGGTAAACTTTTGGAATCTGTAGTTAGGGAGTGTATCATCGAACACTTAGAAAGTCGCGATTTGATTAATAGTAGTCAGCATGGGTTTCGACGCCATAGATCTTGTTTAACTAATTTGTTAGAATTTTATAACGAAATAGTGTGCGAATACGATAGGCATAGAGCGGCTGACGTTAATTATTTAGATTTTGAAAAAGCGTTCGATACAGTTCCGCATAGAAGATTAATTGCGAAGGTTAAAGCGCACGGTATACGCGGTCAGGTAGCTAACTGGTTAGAGGAATGGCTTCGTGCTAGGAGACAGATGGTCGTTGTTAATGGTAGTGAATCGGGGTGGTTGGATGTAGGTAGCGGTGTCCCACAGGGTTCAATGTTAGGCCCATTGCTATTCGTAATTTACATTAACGACATAGATGTAGGTTTAACTAGTAACGTGTCAAAATTCGCGGACGATACTAAAATAGGCGGTGAGGTTCTTAACGAGGACGATAGAAATAGGCTCCAAGACGATGTAAATAGGATTATGGAGTGGACGGATAAGTGGCAGATGCAATTTAACGTAGACAAATGTAAAGTTTTGCATATAGGTTCTCGTAACAATAATTACACGTACACGATGGATGATAGAGAGAGTTAGCGAGGTTGACGAAGAAGTAGATTTAGGCGTACGCGTATCTAAGGATTTAAAAGTTAGGAACCAGTGCCTGGAGTCTTGCGCTAAAGCTAATAGGATGTTAGGCTTCATAGCGCGTGATTTCGGATTTAAATCGAAGAATATTATATTGCCCCTTTACAAGTCCCTAGTCAGGCCTCATTTAGAATATGCCGTTCAGTTTTGGTGTCCGTATTTGCGTGAGGATATTGATAGGTTAGAAAGGGTTCAGCGTCGTGCCACGAAACTAATTCCGTCATTGCGCAACAAGCCTTATGAAGATAGGATTAAAGAGTTAGACTTGCATTCACTCGAAACTAGGAGATTAAGGGGGAAGCTTATTGAAGTTTTCAAAATTGTTAATAACATCGATAACGTAAATTTTGACAAACTGTTCACTTTCGATAATAGCAATACTCGTAATAACGGATTTAAGTTGCGTGGCAGACGTTTCATTACTAATATCGCTAAAAACTTCTTTACGTTTAAAGTAATTGATAAATGGAATAATCTTCCCTCGCCAGTCGTTAAGTCTACCAGCGTTAATATGTTTAAGAACCGTATTAGATATGCATTTTAAAAGTATTAACGTTGTTTAATATAATAATAAAACAATCACCCTTCTCCCTCTCAGCCTCCCCCTTTTCCCTCTCAGCCTCACCCTTTTCCCTCTTAGCCTCACCCTGTTCCCCCTCAGCCTCACCCTTCTCCCTCTCCCTCGTTAAAATTATTAACGTTGTTTAATATAATAAAACAATTAACAACAGGAGCTCTGGGGGTGGTGATTGAGGATGAGTCTGTTGACGATAATGCCAGCTTGTGACATGCCAGTGTGTGATGCCAGCAAAAAAAAAAAATAGACTACTAACACGTAGCTCGTAGCGTAAACTAACCCACTTTTTGTTTTACTTTACCTACTTTTTTTTTTCTTATCTTCTCCTTACTTGCATGTCTGTAACTCTCTTTACTTGCATGCCTGTAGTTTGCATGGTATGACAGTGAGTTAAGACTGTATTTGCATGGTTTGTAAGCGTTCTTCTTTTACTTCTTTTCATCTTTCATCCCTTTCCTATTCTCTCCGACTATTTTTCTGACTTGTCGGCAGTGGCCTACTGATGATGATGGTGTCTTTCTTTCTCTTTTTCTGAATGAATTTTAACCCAAGAATGATAGGTTTTGCTACTTACTTAACCCCTTATTCTCCTCTTTTAACCCCCTCCTCTTTCCTTTCTCTTGGGCTAACCTTAGCCTGGATCTTAGGGTCTTTGTTAGCCTTAGTCTCTGTAGATCTGTGGATCTACAGAAGCTGGCTGTGCTATATATATATACACGTAAGAGTCATATGGCAGAGGCGATGATAAGTAAATTAAACAGCTTCGTGGAACTTTTAGCAGTAAAAATAGAAAAACTAAACGTGGTAGAATACAAGAAAAAATGAAGAGTATCGATAGGGAAATGCGATCCCTAATTTGGGGACATAGAGAGAGGGAATAGGAAAATGCGGTAGAAGTAATAAAGGAAAACCCAAAATACTTCTATGGCTATGAGAAAAGGAAAACAAGAACGCGCGCCACTATCGGGCCCTTAAAGAAAGGAAATAATGAACTAACCGACAATTTAAAAGAAATATCTGAAACATTGACAGCCCAGTACGAATCAGTTTTCAGTACCCAGAAAGTGACAAAGTGGTATCTGATAGAGATACATTCTTTGAAGAGAAATTACAAGGAGAGCGTATAACATTTTGATTTTACTACAGATGTAGCGCGAGCTATAGTACAAATGAAATAACATTCAGCTGCAGGTCCGAACAAATGGAACGCCTTATTGGTTAAAAACTGTAAAAATGAAATAGCTACACCCTCATACAGGCCCGTACGCATGGGGGGGGGGGGGGTACAAGGAGTGCTGCGCACGCACCCCTCCTCCACCATGCATTACAGTCGGCCTCTGAATACGAAAGATATAGTTACCAAATTTGCCAAACTGCACCGACGTAGAATAGAGCTGGACAATTTTCTTCTGTATGTGGTGCATCTTTTTTTTAAATCGGATGAAGCAGTTTGTATGAAATATTGAACATTATAGTAAGAATAAGAAGTTTAGTAAAGTGAAGAATATTAGATTTGTCTACTTTTATTCTTTTTTAGCACAACGGTGGGTATTACATTGAGAAACAGAGTTGTGCTCTTTTTTGTAGATCTAATCAAGTGTTAGTGTGATACGTTCAGCATTATAGCAAGAATATGTTTAGTAAAGCCAACAATATTCACTCTGTGTATTTTTATGTTTTTGGCACAACTGTGGATATCTCATTGGAAAGAAATCTTTTCATACGATTTACACCTTTTATTTTTACAAGCTTCGCACCTTCCCTTGAAAAATCCTGCGCACGGGCCAACTATAGTAGATATGGAGAAGATCCCTGGACACTGGGAAAACATCGAGCATCCTGAAAAGAGCAAACCTTGCTCCTGTATATAAAGGAGGGGATAGATGTCGAACAAAGAACTATAGACCAGTGTCACTGACGTCCTATCTCACAAAAATATTTGGAAGAATAGTTAGAGAGAAAATATATGACTTCTTGGAGACACTGGAAAGATTCAATGAGAACCAACATGGATTTCAATCAGGAAGATCATGCCCTACAGAGGGATACGAGCAGAATATACAAATGGTCAAAAGACAACAACGTGAAATTTAACACGGAGACATTTCCGCTCTCGAGACATGGAAGAAATGAGTTGCTAAAGCAGACAGCGTATTATGCCCCAGCTAGAAAAGAAATTCAGAGAAGCCAAAAAGTAATAGATTTAGGGGTTATAATGACCGAAAAAGAGTCGCGGGACAGGTAGTGACAACCTTTAAAAGAAGGACAAAAAGTAATGATTCCCCTGCTGAAAACACTGATCATACCAACACCCGAATACTGCTCAGTCTTGACGTCCCCATATAAAAAGGAACAAATGAATAAACTAGGAGAAATTCAAAGAAATTTCACAGCCAAGACTGCAAAGAACTCAACTACTGGAAAGACTTCTTAAATTAAATTTATATGCACTGGAAAGAAAAAGAGAGATACAGCGTACACTATAATTCACACGTGGAAAATAATGGAAAAACTGGTACCTAACCTCAAGTTGAACCCAGTAACCACCCAAACAACAGTGGAAAATAGGAAAGGTAGAATATGTAGTGTTCCCAAACTAAAGGCCAGACAAGAGACACCCCTTGGTTGTCAAGGGGCCAAGACTATTCAACCAGCTTCCGAAGGAGATCAGGAACATTAGTGGTGTCAACGTAAAATTCTTCAAGAAGATTAGACGCCTGGCTCAGGACGGTACAAGATCAGACGGGTGTGCCTGGTTATGCGCGATGAAGATCGTAAGAGAACAACTCGCTCCTTCACCAAGCCAGGCCTACGGATGGGGACACCAGCTTGACCATCGTGTGAAGAGAGACCAACGCGCAGAACTGCTACGAGGTTACGAGGTACATATAGTAATAGTATATATCGTACACCAGAATATTGTAATTGTCGCAATGTTTACATAATTTTTACTTTTTAAGTTAAAAATAAGCGATAATATCGTAGTTTTTATGATGATTATAATTCACATTTATTTAAAGTTAAGTTCTGTATTTTTAATGCAACGATCCGGAAATTATATGTTGTACATATTACTATTATTATTACTATTTTTACACATTTTTTCAATTACTATTTTTTTTAAATCAATTTCCAATGATTTATTACCCTTCATTTCTCGTCAACAGCAGAGTTAAAAAAAACAAAAACAGAAATTCCTTATTTTAATATTCGTGATCATATTTCTATTAATCCATTTATAATACGTGCCTGAAAAAGGTAAACAAGTATCAATAAATCCGCTTATCAACTATCAATAAATCAATAAACCCACCGAATTTACTGACTGCGTATTTGATGAAACATTTCCTCAAATTTCTCGAATGGAGTTCGTACATATTGGAAGGATAATTAAAATAGTTAATCGTGATATCATTTACTGAAGAATGTGAAGCGACAAAATATGATTATATTTGGTTTCTCTTTACTCAAAATAGACAATAAAATTCCAAATTTCATACAACCATTTTAAATTAGAACATAAATATAATATATATTATAAGCAACATAGATATAAATACGTTCAAATGTTTCTGCATATATAGAGTTTTATCCCAGTTTGAGTATAATACCATAAAAACAGTAGAGCCTCGCTAGTTTGCTTACATGTATGGCTCGCAACGTCGCACTATCACGCGCTGTGTACTCTGACAATATTTGTTTACGTTGGCGGGTGGCTCCTCGCATTATTGGGGAAAAAACGTTGCTGCCATACCCCAATTTTGCGAACGCATCGTTATTCATTTGAAGCAAAAAATACAAATGAAAATTACTGATTTTTATAAATAGAATTAAGAAAAAAAATACTGTAACGTAAATTTAAGAAATTTAAAATTAAAGTTAAATTTAAATGAAGTTAAAAAAGGAAAAACTGAATTAGTTTAAAAATTGCAAAAATTCAAAGACGATGTTTGATTATTGTACAGGGTGTCCATAATGTCTTGTCACCCCAGTAAAATACTAGCTGATTTTCGTTTTTATTTCAGACCCATTTGAAATGTGTGATAGGAGCAACTATACGATTGAACAACGCTTATTGGCTAGTACCTGGGTCCACCGTCCATGAGCGACCACGTAATGGCAAAACCATTGAAAATATTCGCGCAGACTTCCAGGACCGATTGAATGGTGCAGTCCCTCTAAAAAGGAGCTGCAAGATTGAACCCGTCCTGGAAGTCTGCACGAATATTTTCAATGTTTTTTGCCATTACGTGATTCCTCATAGACCCAGGTACTAGCCAATACGCGTTGTTTAATCGTATAGTTGTTGCTATCACAAATTTCAAATGGGTCTGAAATAAAAACGAAACTCAGTTAGTATTTTATTGGGGTGACAAGACATTGTGAACACCCTGTACTTGTTAGAATATCATTTATAATTTAATATATTGTCTTTACGTTTTAAACCCTTGTATTTATTTAATAGGGGTTTTTATACGCTTTTTAAAATTTTGAAATAATACTTTTTAAGTTTGGGCACTCGGGTTTCTTTTTTTGTGGGGGGGGGGGGCGGGGGGGGGGGGCGAGAACTAGCGATGGTCTAATGAAGACTTAAAAATTAAAGAACATATCTGTTTTCAGATGTTCTTGAATTCTTGAATTTAAAAAATATTCCTTATCATTTACGTATTTGGACACTTTCTATCACCACATATATATAAGTGGAAGAGATTGTAATCTGGGTATATTTGGGTTCATCAGCTGCCAAAGTACCTACGTGGTTATTTCTGAAAAAGATCGAAATAAGGGCAAAATCCTTTCCAGACGTTGGGCATTTCTCCTCCGGCTTTTATGCAATGATTGGCACACCTGAGAAGCGCACCCATCTGTTCCTGAAAAGAAAAAAGTTATTATTAAGTTATACCCATAAAATGTCATCTTTGAAGGGTACGAAATAGGTACTTTTAAAACGATGAACTGAATGTACCTCTCTCGAAAACCTGGCTATACAGATTTAGTGATGTATACGGTTATACCCTATTGGTTATAATTAGACTGGAAGTAGGCGTTGTATGACGTAAAAGCAAATTTCAAATACTCTTTTCATCTCACCATCGACTGTCTGAACCCTGTTCTAAATGAGAGTAGGGAAAAATGACGCCCCCACGGTCCCTCTACTCAACCGTGGCCTCAAAAATGTTAGGCTTTTATTTTTATGTTCTAACGGCTCTAATGCTGTCTCAATGATCCTCCATGGTTGAAAGTGGAATCGCTATACTAGTTTAGTGGATATAGCGCCGGGTGTAAATCTGGGAGTGTCAAGTTTGAACCTATATAGGGTGCTTCATTTGTAAATTTTCCTTGCTTCATAAAGCGTTGTTCGGATTCCACATTACCGAACTAAGCTGTGAGTCCCGTTTCTAGTATAAGTCTGTCTAAAACTTAAAAAATGGATGTCCACTTCCAAATGATAATTAAAAAAACAAAACTTTTAATAATTTAAATCTAAACAAAGTTCAAAAATCTTTGAAAACAAATCTGTAAATACTATAATTTCAATCGAAGTTATTCCCATAGTCCATTTTCCAACTCATTTTTTGCAGCATATAAAAACATTCCGGTTCGTGTTTCCAGTTCAGTTTAAAGTTTTTATTAGTAAACATCAAATAGTGTTTATACCCGCATGTATTCTTGCTGTATCTACCAAATTCCTCCTCGCTTATACATTTACATGAAAAAAGGGTAGTAGTTGCGCGGGTTTACCTAAAATATTTTGTTAAATTTACTTTTTGATTAAGAAGTGTGTTAAATAAACATTTTCAAAAGCTAAGAGAAATGTTAATACAATTTAGGCCACGATTCGTCTCCGTTTCCTCTGAAAATGAGGTAAGTACAGTTAAAATTTAAAGTATACACTACGTTCTTAATATTTCAGTTTTAAGTATAGTGAAAATAATGTCAGTGAAGATAATCTATTTTACAATACAGTGTGTATTGTTAAATACTTTTAAAAGTAAATTATATTCACCCGGTGTTTCATCAGCCTCCATGAATTTCAGTTTTCTTAAATCAAAGATATGCTTGTAAGAACTGATAAGTAATTTAAAAGTTAAATTAATAATGAATCAGGAGGGCCATATTGTGGCACAGGGCTCAGACCATCTGATGCAGCCTATCGCGCTAACTCCCACATTATTATTGTTGCCATCACCATCGGTAGGGGCTACTTACTTAACCCCTTATTCTCTTCTCTTTACTTACTTAACCCCTTATTCTCTTCTCTTAACCCCCTACTCTTCCTTTCTCTCGGGCTAACCTTAGAATGGATCTTAGGGTCTTTGTTAGCCTTAGCTTCTGTAGATCTGTAGATCGTGGTCAATGTCGAAACAATATTTCCCGTCCATCAGTGAAGTTAAGTGACAGTGGGACTGGGTAGTAGTTGGATGGGGAACCGTCCAGCGCATCCAGGTTGTGTAGCGATCCGTGGTTCGGATTCCACGTAAGGTCGTAGCTCTCCTCGGTTATATAACCTTAGATATTGCGAAAGAGGTTTAACAAGCCTATCAAACAACACCCATCGGCAGTCGAGCCCTGACGTCAGTCTCTTCACTTCGCTTATAGAGAAACGGGGTCACTCCCCGAACCATGAGCGCTGGTAAATAAGGCGGATACATCTCTCTCTCTCTCTCTCTCTCTCTTTCAATCCTCTACCGCTGTAAAATTTAATGCAGTAAATCTCTATTAATCTCTCTCAATCCAGTTAAAATAAATGAGAAGAGGTAGAAAAATTAATCCTATTAATGTTAGAATCTGTATTTTTTAATTTTTAAAGACTTTTTTAAAATCGCAAAATAGAGGTTTTTGGAAAAATATTTCTTTCAAAACACGAGTTACGTACACAATTTAGGATAATGTAAATCTGAAGCCGGCCGCACGCAGGATGGTCTCGCGACTCACGACTTGGGTCGTGACGACTCAGCTACCGCAGCGACCTATACGCGAATCGCGTCGCGGTCGCTGCAATGTGCGAGGTTCCCATTCTATCAATGTAAAATTACGCGCGACTCGAGTCATCACGACCCAAGTTGTCAGTCGTGAGTCGCAAAACGATCCTGTGTACGGCCGACCTAAGCGTATAAACGTCTTAAATACGTTTAAGATCACACTTTGCTCGTAAATAATTTAGAAATTCGTTTAATAAGTGAAGATTCAATTAAACTGTAGATGGGATCGCAACAGATATAATCTACGCGGTATGATACCCACATTTCACTATTATTATTATTATTATTATTATTATTTTATTGGGATGTAGTTATTCAGACCTTGTTTTTTCGTTAACTTTCAAAACGAAACTTTAAAAGTTTGTGAACAAAAATTAAAAAAAAAATTATTAATTTGCTTGGAAACTTTTGAATTGCAAAACTATTCATGATTTTTTTTAATATAATTAAAAAAAAGAAACCTTTGGAAATAGAACTAAATTTTAGGCAACACCTGTAATTATAATTTACCTTAAAGCAAAAATCACAGGTTAAAATGCAAAGGTCTACGGGGTCAATTTGATGGAGTTTCTGAATGTCTCGACCGGTGGGGATTCCCACTCCAAAATCCTGTCCGCTGACCCCGCTGATGGGCATAGAAAATGTGAGGAAGGGCATGAACAGGGCATATAATCCCAGAAGAGTAAACAGTAACATTCGAGACATTGTCACTCGGATAATTCGCTGTCTGTGAAAGAGAGAAAAAAAAAAGGCATTTTGTTTCTTCAAATTAAAAGAATTTTCAAAATAAAAGCATAAAATGTTTACTTTTTTTAATAATAATAATAATTTAAGCTATTTCAATAAGAATTTCTGCTTTTCCACACACACACACACACACACACACACACACACACACACACACACACACACACACACACACGCACTTTCAATATTGAAAAATGATTGAAAGTAACTTAACCTGATAAAAATAATATTTGTTTCCTCGAATTTTTTACATTTGTGACACTGTAATAACAAAATAGAAAATTATCTTCTTACCTGCAAACGAGTAACGAAGAAAATATCTTTAATCTTCTTGGAGCGTTCAGAACCTTTTCAGTGAAGATCTTTCTTTGGAAATCTCCTTATTTAGCCTTTAGAACCTTTTTTGTAAGAGGTATTTAGGATCCAGCACTCGGAGAACCTTCCTTACTTTTGATTTCACTTTCCAGGCATCCTTCTTTATATAGGAATTAAAGGTGCCTCGCGAATCTCCTGTACGACGCATGCGCGCAAATCGGAATCGCAGGAGTATTTGGAAACTGTATATTTTCATATATGTTTTCCTATGAACGTTAATTTCTCTCTCTCTCTCTCTCTCTCTCTCTCTCTCTCTCTCTCTCTCTCTCTCTCTCTCTCTCTCTCTCTCTGCAAATTGTTTTTAAAACCGAAAATGACGTAATTTTTGCATACAGTTTGTTATTGGATGTCAAATTGTGGGGCTTTGTTTTTTTCTTTTTTAAGCATTGGTACTTATGCAAAAGATGCTATATCAGTTTATTAATGTAACAATTTAGTTTTTTTTCCATTTGAGTTTCAGTTTTCACTTTCATTTGTTTTCAGGTGAAGGTTCATTCGGTTAGAAAAGTCGGTGGGATTGTAATTTAACCTTTTTTGTCTTAGGTTTATGAACTACTTCAACACTGGGTTAGTAAAGAGTAAATAAACTAAGTCAGAATATTTGTCCACTATTTTAGATGCTCTATTAAACTGACTGCGCTTTGGATAACTTTTTTCCATTTTTTTATAAAAAACGAAGATCTTATTTTCTGAAACTTTTTGATCGAGTTTTGTCACTTGAAAATTCTGTATCGGAAATGTTTTAGTGAATGTTTATAACAATATATGTTTGAAATTGAAAAATAAAAAAAATATAAAAATTCAGAAAAAATATAATTTACATATAGTTTTGCAGTGTTTTCAAACGCATAAAAGGCTGTTTTTACCTATACTCTGTAGATATCTGATATGCTGTTAATACATTTAACGTATTCTTATCTGAATATATATGTCGTTAGGAAGCATGGAACTTGTTTGGGCCAAATCGATGGGATTCGGTTAATTTATTATACATAAGGGACATGAAAGGGCAAATAATGCTAAATACTACTTTAGTACTACTACTACTACTACTAATAAATAGGTACTTACGTATTATCGGGACTACCTACCTTCTACCATAGAAGAAAAGTGTCTTAGAATTGTCGAAATTACCTATCTTTACAATAGGTAGTTTTGACAATTCTAAGACACTTTTCTTCTATGGCAAATTTGTCGCAAATGAATATTAAGAAAGTCACAGCTACTTAAATATTTCAGTACCATTTTGCGTCTGGCAGCGTTGCGTGGGTAGTTTTTAGTTCCAGTGTATTGTGAATCATGTCGTGTGAAGGTCCAGTGTATTGTGATTCATGTCGCGTGAAGGTTGTGAGATTGCACACACATTTGGAAAGAGGAGCTAAAACTACACTAGAAACAAAAAACAGAAGTGGGGGTCACTAGTTGGGTGCTGAACGACAATTTTACCTGTTTATTTGTTGCCTGCTTAGACCTAGTTTAGTTTGAATATTATTGTTGTAGTGTGAGCATGTGATGATGCAGTGCTGTGATCTATCTACTTGTGAGTTGCCCCCCGGTTAATTGAATGTCAGGTTAGGTCAAATAAATGCCCGGTTAGGTCAGTTGAACGCCAGGTTAGGTCAACTGTACGTCCTTGACGATTGGTTAGGTTAAGTCATGATATTTTCCTTAGTTTTGACGAAAATATTTGGGAAAACTTTAAATAGCTGTAACTTTCTTAATATTCATTTGCGACAAATTTGCCATAGAAGAAAGGTGTCTTAGAATTGTCGAAACTACCTATTGTAAAGATAGGTAGTTTCGATAATTCTAAGACACTTTTCTTCTATGGCAAATTTGTCGCAAATGAATATTAAGAAAGTAGTCCTGATAATACGTAAGTACCAATAAATAAATTACGAAAATTTACACAAATGGCTGGTATTTTATTGGACAATTTTATATTGTTTTATATTGTGCGTCCGCACAAATGGCTCCATTTATAAGAAATAGAGAGCCGAAATCAAGGTCTTCGAGGTTCATAATGCCTTTTTTAAGTATACATAAATTATGAAAACAGTGTGTAGTGCGTGAAATGAATGCACGTGTAGTGAAGAATAGAGGGAGAAGCGTGTGTTTGAGAGCATGTTGGACTGCTCACGAGGTAAATGAAACACGGAAAAAGATCAGCTTAAGATGACAGTGACGGCAGAAACGGGAGTTCCAGCACTCCCCGTCTCCTGCCTAATGTCTCCCCCGGAGTACTTCCCTGGTCGACTGGTGTCAACACTCAACAGTCTCCTCCTATACCTATACAGTATACCTATAATTATTATATGAAACTTATTAATTTTAAAATAAAATGATCATTTGTATGGTTAATAGAAAATAAATGAATGTAATGAAAAAGTGGATAAATTGTGGGGAATGGCGATTAGATATGAGAGATGTGCAAATCATGCTTTAAATATTCACTTATAATAATAATATAAGGACTAATAATGCCTGTAATGAACTTTTACATCAGTAGGAATTAATGAGGTATTACTTTAGTAATTTGCGAAATACATTTTATACAAAGGAATACAAAGGTCACCAAACAGCAACAGAACCGGCTGGTCCCTACGAGGCTGTTTGGTTAAGAAGAAAGGTTAAAATAAGGAAGAAAATTTAAAGACGAGGGAAAGTTTTAAAGCAAAACGGAGAAAAGAGGTTGAAAGGAAGGAAATTTATTTATGATGAAGCCTGTCTCGTATATACGAGAATTGCATTCCATCGCATCCGTTCCTTTGAAAGAGAGTACATTTACTGCGGTTTTAAACATTTGCGTAATTTGGTTTCGTATATAAAAATTCTGGGGGGGCCTGGTGTTATAATGATGATGTATTTGATGTGGGGTGATTGTTCTTTGAATGGGTGAGGTATACGGTATTAATTTTTATTGATAACTGCGTGTATATGTGAAGTTTATGCAATAAAATTCCGTGTGAAAGCGTATCAAATGCTTTTGACAAGTCAAGAAAGATTGAGGCAGTTTTTTTTTCTGCTGTTTAGGTTCTGACATATGTTTTAATAGTAGGTTTATGACATCTTCCGTTATACGCTTATCTCTAAACCCAAATTGTGTTTTAGTTAAACTATCATATTTGATTAAGAATTTAGTAAGTTTATTGTATACGATTTTTCAAATACTTTACTTAAAGTTGGCAATATGGAACTGGAACGGTAACTGGATGAAGTGTTAAGGTTGCCTGCGGTGGTGTATTACCGCAAAGTAATATGGTTTATTTAAAATTATCGCTTTGCAACACTGTAGTAAAAGGAACGTATCACTTTAATATATTGCTTCCCAGGAACCTCTCTTTAACATATTGCTTCCCAGTGTTAATCACTTTAACATATTGCTTCCCAATATTTAGGATAAGGAGTACGATAAAAAATGTTCGCTTTAATAACGTAAAGGGATAAAAAGTAAATCATAACATGTTAAAATATTAGATTGAAAGTAAATTTATTAGAATTGTTGCGCTATATGGTCACACAAAGTAGAAAATGGATTTCGGAAGAATCGGTCACGCCACATCATTTGCCACAAGTACGAGTTGAGTAGCTCCTTTTTACATCCTTTCATTTCCTTTATATATTTAATGTAGGTCAACTGAATGCCCGGTTAGGTCAACTGTACGCCCTTGACGATTGTTAGGTTAAGTTGTGATATTTTCGTTAAAACTAACGAAAATATCACGACTTAACCTAACCAATGATCAGGGCGTACAGTTGACCTAACCGGGCATTCAGTTAACCTACATTAAATATATAAAGAATGCCCGGTTAGGGCATTTATAGCTTTGTTTACGGTCGGTAGGTTATCTCCTAAATTACCAACCTCTTTCTAACCAACCAACCTTTCTCTTTGTAACATATTGCTTCCCAGTGTTAATCACTTTAACATATTGCTTCCCAGGAGGGATCACTTTAACATATTACTTCCCGAATGCTTTGGGAAGCAAATGTTAAAGTGATCCAAAGGAACGTATTTATTAGAACAGTTTCCACAAAGCATCTTTCGCGTTAGTGTCAGTTTCTTCTGTTTTTCACGACTTTTGATACTTTCATGTAGAGTATGTATACGGTCAGAATCAATAATAGAACTATATATATATACACGGCGTATACCCTCAAATACACCACTAGTTAACTGACTTAAATATAGGGCATACTCTGGCTTCTTTCAACCACCAAGAGATACTGATTCGTTCCTTAGTTTTGTGAGTGAGTTGCATCTTCATTGGCTACTAATTTGTATATTTTTATCGGGATCGTGGTCAGAATTTTTATTTTTCAGATTTTTTATTACTAAAGAAATGTCGTTGGGTAGGATTGGACCAAAGAAAAATGAGCTTCGTGCATTTAATGTTGGTAGTGAGAGGCAGTATCTGGAATCGAGGCGGCTGTGCTCCAGCCAATATTTGAAAAGAAATTATTTAATAAATTGGTCGTTTTTGGAATCACTGTAATCATTTCCGTCTTGTCTGTGAGGGAAGACAAAAGATTTTTTCTTCTTTTTTGTGTGGATTAATTTCTTTAAAGCGTTCCAGAGTCCTTCAGGAATGGATTTTCTTCTCATTTAATTTTGAATAAGAGTAATCCCATTTCAAAATTTTAATACCTGCGTTAAGTCTGTTACAAAAGTTTTTATGTTTGTTCAGCGGGGTTGGGTCAATTAAGTTAATTAACTTAACCTTTTTGCCGATTAACCGATTAAGTTATTTAATTTAACTTAACTAGTTAATTTTTTTTAAAAGTTTAACTTAACTTAATTGAAATATCTCCAAATTAATTGATTAACTTCAATTAATTTTCAATTAATTTTCCTATAAAAATGCTGTTTTTATCTTTCTGAGTGAAATGTAATAGGTTAAGAGATGAATGGTTTGAGAACCTCATCTTCTGTAAAGTTAACAAGTATGTTTAATTTGAAAGTGAAGTATATATTTTACATGTCTAATTTGACTATTGTTGTTAAGGAATCTGAATTTTGTTCAGTGTCAATAGTATAAGGGGTTCCAAAACACCTTAGCCCCCCCATTTGCAGCTTACATGTTTACTTATATCGAAATAGTTTCTAGTGATTATAAAAATATATAAAATTCTGTATTTGTTGCAGGTATTAAAATTACTCTAGCTGATAAAGTGATAATATAATGGCTTCTCAATTAATTGGTGATTCGGAGAGGCAACGTGTGATAGATCGCATGCGAGCAATAACATTTCGGGAAGCTCGTGATGCTGGTGCCACCTTTATAACACGTTCATGGGTTGCCAAAAAGTTGCGAAGTGAGGACTTTGTCAAAAGAAATTGGAATAAAACTTTGGATGAATGTGAAATGGATACAACCAAATCTGGGCGCCCAAATTTGCCACTCTCTCAGGAAAACAAAGGACATCATTGAAACGGTACGCGTAAGCGGAAAGACAGCTGTGCTAAACTTTCTAGAGAGATCGAAGTGTTGAGAGGAAAGATCGTTAATGGTGAGATCATTCGACTGTACCGTCATAGGCAAGGTTTAAAGCCTTGGCATGAACTTCAAAGCAAGAAAAACTCAACTTAACACCGATGACAGAATGTGGTTTGCCCATATATTGAAGATTGGGATGTGGTTGATTTCATGCATTTAGCTGTCTCCGATGAATTTTTGTTTACGTAACACGTCGGCCTAACTACCAAAATGATCGAGTGTGGGCAACAACACCAGATGAAATCGATGACACTGAACATTATCGCGAATTATTAAAAAGTCCAGACTGCGTTGGGTGTGTTTGTTTTGTTCACTGCAAAGAAGCTATGTGGGTGCTGAAGCCAAATGGTCAGAGTTGGGATGGACAGTATTTTCGTGATATTATCTATCCCAGCATGTCATTCCTTTTCTAAGAAACTCAAACAATGTTATGGATGTCGATCAGGTCACACTTCTGCACGATAAGGCCCCCTGCTTTAAGGCATTAGCCACTCAACAGTTGTTGCGGAACCATGAGATCGATTTCTTTGGAAATGAAGAATGGCCAGGAAATTCTCCTGACGTGAACGTCTGTGAACACATTGGATCAGTTATAAAGGACAAGGTTAAATGTCTCTTGTTTCAAGAACCTGCAGCAAATCGATTTTCGAAGGATACAATGACGCAACACATTGAAACTGTTTTAGCAAATTTGCGTAACGATCAAGATCTATTCACGTCACTTTTGGCAAGCTACCCAAAGCGAATTCAGGCTGTCTTGGAAGCCAATGCGGGAACACCAAGTTTTAATTGTTCTCATTAAATGCAGGATTAAATTCTCTTGTAAGGTATGTTTAGTTTTACTGTACCTCTAATGGTTTAGGCCATGGGCGGGGGGACTAAGGTTTATTGGAGCCCCGTACAAAATAAAACATACATTTTAGAAAACAAGTTATTAAATTCATTTCGCCTTCATTTTTACATTGGAAATCTATTATATGACTAAAAGTTGAGACTTGTTGAGAACAGTTGAGTTGAGACCATAAACAAATTTAATATATTTATAAGAAGCAGAAAAAAAATAAAAGCTTATAGGAAAAATTATCCTTATGTTTTGCCCTGTATAATATGCAAAAAAATATATATAATTTATCAGACATTGACAATCACACATACAAAGTGATCCCATATAATTACGGGTTTATCATTACCTTGATTAGTTATATATAGTGATGAGTCTACAGACTACTTCCAAGAAAGAAAAAGTTGATTGATTAACTTTGAAAATTAACTTAGCGAGTTAATTTTTTAAAATTTGCATTAACTTAATTTGAGATTCTTACCAATTAAGTTAACTTGACTTAACTAGTTAATTTTGGAATTTAATCAACCCAACCCTGCTGTTCAGTGATAATGTCAGTTTTCCATCATTTAAAAAAGTGTACGTTTACGTTTAATACTCACAATGAGTACTGGTATGATCCATTGGTTATTGTTTTATTTAGTTTTAGATATTAATTTTGATTTAACTGGAAAATTTGTGTTAAATATATTCAATAAATGTGTTTGAAAATGTTTGAAGTTTTGTTCCAATGTCGTGGTCATTTTCGTTTATCCCAGACCAGTTAAAATATTTTTATTTTTTTAGTTTATTATCATAACTGTAAGATCTGTAGTCAGTTTTTTCTATTTTCTTGCGTATACAAATGGCTGGTTAACATAGTGTACGTAGGCAAATGATCCGTGATATAATCATACCTGAAATGTAGTCGAGTGAAGACCATACCCAGATGTGACCCAGTAGAATCGATTTTCTAATGTCACTGTAAAGTCTTGTTGCTTCATTATAGCTACCGTATTTCCCGGCGTATAACGCGCACCCTAATTTTGAAGAGAAAATTATTTCGAAGAGAAAATTTAGAAAAATAAAAATTTAGGAAACAATATACCTCCTACCTCACTCACATGTACAATTTTAACGAGTTAATTTTAACGCAGGGTGATTTTTGGAATATTTTGGGGAAAAAAAAGTGCGCGTTATACGCCGGGAAATACAGTAATTTAAAGCTACTTGCGGTCATGATATTTTAAAGGAAACTTACATTAATATTTTAATGTTCCTTAGTGAGATCAATAATTAATTATCCCGCAACGAATGATACAATTTTTACTCATATGATTACAGGTTAAAATGTTTGACATTTAATAATAAATGTTAGTACGTTACTTGCTGGTAGTCGGTAGAGGCTTAAAAGTAAATATTGGATGTTATGAATAGTTACCTCAATTGTGAGGGTTTCTGAGTTATCGTTTATACCCGCAGAGATGGGCACAAATACTTTAAAATGTATTTAAATTGTACTTAAATACAAAATACATTATTGTAAACTGGAATGTAATTAAATACTAAATACGTTACTTCAAAAATGTATTTAAATATTATGTAAATACATCCTAAATACATTCCATTTTCAGTATTTATTATTGTTATAGTAGTTTGAGCATTCGTATCCGCAACAAAGGCAATCCAAAGAGGGGCAACAGAAAGAAGGGACTACAAAAATTTAAATAAACATAACACGGTATAGTTTGGAACAGTTACAGGAAAAATAATTACATTCTCAATTTATAAGAAATATGAGACCCTAAAATACTCACAATAATGGAAAAAAATTCATGATTTTTTGGAAATGTATTTAAAAATGTATTTGAAAATATGTATTTATAATTACAAAACACATTAATAGTAATGTATTTAAATACGCAATTACATATTCATCTTTATTTGTCTTGTTAACTATTCCATACATTTATTTGTACAGCTTAAGTCTACAAATATGCTTATCCGCCCCCCTTTTATTTCTTCTACATATGTGGTAGCTTGTATACCATGGGATGTTAAAAGGTATCTTAGTGCTATCATTTAACCATGTTTCACTTAATACGACGGTCGGTACGAAAGTAATGCCCTCTTGTTTTTCCGTTTATACTATTTACTGTACGGGAGAAATACCGGGCATCCTGAAGAGAGCGAACACAGTCACAATATATAAAGGAGATCGATCCAAGGCCAAAAACTATAGGCCAGTGTCGCTTACATCTCATCTCACTAAAATATTTGAAAGAATAGTTAGACATAAAATATATATATATATATATATATATATATATATATATATATATATATATATATACATATACACACTTTATATTTGCCACGTACGTATGCATATTCCTCATAATTTTCATTGGAATTGAAATTATATTTAGTGAGAAATAAAATAGAGAGACATTACTTTCGTACCGTTCCTCGTATATTGCATTTGAATTTATGTTTTGTAAATTTAGTTTAGCCGTCAATTCGTCAATATGGTGCGGGAGACTGTGAATATATTTAAACTGAAGAAGTAAAACTTATTGAAATATTTATGAACACCGAGATATTTTAAATAACTTTTCCTTCGAAGGACAGAGAGAGAGAGAGCGAGAGAGAGAATAAGGATTCTATTATCCAATAACTCTATATTCACTCTTCCATTTAATTCTATTTTTCAAGATAGAATTAAATTTGAAGATACAATTTTTGAGGAAAAAATATGATCGGAAACTCAATATTTTTCGGTAACGAATTTTGTATATATTTTAAAGCTTGAAAAGCAAAAAAAGGAGAACTCTTTTATTATTATTCTATAAAAGAAGGACATTAATGCAAATTACATTTAAATGTAAAATATTTCCCGTTCATGACATGTGTGACGGCGCAAGCTTTATTACCAGGTTTCAGTTTCGAACGTGTTTTCCTGAAACTGAAAAGGGGAAATTAAATTATATATCTATCTATCTATCTATAAAGTATTTCGCAAAAAGAAAGTCGAAAAACCATGCGACTATCGAACCTTTAAAAAATGAGAAGTGATTTATCTGATGATCTAGCAGAAGTATCTGAAATATTAAGAGCTCAGTACGAATCATCTTTCAGTATCCCAAAAACTGACAAATTGATATGCGATAGAAACGCGTTCTTTGAAGAACCACAAGGGGAAAGTATAACGGATTTCGACTTTACGACGGATGATATTACACAAGCCATAGGGAAACTAAAAACACACTCAGCGGCAGGACCGGATAAATGGAATGCCACACTGATCAAAAACTGCAAGAATGCAATCGCTGAGCCCCTATACTGGATATGGAGACGATCATTAGACACGGGAGAAATACCGGGCATCCTGAAGAGCGCGAACATAGTCCCAATATATAAAGGAGGAGATCGATCCAAGGCCAAAAACTATTGGCCAGTATCGCTTACATCTCATCTCACTAAAATATTTGAAAGAATAGTTAGACAGAAAATCTATGACTTTTTGGAAACTCAGAAAAAATTCAATGATAACCAACACTGGTTTCGGTCAGGCAGATCATGCCTATCACAACTAATGGAACACTACAACAACATTATTGATTCACTTGAAAGTAATGAAAACTATGATGTACTATACACAGACTTTGCTAAAGCGTTCGACAAGTGTGACCACGGAATCATAATACATAAACTGAAATATATGGGAATAACAGGAAAAGTAGGGAAATGGATATATAATTTCCTTAGTGAGCGGAGGCAAGTCGTTACAGTACAAGGAGTATCTTCATCAGAATCAGAGGTCCTCAGCTCGGTACCACAAGGAACAGTATTAGCTCCACTACTCTTCGTAATCATCCTTTGCGGATGAAACAAAGATCAGTAGAAAAATAAGAAACCCAGAAGACATAGGATCAGGGCCGTAACTAGGGTTTAGAAATTACTGAGGTCCAGATTTTTTTCGAGCGCGGCGGGACGAGCAAAATTCAGACCAAAATGACATTTACAAACACAACCCAAGCTATACACTAAACACAAAACCCTTGTCTATAATTAAATACTGTACAAAGGGACCTGTTAGCAAAAATACTTTTATTAAAGCTGCAGCAATATTTCACGGTTCAGTCTTTTTTTTTTTAAGAAATAATTACCGAGGTCCGGACCTCGGTGACCTCATAGGTAGTTACGGCCATGCATAGGATCTCTACAAACCGACATAAACAGAATCTACAAGTGGACGGAAGACAACAATATGAAGTTTAACACCGAGAAATTTCAGCTATTACGGTACGGAAAAAGAGAAGACCTAAAATCCATGGAATATTATACCCCAAATGGACAAGAAATTCAGAGAAATTCCAGAGCAAAAGATTTAGGGGTTGTAATGACAGATGATGCGAAATTTGAAACACAAAATAAGATAGCAGTAAACAGAGCAAAGAGAATAACGGGTCAGGTATTGAAAACCTTTAAACGAAGGGATAGGAATGTAATGATTCCTCTACTGAAAGCCCTGATAATACCCAAATTGGAATACTGCTCGGTCCTAACATCCCCATATAAAAAAGAAGACATTAAACAGCTGGAGGGGATCCAAAGAAGCTTCACAGCCAAGATCAATGGGTGCAAAGAACTAAATTACTGGGAAAGGTTACGAGAACTAGACCTATATTCACTGGAAAGAAGAAGAGAGAGATACACCATTATTTACACTTGGAAAATAATGGAGAAACTAGTCGTTAATCTTACTCTGAATCCCATAACTCCCCAAACAACGGTGGAAAGTAGAAGCGGTAGACGGTGTCGTATTCCCAAATTGAAGGCGAGACAGGGAACATCCTTAACCCTGAAAGAAAATAGTTTTGTAGTGAGAGGACCAAACTGTTTAATCAGTTGCCCAAAGACCTAAGAAACACGAAGGGAGTTGCAGTGGAAATCTTCAAAAGAAGACTAGACGCCTAGCTCAGAACAATCCCCGATGAGCCGGGCGTACCTGGCTATGTGAGATGGAGAGCGCAAGAATCCAACTCACTACTTCACCAGGCCAACTCGAGAGGAGGGGCGACAAGCTTGACCTTTGCGAAATGAGAAATCATCGCGCGGAACCTTTGTAAGGTAAGGTAAGGTTAATATATATATATATATATATATATATATAGGGTGGTCCAAAAGTCCCTATCTATTTTGCTGAAATAATAGTGTTTTAGGATAAAAATGTAGTAACATAATTAGATGTATATTTATTTATCAAGCTTAGGTCTAAGATTCGACGTGAGCACCATCAGTGTGTCTGCAAATCTCAAATCTGTCCACTGCATTGCGAAACACATTCTCAAGCATCTCTGGGCTTATTTTAGCGACTGCCGCGACAATGTGGGTTCGCAGATCCTGCGGGTCTGTAACTCTTGTTTTGTAAACCTCAGACTTTATAAGGCCCCACGCAAAGCAGTCTAATGGTGTTAAATCGGGAGATCGTGCAGCACGCTATCCCGATTTCTATTTCCTTTTCTAGAGATATATAAGTTACAAAATACTCTTTAAATTTCGCAACCTGACCCACTTTACCCCGAGATTAACTTTCAATCTGCATTCACAAATAACACACTAGCATCAAATCATATTTCAATCCTAAAGAAAAACTCCCTCAAGCCCTTGTTTCTTCCACAATTTACTCTTTTAATTAACTGCGTTCGCTGCAACGCGAACTACATATATTGATAGTACATATCGCCAATATCAAACAAGAGTGGATGAACATCGCGGCGTCTCAACAAGAACTTCACAAATCCCTAAATAAGCCATCCAAATCAGTCATAAAAGAACAAGAACTTCACAACCCCTAAATAAACCATCCAAATTAGTCATAAAAGACCAGTGTCAACTCTATGATCACCCTCTGTATCATCCGATTCAATTGTGGCATTCCAATTTCTTTCAACGCCCAAGAAGGGGAAAGCCGAGAGTGAGAATTGCAAAGGAGACATTTTCAAATCGATCTCTTCCCAATTTATGCCATTAATTATCATTCTCATCCACGACTTTCCCACTTTGGTCCAGATTAAGTTAGTTTAGTTTAGGTTATGATAGGTGAGGTTAGGTTAGGTTAAATTAATTAAGTTGGGAAATATTAGCCATTCTAATTTGGTGCCTTCACCGCGAATGGGAATGGAGTTACTTTATTTTTGAAATTAAGAAATACTTTTCTCAAATGTGAATTTTTTCCTTTTGTGTATTTTCATTTGCCGACCCCGGATGTGAACATCAGTTTTAAAATTATCGATCTCGCAAACCAACCAACCGACCTCCGCATTTATAAATCTACAAATTCTTGGTAAGAAACCCCTTAACGACTACGTTCCACCTTTAACCTGTCTGTTGTGAAATAACCTCCCTCATTAGTTCAACATCTATGTTCTAAACTTAAGCCTTCAACTTAAATGGAAAACCCGATCAAAATGAAATCCTTAATATTCATAACACAGGACTGCGAATGAGAGCTTTATAAGAGTTGTTTTCTTACTAATAACTGATTTTATATAATTCAACTACGCTCATTTCGAATAAGGTGTCCATATTTTTCCTATCATGTAAGGATTTTGTGCAAACTGGAAGGGAAAAAACAGCAACATAAATAAATATTATTTATTTCATTTTACATTAGGTACCTATTTCGCTTTGTTATACTACCTAATTACAAATGCAAACAACTTTAAAAAGAAAGACTATTAACGTCAATTACATATTCATCTTTATTTGTCCTGAGTTTTTTTGTGAGATCTATGCCTTTTAGTCTCGAATGTACGCGTTGTTCCTTTTCTTTTATGTAATAATTCTGGAGTATCCCATTTCAACATCCAGCAGTAATTAGCCATCATGCTGATGTTCCACCTTTCCTGATATCTCTTCTCCATTCCTTTGATGTTTTGGTGAAACCGTTCTCCTTGTTCTTCGCTGAGTGCTCTGAGATTCTTGGGAAAGTAATCCAAGTTTGAATGTAAGAAATGTAATTTTAAACTCGTATTACAACCTAACTCTTTGAATATATTTAGCATGTTGTTCACAATGTTTTGGTAATTTGGATCCTTGTTGTTCCCTAAAAATTTGCTGCTAACATCCTTAAAGGCAATCCACGCTTCTTTTTCAAGATTGTTCATTGTTCTTTCAAAGCGTTCATCCAAAGTTAGTTTTCTAATCTGGGGACCAACGAAAATTCCTTCTTTCAATTTTGCTTCCGAAAGAGTTGGGAATTTACCACACAGATACTTAAAACAATTTCCATCTTCGTACAAGGCCTTAACAAATTACTTCATCAAACCCAATTTTATGTGAAGCGGAGGTAAAAGGACTTTCTTCGTGTCAACCAAACTTTCACGTTGAATGTTTTTAGAACCAGGTGTCAGGTTGACTCTGCGTGGCCATTCCTTTTTTATCCATTGCTGAGTTCTTGCTCGGCTATCCCATTCACACAAAAAACATGGAAACTTCGTACAACCTGGTTGCTGAGGCTGGTTGTTGACCTAACAACATACAAATCACTTTTAAGTCTCCACAAAGTAGCCAACCGGTTGGCGTTCTTTGTATTTAACCTTAGCTAGAAGAAGCTGAAGATTTTCGTACGTTTCCTTCAAGTGAACCGAATGAGCCACAGGAACGGATGCATACAAGATACCGTTGTGAAGGAGGAGGCCTTTTAGATTTCTTTTGGAGGAATCAATGAAAAGTTTCCACTCATTTGGGTCATAGACTGCAGCGCCTAGCTTAAGTATTAGTAGGGATGGGTGAATAATAACTTTTTTGGGAAATTGCCAACAAGATGAGTGGTTTCTCTGGCCATTTTCGCTGCTGAATACGAATCTGGCTGGTTCTTGGACCTAAAATGAAGTTTTGACCTGGTTCAATAGATTTTTTTTCAAAATGGCGTTTTGATGCTTAAGAAAACCGCTACCCCTCATATGTAATGTCTTTTCATTTGTTTTCATGGTCGCTGAAGTTGAAAATGAACAAATCAGAGACATTCAATGCGTGGTTTAGCGGTTATAGGCAAAAACTGGAAAAGAAAGGTATTATTTTATTAAAAAATCATGTACAAAAGAAACACAAAGCATTCATATCAGTTCCATGATGTAATTCAAATCATGAAATCATCATATTTACAACACATTGTTCAATAAACTGTCAATATCACTTGTAACACTGTCCTCTGGTCGTAAAGCATTCTTAATACAATTTCTCAGTTCATCTACACTAAATTTTTCCATTTTGAATTTCCCGTCTCTCACTTTAATACGTCTCATTTGACGAATATTTGGTGTGATAGTGAATCTCAAATGGCAATTTCTGTGAGGAGCTGCTTTTCGTTCAGTTTGTACAGAGCATACAGGTTGTTTGGAGTCATAGGGCCTCCATCTTTCTTGCAATTTTCCAAAGCCTCCAATATTTTGCCAGCTTTTTCTTGTTGAGTAGGGACAATTTCTTTGCAGCATGCACAGTAGCTAGAAAATCTTCCTCTAATTTCTTCACTTTCTTGACTTTTTCTGAACCCCTGGCCCATTTCCAGGATGCCTTCCTATCCTCAAGAGACTTTGATTCGAACGAAGAGTCTATCAGAAGTCCGTTAGTCACAATAACATTTTTCTCGAGTGTGTTTGAATGGATGTGCTACCACCACTGGCCCTGATTCGGTTGTCAAGTTTTGAAAATTCTGATTCGCATCCTAAATTTGTCAGAGGGGCATATATCAAGTCTGGATTAGCGTCATCGTCTAATCTTGTTAAATAGGCCATACAAGGCAGCTGATTATTTACAGTATCAATGACTTCCTCTAGAATTAGAGCTCCAAGTTTATCTTTATCAGATCTAGCTTATTCCTTCCTTACAGCCATCAAGCCATTCAATTCAACCATCTTACCTTCAAAGAAACGTTTTACTCCAGACCAAGTTCTTTCACTTTTCTCGTCACCCTTCTTGTCAATTCCAAGAAGCTCCATCATAGGGAAAATCATCACTTCACCCATCATTGCGTAAATTTGGGAACAACACATGAACTATTGACTTTGGATGAAAGTTGACAATGCGAGAACTAGCTTGTTACTGTTGACATCTACTACAGCATCAAAGAAAGCTTGGATGGAGTCTCGCCTCGCCAAATATTATTTTGCTAACTCGGCGATTCTCCCAAACCGGTTTGCCACGAATCCTTTGAATCCATCACATTTGAGTCCATTATCCGCCATCCAAGAGTTATAGTCATTATATAAGGATACCGAATGAGAGGCGTGGCTGGGAGAGAGCAATTTAGCAATTGCCTACACTCGCAACGTTATCCTCTTTGTTAAGGATTTATTGAGTGACATACTCTAGATTCAAGTATGAAGTATCTTCCAAGTATTGCATTATTGATCTGCGGCTCGGAAATACATACGTCAAGTTTGAATACTGGTGACAGACTAGTAACTCTTCGTCTTCACTCTCCATCTTATCCTTACAATCTTTCTCATTATCATCTGCCTTCAGCTTCCAATCTTGATCAAAAACCATGTTAGCTACTCTTACTATCACTCTCGAAAGCTCTTCAGGAGAAGTTCTTGTCTCGGCAAGACACTGGACTATATACACCGCATCAAGTTTTCGTTCAGACTTTTTTTGCCAGTTCTGATTTTCACTCTCAGAAATATAGCTTCTTGTTCTTTACTCTTCTCCTTGCTTAGGTCTTCTTCCGATGAGCGAAGTTTACGATCAGTAGAAGGAACTGTCTTTGCCGTTGTTGGTTTTTCAAAACTCGGATCGTTTTCAGAATCGACTGAAGTTGCTAACATTTCAATAATTTCTGATCCCTCTAGCTCCCTTTGCTCTCTCAAGTTGCTTTCTGTTGCTTTTCGCTTTTTCTCCGCTGATCTTTCACGAGTTGTTTCTTTCCTGTTTTTCTGTCTCATCCAATCTTTTGGTACTGCATTTGTACATATGGCCTTATACGCACCAAAGCAATTATCCCAATAAAAAGTCTTATCCTCATCAGTCATTTTGACCCCAAATTCTTCTGCAAGTTCTGCTTTGTGATCCTCATCGTCAGTTCTAATGTTGTAGGCGTTCTTAGTGAGCTGATCATTAAAGCTGCTCGCTTTTTGGTGCCATTCGACACTTTTAGGTTTTTGTTGGCAGCGTTCATTCTTTCTCAGTTTGTTAAAAAGTTCGTAATCGTCTCTTATTTTTTTCGCCACTGTTTTTTCATGCATGGGATAGACATTTTTATTAATCCAATCTCGTCTTAGTTCATTTGCAACTATCTTGCTGGCATCATCTCGAGTCATTGACTTCTTCTGTCCTTTTACTCCTTTTTTGCAAAGTGCAAGCATCCTACCCAGTGGTGAGCTGGAGCCGGTTCGCACCGGTTCGCGCGAACCGGTTGTTAAAATTTTGAAGCATTTTAGAACCGGTTGTTAAAAATTGTTACGAAAACAAATATTGTTATAAAATGATCTTAAAACCGAATAATCTTATAAAACTGTGTACAAAATAATAGGGCGTACAAAATAAACTGCAAATGCAAAGGAAAAATAGCACTATCTGTCCATTTGGCAATTACTACCTAATTAGTATTTAATAAGGTATGTATTTAAATGTTCTTCAAAATAATAATTTCTTTCTTTGTGTTATCTTGAAGCTATTTTTTAATTACTACCTAATTAGTAATAACTAATATACTTAAATATTCTTCATATTTTCCTCTTTTCAAATTTATTCTAAATTTTTTTTTTTTTATTGTTAAGTACGAGTACAACTCCCAATGACACAATGCATTGCCACTTCTTATGGAGAAAGGTACAAAAACTACATACTGTGGCACATCCTTTAAATCAGAACTTTTTATATAGGGAACCGGTTGTTAAAATTTTGGCAGCTCATCACTGATCCTATCAATCACAACTGTCCCTGGTGGCAATTTTCCAGTCGGTTTAAATTCGTCCACTTCTGTGTAGGTTTCCCCAAAAAGTTCTTTCCTGGCGGCACTGCGTGATTTCCTTTCACCAGCCATCATTACCAATCAGCAGTCATTAAGTATTAGGATCTGCAAGTACAGTAAAACCCCATTAGTCGGCATATAACACCGAAATATGATAAGTAATACAAATTATAGTCATGCTAGATGTATCATTATATTATTATTATTAAAGTAGATTATATCAAATATTGTAATTGATCAGGGGCGTAACTAACGGGGGGGGACATGTCCCCCCACAACTTTTGAACTGAGGGGGATAATATAGGTTTTGTCCCCCCCCCCCCCCCCCCAACTTTTGATCTAAGTTAGCTTACGTGAAGGAAAATATTTAGTTCTTGAAATAATCTATGATGAGTAAATGTTTAATTATATTAGTCCTATTAGTATGCTGGAAAGTATTACTGATTCAGTACTAATACTGCAGTGATAGATACTTTAATAAGACATCTAGTTATTTTTTACTTTAATTATTGCATATATTGTTTTCCTTTAATGTTAAGTATATACTTCATATACATAAGGTAGTTGTGGAAATGCTTCTTTGATTTTCCTATTACTATCATAAATATAGATCATTCTCTAAAGCATAGTATTTTAAGAGCATCATTTTGCTCGCAAACACATTACCCACAGATAGCAGCACAGAAATTCATCGCAGGATTTTTCATTATAGTTGTCCCCCCCAACGTTTGAAAGCTAGTTACGCTCTTGTATTTGATATGTTATTTACTATTATTATTAAAGTATATATACACACTATATTATTATTAAAGTAATATATACAATTATTATTAAAGTAAATTAGCACAACATTGATAGTACAAGAAACCACAAAAGAGAGAGCAGCCACCAAACACCAGAACACCAGAACAAGCCAAAACATTCAAGCAAGCCTAAATAAAACATCAATATTACGACTAGGGTTTCTTTACCGGGATCCCGGTAGATTTTTAGCTAATTTAAATTTCCCGGGAAATTCTCCCTGTCCCGGGAAATCCCGGGATATTGCAATCACTCTTTCTGAAGAAATTCAAACTGAAGATGACGAACATAATGACAACATAGATGAAGATGGAGAAGATTTCAATCATAGTATTGATTTTGAAAGCGTTTTGTGTGAGCGCTTTGATGAGGATCCGTTCGAGATAGATATTTCATTTGGATCGCACGACACTGTAGGTAAAGAAATCAACGTGTCTCAAATCATCAATAAAGTCAGAAAAATAGCAAAAAAATTTCGCAAATCACCTTTAAAGAATAACATCTTACAAGGATATGTTCAACAGGAACAAGGAAAAAGTTTGCATCTATTGCTGGATTCCAAAACCAGATGGAATAGTCTTTTAGCCATGCTGGAGCGATTTATCAAAATAAGGTCATCCGTATCGAAAGCTCTCATCGACTGCAATAAAGATATGGACAATTTTGACCTTGACAAACAAGAAGTTGCTGTAATTCGTGACATTGTGGCATCGCTGGAGCCATTAAAAGTTGGAGCAGAAAAGCTGGGCAACAGAGAATCGACTTTACTTTCATCAGAAGGTTTTTTTTCTTTCATTTTGAACGAACTAAATCAACTAAACACACCTTTTTCAAAAAAACTAAAGGAGTCGTTCATTCGACGCATAACAGAGAGAAGAAATGAGAACTTGACTGGCCTCATACAATACCTCAATAGTGGAAAGAATTATAAAAAGGTCGCAACTTTCGCAAGTGACAGAAGTTTGCCAGCCTTACCAACCAAGTCTATGTTAATTTCATCAGCAAAGCAGATGTTAGATCGCCTTTTTGGAGTACCTGCTGATTCTACCTCTAGTGAGACAGATGAAGATAATGATGTGCAAGAATCAGCTGTCCCTCAGTCATCTTCGATGACTCTAGCTGAAAGGTTTGATGCAGCTATTAAAGCAGCCGAGGTAGAGAAATCAAGAACACTAGACAGCAAGCAAGCGCTGCAAAGCACCTTAAAAAGGAACTAGAGATCTTCGAGGCTACGGGCGAAAAAACGCAGAACATCTCTCTTCTCTTGAATGCATTAAAGACGATTCCACCCACGTCAATAGAATCGGAAAGGGCATTCTCAGCAGCAGGACTTTTCGTGACTAAAATGAGAACAAGATTGAGTGATCGAAGTATTGACCATCTTTGTTTTTTGAAATCGTACTATAAAAATTCAGTGATAATTTTTTTGGTTGAATTCATTGAAGTTCTTTGCAATTTGAAGGTAATTTTTATTTTTTCTTTAAATTTTCTAAGCAATTCAAAGGCAATTTTTTTTCGTTGTATTCATTAAGTTTTCAATGAAACGGAGCAATTTTTTTATTTGTGAAAATTTTCTATGTAATTCAAAAGTATTTTTTTTAATACATATTTTTCACAGCAATATTATTTTATTTTGCCCATCATGGAGATTGCAGAACTTATTAAATGACTATAAAAAAAAATAAAAAATAATTATACCACCTCTTTTCTAGGTTAATTTATTTTATAATATATTTTAAATATAATTAATTATATCCCGGGATTTCCCGGGATCCCGGGAAGGGAATCATTTTTATCCCGGAATCCCGGGATAAGCAAAAGGCCGGGAAATGAGAAACCCTAATTACGACACACTAGATTCTTAACATTGAAGAATGAGCATAACCATGATTAAAAATATAGCAAGCATTTATGAACTAATTATTTTTTTCTATCAGTTATAAAGGTTTGGAGGTGGAAGGCCTCATTCATCCTTTATGTTCGATGTGGATCGGGCATTTTTTTCAAATTTTTCGTCATCTATCTGCTTAACCACACTCTAATGTCTCTCATTTGTTCATTTTCGGGTTCAGTGACCATGAAAATAATATGAAAAGACATATTACATATGAAGGGTAGCGGTGTTTTTTTATCATTAAAACAAAAAAATTGATTTTTTGGCCGCCATTTTGAAAAAACTTCACTGAACCAGGTCAAAAATTCCTTTTAAATCCAAGAACTAGCCGGATTCGTATTCAGCAGCCAAAATGGCCATAGAAACCACTCGTCCTAAAAAAAAAAATGTTAGATTCCCCCACCCTTAGTATTAGTCCCGAAACATTGTTGCAATATAGGCCTACCAGTGAATTTTCTTGAGAAAAATATTGGATGAATTCTTTTTCTCGATTTCTGTACCAGTAAAATGACGTCCTGGGAAAAAGCAAGTTCTTTGTACGAAGTCTGGATCCCAAAATCTCTGAAGAATCCTTCGGGAGACAGGGAGTGCTGGAACTCCCGTTTCTCCTGTCACTGTCCTCCTTAGCTGATCTTTTTCCGTCTCTTATCTACGCTGTGAACAGTCCAGCATGCTCTCAAACACACTGTTCTCCCTCTATTCATCACGACACATAGATGTTTCTTACGTACTACTCAGTCTTTTCAAAATTTAAAAAAAAAAAATTGAGTACTTTTTTTTTTGTTTTTGGCACTCTTCTTCTCTTTCCATAAGGGGTAACGGTATTTTTGCGGGCATTCGCTGTTCGCCCCTACTTCCTACACGATATATATATATATATATAAGATTTTATAATATATATATATATATATATAAGAAATCAATTACCTCCTACTGTAACGTGACGACAGACTAACCTAATCTAAAATGGATTCATTATTATGTTGTTTACTCTAAAACGATTGCACCAGATTTAAAGTGACCCCTATTAAACTACTGTCGAATAAATATCTCCTACAAAAGTAGAAGCAAAATTGATGCCAAAGGTACATTTTGAAAACATGAAATCACTCTGGCCTATCGACGTTATCCAAGCATAGGAGAAGGGTTCAATGAAATTTTAGTAATATGTACGAAGACTCATAAATTAAGTCGAACTTGAATAAAGTCGAATTCGCCTTAATTCCCATTCGGTTTAAATTCATTTCGAATGAATCCCATGCGGTTTACCCAAACTAAAACTTATTTCAACTCTACTCCAGTGAGTTCGACCTAATTCCAGTATGACCAGTTCATCCTTGTTCCTACCCTAACTTACCTTGACATTTACGATAGAATGCCGATGCATTTATAGAATTACTGCCCGAAAAATAAACTTTAGCTAGCATTCAGCAACATAAAACCAGTGAGAAAGTTTTACTAAACTTTCCTGAACTTGACTGAGATCAGGGGCGTACCCAAAGTATTTGGCACCCGGAGCGGATCCTTCCTTTGGCACCCCCCCATAAATAATTTTAAAATTTAAACACAGAAAAATATATTATGTTTGCGAGTAGATTTTTAAACAGTACAGTACTGTCATAAGCAAATTGGAAATAAGAAAAATGCAGGACATTAAAAATTCAGTGAACAGGTAATACTGCATTTTATTTTATACAAAAAACACAGGAAATCCAGTCTCAACGCTCAGCGGCTGAGCGTGAATCCTCTCTATTTACCTTTGAAGAATAGGCTGAGCCTCAGCCTATTCTTCAAAGGTAAATAGAGAGGATTCATAGTCTCTGCTTTCGAGCCTTAATTTCTGCAAATTGATCAATGACCTCATCAAAATTCAGCTTCTTTGCATATTCATGTTCAATTGAAAGTAAAGTCAGATTTGTCAATCTTGTCTGACTCATGGTCGAGCGAAAGAAATTTGTTATCAATATTCAATTTGGAAAAACTTCTTTCACATGAAGCAATAGACACACAGACAGTCAAAAAGAATCTCAAATACAGTGACAAGCTTGGCAAAGATTCACAAAAATCCCATTTCACAATAAACTCCAGAAACTGCAATGCTGTCCATTTCTTTGCCTCTTCAACGCTGATTTTGGCAGCTTCCAAATGCCTCCGAAGTCGTCCAATTTCCACACTGATATCTTCATCAGAGAATTCATCGAAAATGTGAGTCAAATTTGGAATATACTTCCGAAGTTCTGTTGCAACAACCAAAGTGTTTGGCTGAATAACAGCGAAGATTGACAGAATTTAATCCATTGCTTTAGAACGAATCTCCAATTCTTGATGAAAGCGATCAAGACATTCAAACATGGCCCTTTTTACTTCCTCTGGCAATGTGAGACCAGCATCCTTTGCCATCTCTCCTGGCACCCTTTTTCGGAGCTTTACTCTCCCTCTTCTCTCCATAGAAATGTCCAGTTCCTCACACTTTGTAGTTGCATAATGAATGGCCCTCTCCACAATTTCATTGCGCTGATCTTCAAGAAACAAGGCACAAACAAAGCCTTGGGATTAATCTCTCTGATCTTTGACTGAACACCACCATGAATTCCAGCCATAGTTGCAGCGTTGTCATATTCTTGACCACGGCACAGGTTTATGTCCAGTCCATCTCTCTCCAGATGTCTCAGGATATCCCCTGTGAGTTCAGCAGCAGTCTTTCCGGCAATAGGGAAGAAGCCCAAGAATGATTCCTTTACTTCAACTTTGTCACATTCAATATGGACGTATCTGATCAGTGTGGGACACATCAGGAGTGCTGTCAAAAAGAATCCAAAAATACTTTGCTTTCTTGATAACAGCCACTATTTTCTCTTTGACGTAATTCCCCAAAAAGGCAAATAAACTCATTCTGAATCTTTGGAGATAAATACGAAGCCACTCTCCTCCCAGATGGAATAGAATGCTTAATCCTTACAAAATGTTCTTTCAAAACTGGAACATAATTTGACAGCAACTCTACCAATTCCATGAAGTTTCCTTTGTTTGCTGATGACATGTCCTCTTTGTGACCACGAAAAGGAAGATTCTAGTGAGCCAGAAACAAGGTTACGTCCAAGAGGCGATGTAAAATATCTCTCCATTTCTTTCTCTTCTTGTCCATTGTTGCTTGATGAACTTGATCAATGGTTTTTTGAAGCTTCAACCCTGCTCCCAAGGTCTTCCATTTCTCCAGGCATGAGAGATGCTGCTCAGAAGCCTCATGGTCAGACACCTTAGAGTTTAGCTTCCACCATGCTTGAAACCCAGTGACAAAGCTGGATGTTCCAATTCCTTTGTCATCAAGAGCAAACAGTCTGCAGCAAAAACAAAACAAACTTTCTTTTGATGGAGAGTAAACCATCCATGTTCTCAAAACTTTCTCGCCATTTGGCAGAGCCTTATAGAACTATGCAGTGGTCAGCTGTCGACTCTTCCCTTTGGATTTCTCTCCTTGTCTTTGAACTGCACCGAAAGGTCCATCCCTATTTTGGAAGGGTTCACTTCCCCTCTTAATAAGATCAGCTCTCAAGTCATTTGGAACCGGGATTGGCCAAGCAGCGACATCAGAATAAATTGAAAATCTATCCGTCTCCTCTTCTTCATCAGAGACTTCCTCCTGTTGGTGTGGACTTCTGCTGGCGTCTGCTTCCTCTTCATCAGTTTCACTGCTTTTATAAGATGAATTGCCATCCTCCAATCCTTGCTCTCTCTCATTTGAATCCTCTTGTGAAGATGGTGCTTGTATTTGCCCTTCAGATTCACCAGGCTGAATATCTTCAGGACTTTCTCCTATTGCACTTGATGTTGAAGGCGTCACATACTTCAAAATTGATCCGGACATTGCCTGAGCCACCTCTTCTCTTGCCTTCTTCATTTTTCTTTGTTGGAATCCACTGGGTCGATTTCGCTTCATAGTGGATGTTTTCTGCAAAATTTTAAAATCAAAAGGTATAAAGCATGAACATGCATAACAAGCATGAACTATTATGACTTGAAATACATTAACTTGACAAATTATCTGTTATTATTATTGTTATTATTATTTATTATTATTATTATTATTATTATTATTATTACTAGTACAGTTCCCGTCACTTCGCTGACGGTTAGACAGGCTAAACTACAAAAAAAGAACCCAGCCGTGAAAATTTTGAGCTTCACATTGTGTCAACATTTCTGAATCCGGTATCTCCCAAAACCTCCTCACCCCCATTCATACAACTTGGGGGCTAACCCCCTCCCCCATTACCCGCACCCCTCCCCATTACCACACCCCTCCCCCATTACCCCCACCCCCACCCTTCCGCCCACCCCAACCCTTCCCCCCACTCCCACCCTTCCCCCCACCCTCACCCTTCCCCCATTGCTAAACTACAGAAAAGAACACAGTCATGACAATCTTGAGCTTCACATTGCCGCCCGTAATACAATTTCTGAATTTTTTTTACAATTTCTGAAATTTTTTCTCAATTTTTTCTCACAATTTCTGAAAGTGTGACGGACAGACAGACGGACAGCTCTCTTATTATAGTATAGATTATTATTATTATAATTATTTTTTTTCGGGGGGGGGGGGGGGGGGGTAAGTGCAAACACGACTCCTAAAAAAGCAGAAAACTATGAGCATTACTCACAAATAACTAGACCACTGACAAAATAAAAATTAACAGTATATCCAGTAAATAAAGAAGTAAAAAAAATGTATTACAACAAAAAAGCTTCAAACAAGTGGTTCTCAAACTTTTTCCAACGAGATACCCATTGTGTTATCAAATTATCAACCTAGACAAGCAGAGACTATTAATTATCATTATTATTATCATCATTAATTATCATTAATTGTCATTTATAAACACTTAAACATCACTATGATACCACATTGTCAAAAATTACTAGACACTGGTATAAGTACCATGATATTGCTATAAACACCAGCACTTTATGCTTTATCATAATTATTTAATGAAACATACCTCATGTATGTGGAGTCACAGTGTCAAGTGAACAAGACTTGTAATTTTTATCAAATATTTAATTTTTCGTTTGTAAATTTTGTATTGCCAATAAAAATAAAAATTTATTTTATAGTGGAACTTAACATTAAGCTGTTGTAATAGTTTGAACATTTTTAAATTTTTTTTTCTTACTTTGGCGAATTTTTCATTTAGTTTGAAAACTTGTATGTACTGGTATTTCAACTCTCCCGATGGCACCCCCCCTCCTGGCTGTCACCCGGGGTGGACCGCCCCCCTCGCACCCCCCTTAGTACGCCACTGACTGAGATATGTCAAGTCATAATTAAATGGTGGTATTCCAAAACCTGTTAATTAAAAGAAAACGGACATTTACATATAAGAAAGAAAACTGACTAAGGTCTAATGCAGGGAATGTTTACGAGTATTTTAAACCTGATTGCTACAATAGAGAGAAAACACAAGTCGTGGAATCTAATTTTTTGGACGATTACACCAGTACACATTTGAAAACTTGTCGATCGATTTTTACAAACTAGTTGGTGATTCTATATAATTTGAGTGCGCTGATCTCAAAAATATAGTTAGTTTTTCCCCTATCACGTATGGTTTTCTTACTACAGGGTGTGTCATAAATCCCCCATTTATCCCCAAATGTGAACCATCTTATCGAGACCAACATTGGATTGCACATGCTAAACCATAAATTTTGTTGTTATAGACTACAGTAACGCTTACATAATAATGTAGGGTAAATATATATAACAACCAGTCCCGTTCCCAGCAAAATACTCCCTCCCCTCCCATCAATGGGTGGTTAACATTTGGGGACAGATGAGATATTACAACACCCCTTGTAGCACGAAATCTTTAGGTGATAGAGTAAAACCTAATTAAAGCAGCATTAAATAGCTCCTAGCTCTTGGACAAGCATATTGCTTGTTTATGAAAGAATAAAAAAATAACTGAAAGAAACAAAATATATTTACCTTCTTTACTTGCAAACATTTCAGGACTTATTCCAAAGACTTAAGACTACGAAGGTAGATCTGACTAATGACGACTAAACCGGTGCTTCTTTGATGTTTTCTTATGCTGTGCATTAGGCTGATCTCGTTGCAGACACCAGCAGTAATCCGCCATCATATTTGTATGCCATCTTCCTTGATATCTTCTTTCCATGGTTTTGATGTCCTGGTGAAATCGTTCCCCTTGCTCCTCACTGACATCTCCGAGATTTTCGGGAAAACTGTCAAGATGCGAAAATAAGAAGTGAACTTTCAGGCTCATGTTGCAGCCTAAGACGCAAAACTTTTTAAGCATATTTTCCACGTCTTTCATAATTTTGGCTTTTGTAGTTTCCCAAGAAGTTTTCAACAACATCTTTGAAACCAAGCCATGCTTCTTTTTCTTTATTGGTCATTGTGTTCAGGAAATGATCGTCTGTCAATAACTTTCTAATCTGAGGACCTATAAAAACACCTTCCTTTATTTTCTCGTAGCTAATCTTTGGATATTTTGAACAAATGTACTTGAAACACTCACCTTCTCTATTCAATGCTTTGACATACTGCTTCATCAAGCCTAACTTAATGTGCAAGGGTGGTAGGAGGATTTTATTTGGTTCAACTAGATGTTCATGTAAAATGTTTTGATCCTGGGGTAAGATTCTCTCTAGGAGGCCAAGTTTTCCTCTTCCAGTGCTGGTCACGTGCTCGACTATCCCATTCGCAGATGAAACATGGCATCTTAGTGTATCCTGATTGCTGCCCAAGTAACACGCAAAGGACTTTGAGATTCCCACACAATATCCATCTGTGATTTTGATAGTGAATTTTTTCCAGAAGCAGTTTCATGTTATCATAGGTCTCTTTTAAATGAGTAGAATGGGCCACTGGGATTGATGCATATTTGTTACCGTTGTGCAGTAACACTCCTTTTAGACTGGTTTTAGAGGAATCTATAAAGAACCTCCAGTCACTGGTTTGGTATTCGATGCCTAGCTTGCACACTAATCCTGTGATGTCCTTGCAAAATACCAAGGGACCATCTTCTTCGAAAAAAGGCACGAAGTCTTTCTCACGATTTCTGTACCAAGCGAAGTATGTGTCGGATGCCAATAAATTGTTCTGACCCCAAAAGTTCTGCAGAGTCCTTAGGCAGATTCAAATCCCTGACTAAGTCATTTAGTTCGGCTTGGGTTAATGGTTTAGGAGGATCTCGGTTAGCTGTTGGCTGTTCATAAACATCATCATTGTCTGGATTTGGAGCTGAATCAGAATCTGAATTGTATTGATCCAGACTCTCGGGGGGGGGAATAGGAACTTCTGGACCATGGGGTACCGGCCTTATTGCAGATGGAAGACTTGGGTATTGAAGGCTCTCTTTATTCTTTGCATTACAACCTTTAACATTGCAAGAACAGAAGTAGCAGTCATCGGTATGGTTTCTAGGCTCGCGCCATGCCATAGGGATCCCAAATGGCAAACTTTTCTTTTTACCTTTGCTCCAATTCCTTAGTGCGCAACACACGTAAGACAAACCTTGTGTGGAGCCCAACTTTTGTCTTGATCTCCTGATTTAATTCCAAAATAAGCATGATAAGCTCTCTTAATGAAGGTCGTTACATTTGTCCTTTGTTTTACAACAACATACCGACCACAAATATAACAAAATATGTCTGGACTATGGGTACATCCTCTAGAAGCCATTATTAAAATTTTAAAGACGTAATGTTAGAATTATCTATCTGAAAAATATGAAAAAACGAAATTAATTAAAGATAAAAAAGGTAAAAAATTACAAAACGCCCCAAAATTGTTTTGCTAATAACTTTAAAACTGTGGGTGATAGAAAAAACTGGTAGCATTTTTTAATTCAGCGCAGCGAACTGCTTCAGAATCACAACTCAAAATAAAGAAATCGATTTTCATGCAGACCGGTGTTATCAGAGCTGGGCAATAAATACATTGAATGTATTTAAATACTAAATACTAAATACATGGGAGAAATGTATTTAAATACTAAATACTAAATACATTTTACGAATGTATTTAGATATTAAATACAAAATACATCAATTGTATTTAAATACATTTGTAAATACATTTTAAATACATACAAATTTTAACATATGCATTCACTAATTCATGAGTAACAACAATATAAAATGCTTGATAAAGGATGAGTGTACAGATTCGTTGTAACATTGCTTGCAGCAGAGACTTCGTGTTTACACAGCAAGCAGGTGCACTTTACCTTATTACCGTCTTTAGATTTAATTTTAAAGTATTTCCATCAAACAGAGGGTGCACTAAATTGTTATCTGCAGATATATCACTGTTTGATTCACCGGATTTGCTTGTTGAAGCCATGACACGCACACGATAAAGAAATCAACCGCGTTCGACTAAGAGTGGCACACAACTGATTGAACTGACACGTTGAAACATGAACCATGCTGTACTACACTGTCGACGCGTCGTACTGTGCTAGTACAGAACGTGTATTAAACCAGTAAAAGTATTTACATTTTTATATTTTGAGTATTTAAATACATTGTATTTAAATACTCATTAAAGTATTTAAATACTGTATTTAAATACATGAAAAACAATGTATTTATAAATACAGTTCTAAATACACAAATGTAAATACGTATTTAAATACGTATTTAAATACTGCCCAGCTCTGGGTGTTATCTGCCAACATGAATTTAAAAAATTGTTAGAGGTCTCTTTTTATGTATGGGGTTGGAATATCACTCCTCTAATCACTTTATACATGTCTTTAGATCAATCTTGTCTTTAGATGCTTTCGAACGACGGTCTACCATATATATATATACACACACCGTGTATATATATATATATATATATATATATATATATCAGGGTTGGGTCAATTAAGTTAATCGGTTAATCGCCAAAAAAGTTAACTAAGTTAATTAATTTAACTTAACTAGTTAAATTTTTAAAAAAGTTTAACTTAACTTAATTGAACTATCTCCAAATTAATTATTAACTTCAATTAATTTTCAATTAATTTTCCTATAAAAATGCTGTTTTTATCTTTTTTGAGTGAAATGTAATAGGCTAAGTCTAAGAGATGAAAGGTTTGAGAACCTCATCTTCTGTAAAGTTAACAAGCATGTTTAATTTGTAAGTGAAGTATATATTTCACGTGTCTAATTTGACTATTGTTGTTAATTAGGAATCTGAATTATGTTCAGTGTCAATAGTGTACAATATAAAACATACAGTTTAGAAAACAAGTTGTTGTTAAATTCATTTTGCCTTCATTTTTACAATCGAACAGTATATGATACACACAGACCGTATATGAAACAAGGAACTCTTCTGGGAAAATTAAATCCACTATAGTCCAAATATGTAATAGTAAATGACAAACACTATAGTTTTTCTTTTTTATGATGTTAGTCCGACGTAGGTGACGGATCACTCGCAAAGAGGCCCCAAAAATATAGCTTCCCTCACCAGCTATCTGCAAAGCAGATAGGATCCAGCTTTGGGACAGGATCTAGGGTTTAAAGCATTGTATTTTACACCAAGAAGCTCTTTGGACAAAAAAAGTTTAAAATCACTTGAAAATGTGGTCTCTTGTGACAAAGATTGTCAATTTTATAGTTGCTCACGATCTTAACAAACGTCAATTTACCAAACTATTAGATGAGGTTGACTCTCAATTTTCAGGGTTAGTCATGTATAACAATGTCAGATGGTTAAGTCGTGGTAAAGTTTTGAATCGCTTAGTTGAATTGTTAGAAGAAATAAGATTTTTTGAATAAAAAGGAACATGATATCCAGAACCTGACTGACATGAATTGGTTGAATGACTTATATTTTTTCGCTGATTTCACATTGCATTACAATGGTTTAAATAAAAAGTTGCAAGGTCGCGGCTGTATTGTATCATCACTGTTTAAAAATATTAAAGCTTTTGAAAAAAAACTAAATATTTTTTCAAAAGATCTGGAAGAAGAAAAGTTGAAATATTGTCGATTATTGCAGAAACACTTCTTGACTTCAAAATATTTTGCAGACAATGAAGAAAATAAATCCGACGTGCTCAGAAAGTACTCTTCAATAATAAGAGATGCCAGACAATCACTTTCAGAGAGTTTTTCACAATTCCGACAAATTGATGCAACATTACAATTCATCCATTTTCCCCATACTATTCAATTTGAAGATCTTCAGTTATCAGCTTTTCATTGGCTTGACATTGGTAATTTAGAAATGGAAGTAGTTGACTTCCAAGAAAGTGCAGCATGGAAGACTAAATTTATTGATCTTAATCTGAAGTTACAAGAAAAGGAATTGGAGTAGTCAATTTTGGGTGTAACCAGAGAACAACAATCAATAGAAAGAGTAGAGAATCTTATTCTTGCAGAATGGAACTCTTTACCAAATTCTTTTGCATCAATGAAAAAGCTAGCATTAGTTTTGCTAACAATGTTTGGTTCATCTTATTCATGTGAACAGTTGTTTTCCTCCATGAATTTCGTCAAATCCACCACTAGGAATCGCCTTGGCACAGATATGAGTGCTGCATGTGTGAGACTAAAGACAACTAAATATAAACCTCGGATCAAAACATTAGCATATATATATATATATATATATATATAATATATATATATATATATATACACACAAGGGCTGGCATTTGTAGTTCATTTTTATACCTATAACTGCACCTCTTTCTCTTTGAAAAAATTTGTATTATGTTGTATCTGTACCTATGCGTATCATGCATGAATTTAAAATGAAACAATAAACGTATTAGTTATTAGTGATGTAGCGGATGTCATTTTTTTCACATCTGCGGATGCGGATGAGGATGTTTGATTTCAACATCCGCGGATGCGGATGTCTACATTTTCGTTATTTTTTAGGATATATTCGAGATTTGTTGTGTTTAACGTATATAATAAGTTATTATATAGAGAGAGCTGTAGCTATAATGTAGTATAATTGATTAATTGTACAATAATTGCTGTACTTTTCTCTGAACATATAAAATAATATCAAGCATCTAACTAATATAGAAATCAATTAGTGAATTCGTCTGCAAATAAATTAGAAACCATAATTGTGTTACCAGGATGCGGGACGTGAACCCAACTCAAATGCACCCCACCGACCTCTTTCCCCAACCTCCACCCTTATAGAAAGAGATCTTTAATTAGCTTGATAACTATTTATATTAAGTTTAAAGTTTTATTAGGCATATTTATAAATGAGTAATTAAAATAAAGTAAACTAAGATGTTCATCGTTTAATGTTCAAACTTAATTATAGGAAGGTTATGCTTAAGGAACATTAATTTTTCTGCCTTTTCTGCTGCCAGTCTGTTTCTCTTTTCATCATATATTAATCCAGCACTGCTAAATAATCTCTCGCTTGGTACGTTTGTTGGAGGACAGGCTAAATGTTTCCTCGCAAGTTTACTCAAGTATGGATAGATATTCTGCGTATTTTTCCACCAACTAATAGGATTGTCACATGCAGCCAGGCGTTTTTCTTGGTGATAGCTCTCGATCATTTTTACTACATCTTTTGACATCGCGTAGGTCTCGTCATTGCTGCTTGACTCAAGAAACTGAGAGACAGATTCTGTGATAGATTTGCTTGTTGAAGGTGTTGGTTCTGTCACTGAAACTTTTATTCTTTTGGTGGGTGGCGAAGCGACAGATTCAAGAGATTGAAGCTCTTCAACTGCTTTGCCAAGTGATGATTTAACTCGTTCTAATGTACTAGGTGAAAATAACTTAGCTTTGTAACGTGGATCTAAGTAGGTTGCAAGAGAGTAACTTCATACAAGAACAGCCTCTCGTCTTGTCGCTTGCATCACTTTTGCGCACAATGAACTAGTTCTATTAATATAGTAGAATTTGATAATTTCCGCTTATTAATGACATTTTATCTCAATGGTCCACATCCGCACGACATCCGCAGTCCAAAGTGCGGATGCGGGTGCGGATGCGGATGCGAGAAAATGTGCGGATGTTCCGCGGATGCGGATGCGGATGTGACCTACATCACTATTAGTTATGTGTAGTTATTTTAGTGGATCATTCTCATTATTTAATTAAGTACCTTTTGAAAAGTAAAATGGAAGGTCGAAGACCACCCAGAAAGATTAGCCCTCTTTTTAGGCTTATATACAGTATATATATCGGGTGGCCAAAAATAAACGCCTTGAGATTTGAACATCAATAACTTCAAAAATATGCAGTTCACACTTCCAAAATTTACGTAACGTTTACCTCAATCTATTGATAAGCCATCATAAAAATTTCAAACCTCTACATAAAATACCTTTTCCACAGCTGAAGGAACAATGAAGTATGGTGAAGAAAACTAATATCATAAACTGAAAAAATTTTATTAATCACATCTTATCAACAAATATGATCAATATGTCCGCCGTCCTGCTTATAAACTAATCTTAACCGTTTCTTCCACGACATGATACATTTTCTGATTTCTGCTAATGTTATTTTGTCCCAACATTCGAGTATTTTTTTTCTTTAATTGCATTTCTGTAAACTTTTCTGTTTGGCCTTCATAAATCTTCTCTGCTAGTGTGTTCCATATGCAATAATCCATGAGATTACAATCAGGTGATTGCGGGGACCAGTCGTTTTTTCCAATGAAGTTGACTACATTCTGTTGTAGATAATCCTATGTGAACTTGCTCGTATGAGCTGTAGCACCATCTTGTTGGAGAATGAAATCGTTTCCGTAATACAGACACCGATAATCAGGCAAAAGATTCTCCTAGGTTTATGAATTAATTTTTTTATTTTCTGAAATGAATTTTCGTGTTTCCATTTCACGATACACCTTGCTAATACCATGATTTTTTGGAAAACCGACTTGTTTGGTGGTAAAGTTTCGATGGAGGAATGTCTTTCATACGCCGAACATAAACAACATCGTTCCGGGCGTTTCGAGCAATCTCGATGGTGAAATCTTTTTCATCTGTAAAAACTATTTTTTTTAACATCATTGGACGAAAATCTATCAAGCAATTTTCTACAACGAATTTTTCTTTTAGCTCTTACATTGCTGTCACGTCTTGAAACACGGATCCTTTTAAATGCTTTAAGTCCTACCGTTCTCTGCATTCTTTGTATGGAACTTCGAGTGATACCTAAATTTCTTGCAATTTTCCTCTGAGAGCAGTGTGACCCAGGTCGATCCCCTTGAGATAGGCTCATCATTTCCATCATTGCTATATTGTCTTGAGTGTAAACTGTTTTAGGCCGACCACTTCCACGCTTCCGTGCAGTCGAACCGGTTACTTTAAGTTTTTTAATTATTTTATTCACAGATGTAACATTACAAGTTATTCCTGGAAATTCCCTCAAAATTCTAGCCCGTCCATCTTTTTTCCAAGAAACACTTTTCAATCACCGCTTTTTCACCGTTAGTTAGAACCATAATTTGAAAGGTAAGTTTAAAAAATAGGTAGCCCTCCGGCGGGTAGCACTGTGATCCAGCTACAAGATTTTAAAAAACGCCATTACCCCACCCCTCTCCCCCATTACCCCCCACCCCCATATACAAAAGTAAAAAACGCCATTACCCCCACCCCTCCCCCACTACCCCCGGGCGGGTAGCAGTATATGTCGCACAATATGAAGCTCAAGATTTTCACGGCTGCGTTCTTTTCTGTAGTTTTATCGCGGTGCTGGGGCCTTCGGACCCAGTAATTGTGACCTAGGACCGGGAAACTTGACAGAGCACATCGGCAGCTCATGGGCTATCAGTTGGTGGTGGTTGCAGAATTTTCTGATGTGCCGTTTAGTATGTGCACGGTTCCGAAGAAAATGGACAGACACACACAGACACATTTTAGTTCAATAGTATATAGGATACTCTACAACTTACGTTTATTATTTATAATAATTACCATACTCTACACAGCTTTTTATCTCTCGAAAAGTCGTGAAAGTTTTATTGTTTTATTTTACTCTAAACTCTGTTATTACGACCGTAAGAAGCATAATACGTAACAAATCCTGGCCCTAATCCAAAATTACCAACCTTTCCAAACACACGTCCATTCTCCGCGACCTCAAACTTAATATTGATGAGTAATGAAGAGGATTTGTAATTTGTATTGCTGCTTTCGGAGAGGGCTTCGAATCAATTTTTGTATGAACGCTTATCAATGAAATGAACTTTTATGAAAATACTCAGTAAATTATATTGAAAATAAATGGAAATGAAAAGGTTTATTGGCAGACTATAGTCCATATGACAAATATTATTAATACAATGACAGTTCATATACTAAGGATAGAAATATATACAATTGATTAGAAATAATACTGTAATGTCGAGGTTAAGTGGAGCTACAGACAGATGTTTTCGTACCAAGAATTCCATAGCTTAGAGGAAAAATAGCAGGACTCATGGATAGCTTGGATAATCGGGTTGGTTGATTTTTTAATTCTTTGCATTAGACTGTATTGAGCACGTCTTGTTACCTCCTGGAAGCTCGGGACATTGCGGGTAGCAAACATTTGCTAAGCTGAACATATCGGGGGTAATTTATGTGAGTCTAAAAGACCTGTTGTACAGTAAATTTAGGGTTCTGCCAGACCCTTTTTTATAATTCACCCAAAGTTGCTGTCCGTATATATTACTGCAGAGAGTACGAAAGAGTGTCTCTTTAGCTTCACTTGTACAGAATCGAAAGTTCCTTATGGTCATATTCGCTTTAGCACACAGGCTTCGAGATTGTTTTTTTATATCCGAGTCATCACTCAAGGAGCTGGTAATAGTTTGACCCAAATACTTACTCTTGTACTTCCTCAATTACCTCACCATTCATTTTAAAACCTTATATCAGCTGGCTGATTACAGGTTTTAGGATGAAATTGCATAACCTTAGTTTTTGTAACATTAAAAGAATATCATGTTTCTGCGAATACTCTTCGCAGACTTTTAGTAGCCGATCCAGACCTTTAACAGAGTGACTTATTAACACCATATCATCGGCATAAACTAAGTTATTTATCCTTGTTATCTATGCAACATCCCACTGTTGCCTCGTTAAGTGAAGCAATTAATCCGTTAATATACACATTAAACAGCATAGGGTAGAGCAAGGAGCCTTGTCTCACCCCGCAAGAGGAGCCAAAACACTCGGATAGTACATTGCCCCACCTAACAGTGAAAGATTGGTGGGAATACCAAAATTTCAATAAATTTAATATGTACATGGGAACCTTCCTGTTTTCTAGTTTTGAAAATAAAATATTGTGGTTCACCCTATCATATGCCTTACTTATATCTAGGAAACAGCTATAAATAGTTGAATTACTGTCAATGTATTTAGATATTGTTTCTTTAAGTACATAGATACACAGGTCAGTTGAGTGGGACCTTTTAAAGCCAAACTGATTAGGAGATGTCCATAGGAAATCATTTAATCGGAGTAACAAGAGTTTTTCTAGTAGTTTCGAGGAGCAGGAAGCGATAGCAATAGGCCTGTAATCATTGCTGGACAGAATGTCTCCGTACTTATTTTTGACCAGGGGCAAGATAAGCACACCGGACAAAAAATTAGTCATCCCTAATAGCACCGATAGTAGGAAGTTCAAGGTCACACAGAGGGCGCTGATGTAGCATTGGTAAGTGACAAGTAGCGGTGACGTAGCACACAGGATCAGATCTGTTTCGTGAGGTGGTGAAGAACAAAGTGTGTGTTGGATATAGTCTGCAAAATGGGTCGTGAGGCAGACGTTACTCAGTGGCAAAAAGGAGCCATCGTGTTTGGCAGAGCCCACGGACACAAAATGTCTGAAGTAGCCCAATTTGTTGGTGTGTCAACGCGTACTGTCCAGCGAGTTTACAAAGAGTGGT
>JAJOZX010001508.1:645000-840284 GCA_023014485.1 Bathynomus jamesi | reverse complement strand
CCTTCGACCATGGCTCAGGCCGGAATCTAAAAAAATTAAGGAGGCAAGGGGCCTCTGCCCCCTCCCCGCAGCGAGGCTGGTAACAAGGGAGTCTCGTAGTAGTGACCAAAGAAGAGTGTCTTAAATGAAGTTAATTTTACAATTACATGTATCATATAAGTCTAAATGTTGGGGGAATGCAGTTGAAGGTTAAGTTTCCCCCCTTTTTAAACACATGATCAGATGTTTGAAAGATTCCAAATAAAAATTAAAAAAATTAAAATAAAAACTAATCGTATTTTTTCGCCGAGTCTACATTTCTGAAGGCGATATCATTTCGTAGTAGTACATAAGTACAGTCTAAGTACAGCATTGAGTACGTATTAATTTTTGTTCATTACAATTACGATTACAATTACCAATTAATTCATATTCACTTATTATTGTTTAATTACACTTCCATTTAAAGTACATTACAAGTTATTATTAATTACAGTTAATTACAATTGAACAGTTACTATAACTTTGTCTTGTTTTTACAGTGTTTCATATTAATAGACAATTAAGATGTTAGAAATATAATACAAAGTACATGGGCACATACGGTATGGATTTATATACGACATAATATGTTATAAATTTGAATCAGAGCGAGAGGAGATATTTATCTTAGAAGCGTTCGATTTTGCTGTGATTAGCGAATTCGACCACTTACCTAAGCATTTATGAATATCTTGCGAGGGGTGAACGCACTTGAAAAAAAATAATAAAAAAATAATACGAGAACGTATTTACGCATTTCACGAGCAAAATGAATATTTAATAAAATTGACATAGGATAATGGTCAAGATAGGGCATGGATGTATGAATGAAAAACATATAAATAATGACGTATAGAGTGTACAGTTTTTATTATTATGTTAAAGAATTTCCATACATTGTACATGAAAGATATCCACATACCAAATGGGTGATTCAGTATTCGCGGTATGGAAAACATGAAGACAATTAAGTTACTTTATGACGTCATAGTTATTCACATTATGTCATACGTACAGTATAAGTCATTATTAGGAAAGATGAATTAGAGAAGTACAGTAATGAATAAAGAAGTACAAATCGAAATTCTATCCAAAACTCGCTTAGGCGATTTTGGTTTCTTATGTAAAAATGAACAGTCAACATAAAAACAATACGAATGAGTACTGCATGAAGACAATGAATCCATAAAATGATGGTATAGGAAGTGTTCATTGTTCATTTTACACACACACACACACACACACACCACATATTTATATATATATATATATATATATATATATATATATATATATATATATATAGTGGTTATAATGTTATAATGTTTCAGACCAACAAACACCCTAGGATCCACTCATGGCTGGTCTACCTGTGTTCGTAATTGTGTATTGTGTATGTCCTCCGTGGTGCCGGAGGGGACCTACAATTTTACGTGGGTTCCGAACTTCCGAACCACAAGAACATAAGAAATTTATGTAACAACTGCCTGTACATTCGCAACGACCAATTTTTGCAAAACTAAATAATTATCAATTAAAAACTAATTAATTATCGATTTAAAACTAAAGATAGAATTTCTCGATCCAGAGGATCAAGTCATAATAGACTACTATCCACAAATATGTTACAAGTCTAGGCCTGTTCAAAAATCAACTTTTTCTTATTTTCATAGGTTTCTGTACATTTTCCCATGCTTTTTGACCTGTAAAAGCCGAAAATCACAACTAGTTTGACCTAGGATGTTGGGAAGCATTGCCGCATGGAGCTTTAAATTTTCTGCCTTGAAATCGGCCAAAGCGCCAATTCCGGGGTCCCTTGAATTATGTTTTGCACTTTAACTTTTGATCTATACAAGATAGAGCAACAAATTAGGTATCAAATGAAAGAGCATAAAATTAATAAATAATAATAATAATAATAATAATAATAATAATATAATAATAATAAATAAATAATAATTAATAATAATAATAATAATTATCTATCATTTTTCAGGAAACAACAGAAACTCAATCAAAATCTAGAAAACCATCTACAAGTTACAACTTCACAATGGCATTAAGCAAGGAGCTGAGGGAGCTCCGTGGGCGCACAGTTGATATCTCAGAACCTCCACGTACTGTCCACAGGCAGGTGTCAACTGGGCCATCTACCAGATCTCTCACTGAAACTTTCCTGGTTGGATACCCTTCAGCTTTTATCAGTGGTTCCCAGCTTCCCACCAACAGACAGGCGTTCCAGTATTTCCTTAATCTTCAGAATTTACCGGAAAATGCAGGGAGGCCCATGGTTCAAGACCTTGCATATGAAACAGTTGAATCTATCATCCCATTCTGGCAGATGGCTAGGATGAAGACAATGACCAAGTACAACGCAATGAAGCTCTTCATGAAACTACATGAGAAACATCGTGCTCTCGTGAAAAGCAAAGGAAGAGCAAGTAACCCTGGAGGAAAAAGAGGAGCATTTGTGCTGGAATTAGACAGCCTGTTCGATATAGGAGCTCCAGATGCAATCCAGGAAATACAGAACAACAGACTGTTATCCAGAGAGAAGAAAGATGAGGATATCAGGTTCTACGAAGACCAAAAGACTGAGAGGAAAGGTCATATGTCTGGTCATGACAAGATTTTTGAGACAAGATCCCTGCAGCAAGCAGCGAGGAATGAAAGACTGCAGCATAGACAAGAACAAGGTAAAACTAATTACTTTGAACGTTACAAAAAGTTTTAAGTTTTACTCCATTGCGATATTTAGCATGTACTTAACAATTACTGTCTTAACATGTTGTACTATTTTACAGCTGCAGCAGAACAAGAGGCAGTTGTTCATGTGGATGACATTACCTGGGGTGACTCAACTGACAACGACGCTAACACAGAGGACATGGATTACCATCAGCCTCGTCCTGGATGTTCTCACCATCAAGACGCTGTGACTAGTGTGACTTTGACGTTTCCAAGGAAGGTCATGGAATGTGATGTCATCTGCAATACAGCTGATCGTCTTGGTTTATCAGACAATCAAGTTACTGCCATGGTTTCTGCCACCTTGAAAGCTGGAGGGGCTGATCTGGATAACTTCGTCATCTCAACCTCAACAACACGTCGCAACAGAATGCTGTCCAGGTATAATATCAGCCAGAGTCACATGTCCAAGTTTTGTGAAAACCCCCCACAGTACGCTGCCTTACACTGGGATGGAAAGTTGCTCAAAGATGTCTTGGGCAGTGAACCTGGAAGTACCTCAGAGACTTTAGCTGTGCTAGTGTCTGGTCCACCTTCATACACTGAAGGAAAGTTATTGGGAGTACCTGTCATCGACAATTCTTCTGGCACAGCTCAGGCTGAGGCTTCAATGGATTTACTGGAGACATGGGAACTTACGGATAATGTTACTGCCCTTGTTTTTGACACTACATCCAGTAACAGTGGAGTTCACAGAGGAGCTGCCAAACTGCTAGAGAAAATGCTGAACAAAAAGGTGTTTTATCTGGCCTGTCGACATCACATCCTGGAAATCCTAGTAGGAGCAGTTTGGGAGAAGCTGTTTGGGAAGGTGAAGGGGCCAGATAATCCCTGGTTTGAGCATTTGAAGGATGTTTGGACGGACTTGTCCAAGGAAAACCCAAAGATGCTAGCTATCAACAGCAAATGGCTGAAGGAAAAGAAGAAGAACATGAAGAAATACTCCAAGACATTCTAACAGCAGAAAGGCTTCCAAGAGCCGACTACAGGGAAATGGCTGAACTGACAGTCATTGTTCTTGGAGGAACGCCTCCTCGAGGTATTCACTGGAGTCGACCAGGCGCCATTCATCAGGCCAGATGGATGGCCAGAAACCTGTACTCCATGAAAATGCTGATGTTTGCAGATCAACTTGAGTACGACGAAGACACTGTATCAAAGCTGGAAAGACTCAACACCTTCCTTGCGCTGTTCTACACTCCTGTATGGATGATGTCAATGTCTGCTGCAGATGCTCCCGTGAATGATCTAAGTCTAATCCAGGACATGTTGAAGTACAAGAAAACTTACCCAGAGCTTGCTGATGCAGTACTTAATAAGATGGAAAACCACAAATGGTACCTGACGCAGGAAGTCGTGCCATTTGCCCTGTTCAGCAGTAGATTGAGTGACACATTGAAGCACGACATTGCTGCCCAGTTACATGCCACTGAGAAGCCAGACAGCTTCAGAACAGGAAAGCCTCTATTCCAGAGAGTCACAGCTAAGACCACCCTGGTTGATCTCATTGGCCCAGAATCATATTTCCTGCTGGACACACTGAACATTGGATCCGAGTGGCTTCTGGAACCTGTCACGTCTTGGCCACAGAATGAGGACTACAGAAAAGCGTTGGACTATGTTAAGAATCTGAAAGCGGTGAATGACATTGCTGAACGTGGTGTCAAGATGATGAGCGACTTTGCAAATGTCATAACAACAGATGCCAAGCAAAGGGACTATCTCCTTCAAGCTGTGGAGTTCAACAGACGCCGCTTTGACAGCTTCAAGAAACAAACTCTCAACAACTGACTGTGTAAATGTCATTATGAAATTAATCATCATGTAATGCTTTCACTTCTTGATCGATTAGACTTGTGACAAATTTGTGTCATGAATAAGGCGCCTTGTCTGCCTTGAGTGTGAGAAAACGAATTTTGTGATATTTCTGAAATCTTTGTATGTACCAATGTGCCATTTCTTGTTCCAAGACTATCATAATTGTATAAGTTAGAAAGAGGATTAAAAACACTTTAATTTGGTGCCTATTTTGTTGCTCTATCTTGTTTAGATAAAAAGTTATAGTGCAAAACATGATTCAAGGGACCCCGGAACTGGTGCTTTTGGCCGATTTCAAGGCAGAAAACTTAAAGCTACATGCGGCAATGCTTTCCAACAACCTAGGTCAAAATGGTTATGATTTTCGGCGTTTTCAGGTCAAAAAGCATGGGAAAAAGTACAGAAACCTATGAAAATAAGAAAAAGTTGATTTTTGAACAGGATCTATTTATAACCGACATGCAAATATATCAGATCCAAAGAATCTAGTCAATTTCATTACGGTATCCATCAATACTAGTACCTTGCCAACGAAAAATAAGTCATGGTCCATATCGATTGCGGACCAAGTCAAAATTTACAACCATATACATTACAATATATTTACTTAGGATCTATTTATAACCGACATGCAAATATATCAGATCCAAAGAATCTAGTCAATTTCATTACGGTATCCATCAATACTAGTACCTTGCCAACGAAAAATAAGTCATGGTCCATATCGATTGCGGACCAAGTCAAAATTTACAACCATATACATTACAATATATTTACTAAGGAGGAAAATGTAGGTGTGGCTGTAAAGACTGTACAGTAATGTAGAAATATGTGTGCACCCATTTTGTGTCTCCCATTTAAAGGTGTTTGTTGGGCAAGTGAAGATCATGAGTTTTTCAATACCTCACAGTACTATGGGGGGCACCGCTCGGCAGAGGAATCTCTTTAAATGGGGTGTGTAAGGACAAAGAGTATCCCCTAACCCAAGATGCTGCCTCCCTATATCCCACAACACTTGTGTTGAGCTGTGGGATCTATCACCACAAAGCCTTAATTTTACTACCTTAAACTATACCCATTCTAACAACATATGCGTCTAATCGATTTTTAAACATGTTTATAGACGTGCTACTAATTACTTCTACCGGCAAACTATTCCACCTATTTACTATTCTATGCGTAAAAAAGAGTTTGGCAACTGCTGTCTCGAACCTTCTACTTGTCAACTTACACCCGTTATTTCTAGTCCTATTATATTGAGATATTTCGAAAAAGCTATCTCTATCTACGTTATCGAACCCATTCATAATTTTGAAAACCTGGATTAGATCACCCCTTAGCCTCCTAGTCTCGAGTGTAGTCAATTTTAACTCCTTAAGCCTATCCTCGTACGACTTTGACCTAAGCAATGGAATCATCTTAGTTGCTCGTCTTTGAACTCTTTCGATTTTGTCTATATCTTTGCGCATATGCGGATTCCAAAATTGGACCGCGTACTCCAAATGGGGTCTAACTAATGATTTATAAAGAGGAACTATAATACCGCGCGATTTGTACTCAAAATTTCGAGCTATAAAACCTAACACTTTGTTCGCCTTATTGACCGCTGCTGTACTTTGTTTCGCTACTTTTAAATCACCAGTGACTATAACTCCTAAATCTTTTTCCTGCTCTACGCTTGTTAAATCTTTCCCTGACATACTATACGCAAAATTACCGTTACGCGAACCTATATGCAAAATTTTGCACTTATCAACGTTAAATCTCATTTGCCATGTGACTGACCAATCAACGATTTTATTCAGATCTTCCTGAATTTTACCTCTATCTTCGTCATTAATCGCCCTACCACCCAGCTTCGTGTCATCCGCAAACTTTGAAACTGTACTGACTAGGCCAACATCTAAATCGTTAATATATATAAGAAAAAGCAAGGGGCCCAATACAGAACCCTGAGGAACGCCACTCGCTACATTAGCCCAACACGACTCCGCTCTATCAACGACCACCCTCTGTTTCCTACCTCGCAACCACTCTTCTAGCCAACTTATTACTACACCCATGATTCCATGAGCCTTAGTTTTTTCAATGAGTCTTTTGTGCGGCACGGTGTCAAACGCTTTTTGAAAATCTAAATACACTACATCAACCGCCCGATGTCTATCGTAAACGTCAACCACGCTTTGAAAAAATTATAAAAGATTAGTTAAGCAAGATTTGTTTCGCCTAAAACCGTGCTGCGTATTACTAACTAGTTTATGCAATTCTAAGTGTTCGACTATACGATCCCTAATTATTGATTCCAGTAGCTTACCTACAACAGACGTTAAACTGATTGGCCTATAATTTCCCGCCGCACCTTTATCGCCTTTCTTAAAGATAGGTGTTACGTTTGCTAACTTGAAATTATCTGGTACGCACCCCTGAGAAATAGAAGCATTAAAAATCTTTGTTAGCGGCACAACAATGCTATCTTTTAATTCTTTTAGTTGTATGGGATATATGGAATCCGGACCCGGTGATTTACGCGTTTTCATTTTATCATTAGAGCGCATTACCGCCCCTTCACTAACCACGATATTATCCAAAATATTACCATTATCAAAAGGTATTATGTCTATGACCGTAGGGATATTCGTTACATCTTCTATAGTAAAAACTGACGTAAAAAATTCGTTTAGCAAGGTAGCCATTTCCTTGTTTTCAGAAACTAGATCTCCGTTTACATTTTTCAAAGGCCCCCAATACACTTTTTACTGGATTTCTATTATTGACGTATTGAAAGAATCGCTTGGGGTTTTCTTTACCATCACGAGCTATGGAGATTTCAAATTCGCGCTTGGACTTTTTTATTACACTTTTCGCTTCACGCCTTAGAGATATGTAGTTGTTTCGTAACCACAGATTGTCTTTATCGCACCTATATAGCCTATAAGCCCTATGTCTACTCTATAATGTCTCCTACTCTCGAAGTAAACCATAAGGGCTTGTTGTTTACTTTCGCACGCTTAATTTTGTACGGTACACATTCCTCATTTATAGTCCTAAATACCGTTTCGAACGATTCCCACATTAGTTTTGCGTTGGAGTTCCCCATTACGTTTTCCCAATTGACGTGTGACAATTTATTTCGAAATTTATAAAACTTTGGGTGCTGGAAGTTAGGAATTTTAGTCGAGTTAGTTGGTTTCGAGTGACTTACTGAGAGGACAAACTCTACCATATTGTGATCGCTATTGCTTAACGGTTCTATTACTTGAAGATCCTTGATTAGCCTATCATCCGTAGTTATTGCTAAATCTAAAATACTGTCCAACCTCGTAGGTTCCCAACCTTTTGAATAAGAAAGCTATCCTCGAGAAAATTAACTAAACGATTACCTTCCGCGTCTCCCTGCATTGTATCGTAATTCACGTTGGCGCAATTAAAGTCACCCATAACTAAAGCCTGCTCATTACCGATTATTCTCTTTAGTTCACGATATAGCGCTTCGTCCGTATCAGCTGTTTGATTAGGGGGCCTATATATAACCGCAACAAGAAGTTTGAAATCGTTCAATTTAAGTTCTGCTATAGTCGAATCTATCGGTTCTGGAATTGTGTGCTTTACTTCTATAACGTTCGCAATATTATCTTTGATATACAACATAACACCTCCTCCTCGCCTACCTATTCTGTTTTTAACAAAAAGTCTATAACCTTTAATTTGATACTCCCCTACAAAGTCACGTGTTTCAGTGCTAAGCCACGATTCATTTATCGCGATTAAATCATAGTCTTTACAAGCAATTAAAGAAAAAAATTCCTTTATTTTATTTCGTAAGCTACGAGCATTTAAGGAGAGAACCTTCAAATTGTTTGTAATTGCGACACCTTCGCGAGCGCAGGGGAAATTTATAGAATTTACGCTGGTACCGTTCGAGTTACGGGAGCCTGAAAAGAAGAGACAGTTATAGTTCAAGTGTCTTTAAAAAAAAAAGTTTTCGGTGCATTCTTAACTAAATTATTTCGTGTTACTAATCATTCATTAATGAATATATTCATTTATTGACTTTATTCATTACTATATTACTTGACTAAACCAAGCGTAGTGCTTTGTTTGTTTTCCGAATCTATTACTACACGAGGTTTCATAAGGTTGAAATTCCCTTGGTTTGCCTTTTTTGTTTTTCAAATCTATCAGAAACGAAGTTTCTTAAGGTTCATTTTCCCTTCACACATTACCTGACCTCCCGAAGGGTCAATCACCGTGGGAAAAAGGAATTAAGTCGGTGGAAGAGCGGACAGATAAGTGCCATTTAATACTTTTTCTTTAACAGATCTTTCGTCGGTAGCTCAATTATATATTAATTTTGCATAAAATTGTGTTACAAAAACCTGTTTCTGCGTTTCAAGAACATTTTTGCGGGTTTTCGCAGGTGACGGCACAAAGAGCGCGTGGTATACCTGCGTTGTAATTTATTAATTTCCAAACGCTCGTTTTTTGTTTTTTGTTTTTGTTTGTTTTTTAACTAATTAAAAGCATGGCACCCCCGTCAAGTGCTTGCAGTCGCTGTGAAGGGAAATTTGCCGCTTTCGCGTTTACAATGGCTAATAATAATGAACAGTTAGTTTGCAGGTGGTGCTCAAGCATGGAAGTGCTGAGGAACGAGTTACAACGTGAGAGGGAGGCCAGGTTAAGGCTTGAAGAAAGCGTGATGCTCCTGACGGCAAAACTAGAATCCCTTGAGACTCCAGTTACGACCCCTCCTGCCTCAGTTTCTACAAATAACATAAATAGTACTAATAGCCCTCTCTCTTCCCCCAGTTCCCAACCCTTCGTTCGAATGCGAAATGGAGCCCCCATTGAGAAAAGCAAAGACTTGTCTACCAGTAATAACAAGCAATAAGTTTTCTGTTTTAGGTTTCGAAGATGCTGATGAACCTGAAATACGACTCGTTGGCGATTCCATTGTTCGAGGGCAGCTCGAGGAATTCTGTCGAAGAAACCCTAGTCATATGCGCCGTTACGGCTATCCTGGTGCAAGGGTGGAGGATATAACTAATAGTGTTGACCATTTTACAGACGGTACCGCCGAGGACACAACGTATGTTATTCATGTCGGTACTAATAACGTTTTAAATTCTAGATCGGAAGAACTGCTGGCTAGGTACAGCGACTTATTAGAGCGACTAAAGGAGAAAACTAATAAGATTGTTTTAACAGGTATACTTCCTCGAATTATCAAACGTAACGATTTCTACAGCAAGGCGACCTATATTAACAATAACCTAAAGTCTCTTTGCCAACAGGAAGGAGTGCATTTTGCAAATTTTTGGAACAGTTTGTACGGCAGGAGGGACTTGTTCCTCGGGGATGGACTTCATCTTAATGACGTTGAAGCTGCGCGTTTAGGAAGACTATTTCATAATACTGTCTCTTCTTTTCAGGCTGCCGTAACTCGAACGGTCCCAGCGTAAATTCCCCAAATTTCCCCTGCAAACGCGAAGGTGTCGCAGTTACAAACAATTTGAAGGTTCTATCCCTAAATGCTCGTAGCCTACGAAATAAAATAAACGAATTTTTTTCTTTAATTGCTTGTAAAGACTATGATGTAATTGCGATAAGTGAATCGTGGCTTAGCACTGACACACGTGACTTTGTAGGGGAGTATCAAATTAAAGGGTATAGAATTTTTGTTAAAAACAGAATAGGTAGGCGAGGAGGAGGTGTTATGTTGTATATCAAAGATAATATTGCGAACGTTATAGAAGTAAAGCACACAATTCCAGAACCGATAGATTCGACTATAGCAGAACTTAAATTGAACGATTTCAAACTTCTTGTTGCGGTTATATATAGGCCCCCTAATCAAACAGCTGATACGGACGAAGCGCTATATCGTGAACTAAAGAGAATAATCGGTAGTGAGCAGGCTTTAGTTATGGGTGACTTTAATTGCGCCAACGTGAATTACGATACAATGCAGGGAGACGCGGAAGGTAATCGTTTAGTTAATTTTCTCGAGGATAGCTTTCTTATTCAAAAGGTTGGGGAACCTACGAGGTTGGACAGTATTTTAGATTTAGTAATAACTACGGATGATAGGCTAATCAAGGATCTTCAAGTAATAGAACCGTTAAGCAATAGCGATCACAATATGGTAGAGTTTGTCCTCTCAGTAAGTCACTCGAAACCAACTAACTCGACTAAAATTCCTAACTTCCAGCACCCAAAGTTTTGTAAATTTCGAAATAAATTGTCACACGTCAATTGGGAAAACGTAATGGGGAACTCCAACGCAAAACTAATGTGGGAATCGTTCGAAACGTATTTAGGACTATAAATGAGAAATGTGTACCGTACAAAATTAAGCGTGCGAAAGTAAACAACAAGCCCTTGTGGTTTACTTCTAGAGTAGGAGACATTATAAAGAGTAGATATAGGGCTTATAGGCTACATAAGCGCGATAAAGACAATTTGTGGTTAAGAAACAACTACATATCTTTAAGGCGTGAAACGAAAAGTGTAATAAAAAAGTCCAAGCGCGAATTTGAAATCTCCATAGCTCGTGATGGTAAAGAAAACCCCAAGCGATTCTTTCAATACGTCAATAATAGAAATCCAGTAAAAAGTGTCTTGGGGGCCGTTGAAAAATGTAAATGGAGATCTATTCTGAAAACAAGGAAATGGCTACCTTGCTAAACGAATTTTTTACATCAGTTTTTTACTATAGAAGATGTAACGAATATCCCTACGGTCATAGACATAATACCTTTTGATAATGGTAATATTTTGGATAATATCGTGGTTAGTGAAGGGGAAGTAATGCGTATATTGATAAAATGAAAACGCGTAAATCACCGGGTCCGGATTCCATATATCCCATACAAGTAAAAGAATTAAAAGATAGCATTGTTGTGCCGCTGACAAAGATTTTTAATGCGTCTATTTCTGAGGTGTCCGTACCAGATAATTTCAAGTTAGCAAACGTAAACCTATCTTTAGAAAGGCGATAAAGGTGCGGCGGGAAATTATAGTCCAATCGTTTAACGTCTGTTGTAGGTAAGCTACTGGAATCAATAATTAGGGATCGTTAGTCGAACACTTAAAATGCATAACTTAGTTAGAAATACTCAGCACGGTTTTAGGCGAAACAAATCTTGCTTAACTAATCTTTTAGAATTTTTTCAAAGCGTGGTTGACGTTTACGATAGTCATCGGGTGGTTGATGTAGTGTATTTAGATTTTCAAAAAGCGTTTGACACCGTACCGCACAAAAGATTCATTGGAAATCTGAGGCTCATGGAATCAGGGGTGTTATATATATATATATATATATATATATATATATATAATATATATATATATATGTTAACCCCTCCGTTTATGGCCCTGGGTTGGTTCGAATCGACGGGGGTTCTGGTTGGGAGGCAGTAACGGATCTGATACTTGCAGTAGCTTCTTCTATAACATTCTAATTTTTTTCTCTCGCTATAGGGTCGACAGTTGTTAATTCTTCTCTTTCTATAATACTCTGATACTTTCTCTGATACTAAACTTATCGACCTTTCTTTTTATAACTTATCGACTTTACTGACTGAGTTCTCAGACGAGGGCACGGCTCGAAGGAAAAGATAAAAGAAAACTTGTTTTACTGTAGTTTACTGCTAAAATGTACAGATAGTGCTATGAATTTATAGGGATAGAGGTTCGACCTCTTTCGACCATGGCTCAGGCCGGAATCTAAAAAAATTAAGGAGGCAAGGGGCCTCTGCCCCCTCCTCGCTGAGAGGCTGCTAACAAGGGAGTCGTAATCAAAGCGACCGAAGTAAAGTAATGAAGTGAAGTGATTTTACAATTACATGCTTTATATATAACCTAAATTTTGGGGAAGTGCAGTTTGGACGTTAAGCTTCCCCCTTTAAACACATGATCAGATTTTTTGAAAGATTCCAAATAAAAATTAAAGAAAATAATAAAAAATAAATAATCGTATTTTCGCCGAGTATGCATTTCTAAAGGGCGACATAATTTCGTAGTACATTAAGTACAATCCAAGTACACCCTGAGTACATTGTAATTTTGGGTTTACAACAATTATGATTATAATTATGGATTAGTTCATATTCACTTAGTATCGTTTAATTACACTTCCATTTAAAGTACATTATTACATTATATATTAAATTATTATTGTTTAATTAAAGTTTCATTAAAGTGCATTGCAAGTTATTATCATTAATTACAGTTTCATTAAAGTACATTACGTCGTTTACAATTCTTACAGTGTTTTTAACTTTTTATATTTATATATGGTTATTAGTACAACACAAAGTACATGGGCACATACCGTATATATTTACACAACATGACACACATGATATAAGTTATAAATTTGAAATCAGAGGCAGAGGAGGTCTTTCGTTTTCAGGTGTTCGATTTATGCGGTGATTAGCGGAATTTGACCACTTGCCTAAGCATTTATGAATATCTTGCGAGGGGTGAACGCACTTAAAAAAATAATAAAAAAATAATACATGCAAACCTTTTTGCGCGATTTTGAACGAACAGGTACGGAGGCATAAAGTTTCGTACCATTTCGTAGACTGACACGAGTAAAAATGAATATTTAATAAAATTGATATAGGATAATGGTCAAGATAGGACATGGATGTATGAATGAACAACATATAAATAATGACGTGTAGAGTGTACAGTTTTTATTATTACAGTATGTTGAAGAATTTCTATACATTGTATACTAGAGATATGATGAAGGCAAATTAATGACGGGTAAATGTGAAGGGAATTAAGTTATTTTATGACGTCATAGTTATTTACTTCATACGTACAGTATAACCTGTATAAGTCATTATTGGGAGGATTTAAAAGAAACGAATTAGAGACAAAGAGTGGGTATGAAGGACTCAGAAGTACAACTACAGGTTTTCAATCCTGTTATATGCAATGTGTATGAATAATCTCGGGACGAGGGTGAGATGCAAGACAACCATAATAGAATAGCATAATAGAAAGCACAAATCGAAATTCTATCCAAACTCGCTCAGGCGATTTTGGTTTCTTATGTAAAAATGAATATGGATTATTCATTGTTCATTTTACACACACACACACACACACACACACACACATACACATATATATATATATATATATATATATATATATATTATGTTATAATGTTATAATGTTTCAGACCAACAAAGACCCTAGGATCCACTCATGGCTGGTCTACCTAACTGTGTTCGTAATTGTGTATTGTGCATGTCCTCCGTGGTGGCGGAGGAGACCTACAATTTTACGTGGGTTCCGAACCACAAGGCCTTAATTTTACTACCTTAAACTATACCCAATCTATCAACATATGCATCTAATCGATTTTTAAACATGTTTATAGATGTGCTACTAATTACTTCTACCTGCAAACCAGTGGCGGCTCGTGACTTTCAGTTATGGGGGTGCTGCCTCAGAAATTGCGAACAATTGTGTCGTATATATATATATATATATATATATATATATATATATATATATATATATATATATATATATATATATGAGAGAGAGAGAAAGTCGAATAAACTCGACTAAAATTCCTAACTTCCAGCACGCAGACTTTAGTAAATTTCGAAATAAATTTTCACACGTCAATTGGGAAAACGTAATGGGGAACTCCAACGCAAAACTAATGTGGGAATCGTTCGTAACGGTATTTAGGACTATAAATGAGGAATGTGTACCGTGCAAAATTAAGCGTGCGAAAGTAAACAACAAGCCCTTGTGGTTTACTTCTAGAGTACGAGACATTATAAAGAGTAGAGATAGGGCTTATAGGCAACATAAGTGCGATAAAGACAATTTGTTGTTACGAAACAACTACATATCTCTGAGGCGTGAAGCGAAAAGTGTAATAAAAAAGTCCAAGCGCGAATTTGAAATCTCCATAGCTTCTTTCAATACGTCAATAATAGAAATCCAGTAAAAAGTGTCTTAGATCCATTGAAAAATGTAAATGGAGATCTAGTCTCTGAAAACAAGGAAATGGCTATCTTGCTAAACGAATTTTTCATGTCAGTTTTTACTATAGAAGATGTAACGAATATCCCTCCGGTCATAGACATAATACCTTTTGATAATGGTAATATTTTGGATAATATTGTCGTTAGTGAAGGGGAAGTAATGCGCTATATTGATAAAATGAAAACGCGTAAATCACCGGGTCCGGATTCCATATATCCCATACAACTAAAGAATTAAAAGATAGCATTGTTGTGCCGCTAACAAAGATTTTTAATGTCTATTTCTGAGGGTGCGTACCAGATAATTTCAAGTTAGCAAACGTAACACCTATCTTTAAGAAAGGCGATAAAGGTGCGGCGGGAAATTATAGGCCAATCAGTTTAACGTCGTTGTAGGTAAGCTACTGGAATCAATAATTAGGGATCGTATAGTCGAACACTTAGAAGTGCATAACTAGTTAGTAATACGCAGCACGGTTTTAGGCGAAACAAATCTTGCTTAACTAATCTTTTAGAATTTTTCCAAAGCGTGGTTGACGTTTACGATAGACATCGGGCGGTTGATGTAGTGTATTTAGATTTTCAAAAAGCGTTTGACACCGTGCCGCACAAAAGACTCATTGAAAAAACTAAGGCTCATGGAATCAGGGGTGTAGTAATAAATTGGCTAGAAGAGTGGTTGCGAGGCAGGAAACAGAGGGTGGTCGTTGATGGAGCGGAGTCGTGTTGGGCTAATGTAGCGAGTGGCGTTCCTCATGGTTCTGTATTGGGCCCCTTGCTTTTTCTTATATATATTAACGATTTAGATGTCGGCCTAGTCAGTACAGTTTCAAAGTTTGCGGATGACACGAAGCTGGGTGGTAGGGCGATTAATGACGAAGATAGAGGTAAAATTCAGGAAGATTTGAATAAAATCGTTGATTGGTCAGTCACATGGCAAATGAGATTTAACGTGGATAAATGCAAAATTTTGCATATAGGTTCGCGTAACGGTAATTTTGCGTATAGTATGTCAGGGAAAGATTTAACAAGCGTAGAGCATGAAAAAGATTTAGGAGTTATAGTCACTGGTGATTTAAAAGTAGCGAAACAAAGTACAGCAGCGGTCAATAAGGCGAACAAAGTGTTAGGTTTTATAGCTCGAAATTTTGAGTACAAATCGCGCGATATTATAGTTCCTCTTTATAAATCATTAGTTAGACCCCATTTGGAGTACGCAGTCCAATTTTGGAATCCGCATATGCGCAAAGATATAGACAAAATCGAAAGAGTTCAAAGACGAACAACTAAGATGATTCCGTCTCTTAGGTCAAAGTCGTACGAGGATAGGCTTAAGGAGTTAAAATTGACTACTCTGGAGACTAGGATGTTAAGGGGTGATCTAATCTAGGTTTTCAAAATTATGAATGGGTTTGATAACGTAGACAGAGATAGCTTTTTCGTAATATCTCAATATAATAGGACTAGAAATAACGGGTGTAAGTTGACAAGTAGAAGGTTCGAGACAGCAGTTGCGAAAAACTTTTTTAAGCATAGAATAGTAAATAGCTGGACTAGTTTGCCGGTAGAAGTAATTAGTAGCACGTCTATAAACATGTTTAAAAATCGATTAGACGCGCATGTTGATAGAAAGGGTATAGTTTAAGGTAGTAAAATTAAGGCTTTGTGGGGATAGATCCCACAGCTCAACACAAGTGTTGTGGGATATAGGGAGGCAGCGTCTTGGGTTAGGGGATACTCTCTGTCCTTACACACCCCATTTAAAGAGATTCCTCTGCCGAGCGGTGCCCCCCATAGTACTGTGAGGTATTGAAAATCAGGATCTTCACTTGCCCACAAACACCTTTAAATGGGAGACCCATAATGGGTGCACACACATTTCTACATTACTGTACAGTCTTTACAGCCACACCTACACTTTTCCTCGTATGTGTATATATTGTAATGTATATGGTTGTAAATTTGACTTGGTCCGCAATCGATATGAACCGTGACTTGATGGATACCGTAATGAAATTGACTGGATTCTTTGGATCTGATATATTTGCATGTCCGTTATATAATAGATATAGAGTGTAACATATTTGTGGACAGTAGTCTATTATGACTTGATCCTCTGGATCGAGAGATTCTATCTTTAGTTTTAAATCGATAATTAATTATTTTTAAATTGATAATGTATATGGTTGTAAATTTTGACTTGGTCCGCAATCGATATGGACCGTGACTTGATGGATACCGTAATGAAATTGACTGGATTCTTTGGATCTGATATATTTGCATGTCCGTTATAAATAGATATAGAATGTAACATATTTGTGGATAGTAGTCTATTATGACTTGCTCCTCTGAACCGAGAGATTCTATCTTTAGTTTTAAACCGATAATTAAATTTTTTTAAATTGATAATTATTTAGTTTCGTAAAAATTGGTCGTTGCCAATTTACCGGCAGTTTTTAAATAAGTTTCTTATGTTCTTGTGGTTCGGAACCCACGTAAAATTGTAGGTCCCCTCCGCCACCACGGAGGACATACACAATACACGATTACGAACACAGTTAGGTAGACCAGCCATGAGTGGATCCTAGGGTCTTTGTTGGTCTGAAACATTATAACATTATAACATTATAAGTAGATATTTTGTCGGTTATAAATAGATATAGAGTGTACAGTAACATACAGTATTTGTGGATAGTAGTCTATTATGACTTGATCCTCTGGATCCAGAGATTCTATCTTTAGTTTTAAATCGATAATTAATTAGTTTTAAATTGATAATTATTTAGTTTTGTAAAAATTGGTCGTTGCCAATGTACAGGCGGTTTTTGCATAAATTTCTTATGTTCTTGTGGTTCAGAACCCACGTAAAATTGTAGGTCCCCTCCGCCACCACGGAGGACATACACAATACACAATTACGAACACAGTTAGTAGACCAGCCATGAGTGGATCCTAGGGTCTTTGTTGGTTTGAAACATTATAACATTATAACAATTTAATATCGGATCAAAAAATAATTTAAGAATGTAGGTTTGTAATATTTTTTACCGATAAATGTGATAGCACTCACCTTTTGTTAAACCCGTAACTCACGCGAGTGTACCCTTGTGCAAAGCTTAGTTAAGTGTTACAATAAGATTGCATTTGTATGTTGGGTTAAATGGCTATGCTGGCCTTATTATTGTATTAAGTTCAGTGTACTTGTATGCAAGAGCGTAACTAGCTTTCAAAAGTTGGGGGGGGGGGGGGGGACAACTATAATGATGAAAAATCCTGCGATGAATTTCTGTGCTGCTATCCTGTAGGTAATGTGTTTGCGATCAAAATGATGCTCTTAAAATACTGATTTAGAGCCATGGTGACCAACACGTGGCGCATGCACCAAATGTTGCGCATTGGCCTTTCGAAGTTGGCGTATCATGCTTTTAGAAAAATTATGTAAAAATTTCTTTAAAAGTAATTACTGGTATAGAATTCCTTTATCATCGGTTTCTTAATAGAGTCAATAGACCATTTAGAAAAATGAATTTGACAGTTATATTACAAATTTGTCACTTATTTTAACGTGATACATGAATAATACAACTGAATACATGATGATTATAAATATGTTTATTATTTATTAACTTTTAGATTTTGCATGCAATCATGCGTCTGGCATTGGCATCCGTATCTAATTTAACTGGTTGGGTCGCTAAAAACTCTCGCTATTGTGACTATATTTACCCCCCCCCTCAATATCTTAAGGTGCCCTTTTTTCAGCCGTTACAAATAAAAGACAGGTAGGTATGTTTATTGATAAGCAGTGGTGTAGTGCTGTGGGAACGCGTGGGAACGGCGTTCCCTTACTTTTTTTGGTAGACGGAACGGCGTTCCCTCACTATTTCAAATAAATCCGAACTTAAAAATCTCTAACGTCATGAAATTTTAATTCCCACCCCCCTAGAAGAAATATGAGAAAGAATCATTAACTGTTTCATTTCTTTTAGCTTCGACTGAGGCAATGCTAGCCTATAAAGATCTGTGAAACAGTCACCACGGCGTGCCAGTTGTTAATTTTTTTTTAGTTAATCATTCCAGTTGTTAGCTATTTTCATTGATCGTACTGGATGTCATATATCTAATGACACTGGAAATACTGCATCTTCAACCTTTGAATATATCCTAATATCCCTGAAATTGGTCAGATTTCAAAAGATTTCCCGGGGGGCTTACAGTGCCCCAGGACCCCCAGCTGTATGGGCTCGCCGCGCTCGCCATTGTCCCCCCCGCAGCTGAGTAACACTTTCAAAATGCGTTCCCTCACTTCTTTATTTAGCACTACACCACTGCTGATAAGCCATTAATATTCTGGTCCGTTTGGTCAGACGTGCTCTGTGGAGGGTGCAGCCATATCACTTACGGTAGCATCTTCATCTAATATTGTTAGTTATTAATTTAACTTGCAAGACATTTGAAATTGTGATTTTCATTATGTCTATTTGAATAATACTGATATCTAATAAAACAATAAAATTGGTACTGCACTCGTTCACTGAACCAAGTGATTATTCAAGAAAATATATACTGTTGTGCCCCTTTTTTTCTCTGGACCCCCCCCTCACTGAAATGTCTGGATCCGCCCCTGACATTAGGTTAGCTTGGTTAAATTGGTTTAGTTTCGTTAGAAACTACATATTATATATCATTATATATAAATGATAAAACATAAAGAATGTTACCATATACAATATAAAGAATAAATGTAAATTATGGTACGAAGTGGCATCATTTTATAAATGTTTACCTTATGTCAGTCATACGAAATAGCTTTAATGTTAGCCAAGAAGAAGAAGCCATTTACTGATGGCGAAGAAATTGTTAAGCCTAGCCTAGAAATATTCGGCAGACGTCTTGGTGATCAGAATGTAGAAAGAAAAGTTGGTGAACTTACACTGTCAAAGCAGACAATAACGAGACGGATTGAAGACCTCTCTACTGATGTATCTGATCAATTAAAAGTTCATGCCCATGCTTGCACCTTTTTTTTAATTGCATTGGACGAATCTGTCGACATATGTGATAGAGCCCAGTTAAGCATTTTTATTTGAGGAATTGACGATAATTTTAACGTGTTTGAGGAACTTATCGGTCTTGAGTCACTTCATGAAACGACGAAAGGGTCAGATGTATTTGAGAAATTAAAATCATGCTTAGAAAAATTTGAATTAGATTGGAACAAACTCATCAGTATTTGAACTGACGGAACTCCGTCAATGGTCGGTAAAATTGTTGGCACCACAACTTTACTTGAAAAGTTTTTAAATCGTCCTTTACCCAAATATCACTGTATTATACACCAAGAATCATTGTGTAGGAAAACTTTAAATCTCTAGGGTGTTATGGCAACAGTAGTAAAATGTGAATAAAATTAGAGCAAGAGGATTATGCCGACGAGAATTCAGAGAATATCGTGATATGCTAGAATTGGAATATGGTGATCTCATTCTTCATTGTGATGTACGTTGGCTCTCCGGAGGACAGGTTCTGAACAGGTTCTGGCAATTAAAAGACAGTGTTTTTCATTTCTTAGAAGAGAAAAATAAGTTACCTCAGGAAAGGGCGCTCTTATGTGAGAGTGATTGGCTATTTAATTTAGCATTTCTAGTTGATATGACCGGTCATCTCAATAACTTAAATTTGAAACTACAAGGTAGCAACAGATTGTTTGCTAACCTAGTGAATGATATTAATGCATTTAGAATGAAATTAACACTGTTGGCTTTCCAATTAGAAACCGAAAATTTAGACCATTTTGAGCATCTAAAAATGCAGAGCGAAAATAATGATAGTGAAACTGATTTATCAAAATAATTGCGAAAATAAAATTAATGCGGTCACGACTCACGACTCACTGACTCCAATCTAAAAAATCTGCTTTTACTTTCAACAACAAATTTAAAGCCCAAAATATAGACAAGTTGGCGGGATTAAAACAAACTTAAAAATCTCATTAAAGGTAAGATTAATTTTTTTTTATTATATATACACAGTTGTTGTCATTTTAAGATTTTTTTTGGCGCATCGGAACTCTGGCACAAGAAAAATGGCGCTCGGTGTGTAAAAGGTTAGCCACCACTGATTTAGAGAATGATCTATATTTATGATAGTAATAGGAAAATCAAAGAAGCATTTTCACAACTACCTTATGTATATCAAGTATATTCTTAACATTAAAGGAAAACAATATATGCAATAATTAAAGTAAAAAATAACTAGATGTCTCATTAAAGTAAGTATCTATCACTGCAGTATTATTACTGAATCAGTAATACTTTCCACCATACTAATAGGACTAATATAATTAAACATTTACTCATCATAGATTATTTCAAGAACTAAATATTTTCCTTCACGTAAGCTAACTTAGCTTAAAAGTTGGGGGGGGACAAAACCTATATTATCCCTCAGTTCAAGAGTTGGGGGAGACATGCCCCCCCCGTCCCCCCTCCGTTAGTTACGACCCTGCTTATATGTTAGGTTAAGTGGTTATGGATTGTGAATAATCCGCAATAAAGGTTTTTTTAATGAGCATCTAATATTCATTTAGCAGAGGATTAATGCATTAAATAATGGAAAAACTCGTTTGTTTCGTATCTTATATATATATATATATATATACATATATATATATATATATATATATATATATTATATTATATATAATATATATATATATATATATAATCCTACTGAAAGCCAAAACCTAGCATAATCTAGTCGATCCACGCTCGCACTACAATAATGGTTCCCAACCTTTTATAGGCCAACGCCCCCTTATGTCCATTAATATTTGCTGGTGCCCTCCTCATAAAGACAATAATATAACAGGATAAGTGATAAGTGATTTATTAGTAGAAGGTAACAATTTTAGTTTTTCTTAAAATTAAAGTACTGTTAGAAAATCTAGAAGAGGAAGAGCCATTGTTGTCCCAAGGCGATATAATGACTAAGCTGATTTATGCAGCATTGCTTGTATACATTAAGTTAAGGTGTGTATATATATATATTATATATATATATATATATATTAGTATATATATATCCATCTCATAATTGTAAGGTTAGTGAAATATTCACCTAATTTAGAGCTAGCATTTTTGGGCTCTTGTGGCATCATTGTTTGGGCATTCTTGTGGCATTTTATGGGGGCACGGGCGTGTCCTTTCTACTCGTTTGTTGAATGAGGCACTTACATGGCGTGATCTTATAGAAAACTCTCTTGCAGTTCAGTTTGGTTGTTTAGATACAAGATTGTTGCATCGTGCAAAGGTGCAGGTTGTGTTGTTGTTGCAAGGTTTAGAAAGAAGACCATAAATAGTGCCCCCTTTGTTTTTTTTCTTAATTTTATGCAACTGATGCCTAAAGTAGGCCCACATCGAGTCAGCAACCCTGAGGTAGGACCTAATCGGACCTCCAAGTCCGTAAGTTTGTTTTAGTCTAGCTTAACTTAGGCTATAAGTTAAAGTAGCCCGTCAGAGCTTGGCCGTTCAAGGCTCAGCTGGGATAAACAAACAAATAAAATAACATGGTCCTTCGAACCGGATTCTAGCTTAAGATTGAGTCAGTGACTATTTTTCGGCAAAGTTCTGATTGTGCAAATTGTAGCCTAAGTTAGGCCTGGACGGGTTGAGCATAATTGAGTTAGGGTCCCAGGGTAGAAAGTTTGGTCGCCCAATTGCGAAACTTGGCCGCTAACCTGTGGTTGTTTTGGGCCTACATTTGGTTTTATTGTTCGTAGGCGGAGGTTGCAGACTTCAGTGTGCCAGTTACTTGGGTGGAAAATTTGGTATTCCAGACTGGTGGTTGGTCAGTACCCCAACCAGGTAATTCAGTTTATTTGACAAAAGGCAAAATTTGAGTTTGGTCAGTTTAGTTAAGTATTTTCGCCAATTCAGCTTATTTGGCATTGAGCCCAGTTGGTTGTTTGCAGTGAAGATGAGTGCAACTGAATTGAACAAGTTTAGAAAAAAGAGAAGCGCCTACAAAGGTCATTGCCACTATAGATTCTGCCCTGGAGCAAGAGGATTTAAGCTTAGTGACTGTGTAGCTTTCCATATTAGAAACTAAAAAGGTTGCTCTAAGCGGAGTAAATGTTAAAATTGAGACTCTTTAGAAGAGGGTGAAATGGAAAATGAAATAATTTACTTTGAAGAGATTATTGATGACATAATTAAAGCGTGCCACAGAGCAAAAGAGTTTAGCAGCTCAGTACAGTTAGAGACCAGGTCTAATAATGAAACACAGTCCTCAACAAACAGTGTTTGTGAGGTTAAGGTTAACAGATCTGCATTAACAGATCTGCTAATGTCAGTATGCTGTTTGTAGTCAATAAGGTGCCTAACTGTGCCAGTGACATTCGCAATTTTGTATTTAGATTTATCACTAGGCTTGGTGAGTCAGTCAATAAGATAATAGAAACCATGGTTAGTGGACTGGTCTCCGATATATTTTATAAATCTCAAATCTGGAAGCATTGGCGTCGGCAATTGTATGTTCATTATACACAGTGATTCACTGGCCTATTTAGTCAGTGCTCCAGACAACTATCTCTTAATCTTTTATGGACCTCTTGTATAACGTTTGTACCTGTTGAGTCTGAAATAAAGTGTTTGTTTGTTTGTACTCAAAACATTTTCTGAGAGTATTCAGGAATGGCAAGGATGGCAGACAGTTTTCAGTCAGCAGTTCAGTCTAGTCAAGTGTTAAGTGCTGTGGAGAAGTTTAATTATTTGCAGTCCCTCTTGGAAGGGGAGGCAGCAAAAACAATAGCAGTCTTAGCATTAACAGAAGCTCATTATAATGTGGCTTGGGATGTATTAAAGAAACGCTTTGGTAAGCCAGAGATCTTAATTAAAAGCCACCTATAACATCGATAAGTGCAAAATTTTACATATAGGTTCGCGTAACGGTAATTTGGCGTATAATATGTCAGGGAAGGAGTTGGCATGCGTAGAGCAGGAAAAAGGATTAGGAGTTATAGTCACTGGTGATTTAAAAGTGGCGAAACAAAGTACAGCAGCGGTCAATAAAGCGAACAAAGTGCTAGGTTTTATAGCTAGGAATTTTGAGTACAAGTCGCGTGATATTATTGTTCCTCTTTATAAATCATTAGTTAGACCCCATTTGGGGTATGCGATCCAATTTTGGAATCCGCATATGCGCAAAGATATAGACAAAATCGAAAGAGTTCAAAGACGAGCAAATAAGATGATTCCGTCGCTTAGGTCAAAGTCGTACGAAGATAGACTAAGGAGTTAAAATTGACTACACTCGAGACTAGGAGGCTAAAGGGTGATCTAATCTAGTTTTATAAAATTATGAATGGGTTCAACAACGTAAATAGAGATAGCTCTTTCGAAATATCATAATCAAAGGTGGGCAGGACCGAGTTCCAAAAGGACCGAACTCCAGGAACTCGGTCCCTTTTAAGGACCGTGAGCGGGAAAGTCGGTCCTTTTCTCAGTGAGGACCGAAATGAGGAGCGACGGTCCATTTTTAAGCAATTCCGGACGGTCTTTTTTAGTGATTTTAGTGTGTTTAGTGATTATTTGAAGTTCTAGAAGATGGATCGTTTCCTCCAGAAGACTCAGAAAGAGACTGAGACTGAACTGGAACTTGTTTCAACACCTGGAGGAGACGAAGAATCTACTGATGTTAGTGCTTCAACTTCAAGTCAAGCAACTGGAGCTCCTAGCGGAAGAACTGAACCCTGCAATCCCGGCAATTTTTCATTTTAATCAAATTTTTCACTTATACCGCGTGACCACAAAAATTGTCCCTGTTTTTAATCGCTTATTACTCAGTCATTATTGCAGCTTCACAAATGAAATAAAAACCATTCGAAAGAGAACATTTTAAAGTTTTAATTTATTCTACATGTGTTCAAAGTGACGTCCATGGACATTCTTACATTTCACACAACGGGAAAGGAAGTTATTTATTACATTTTCCAAAACGCTGCATTCAATGGACTGCACACTCTCTACCACCGCTTGCTTTAATTCTTCGATAGAGGATGGCTCTTGCCTGAATACTTTGTCCTTGACAAATCCCCTTGACAAATCTTTTTCGAAAGCTTTTTATTTCATTTGTGAAGCTGCAATAATGACTGAGTAATAAGCGATTAAAAACAGAGACAATTTTTGTGGTCACACGACAAATAACCCATGATTGTGGTGGATAAAACTGTCATTTTTTTTATAAGTACTGATTTCGTATCCAGGATATCGAAAAAATTAAATAAAACTTTAAAATGTTCTCTTTCGAATGCTTTTTATTTCATTTGTGAAGCTGCACTAATGACTGAGTAATAAGCGATTAAAAACAGGGACAATTTTTGTGGTCACGCGGTATTATATATAAGAACCGAGGACCGAGTCGTTCCTAGGTCCTATCTTCAGAAAGGACCGTGACCGGGACCGTCGGTCCAGTTTGAGGCAAGGACGGGGACCGGGACCGTCGGTCCTTTTTGAGGCCCGGGTGCCCACCTTTGATCATAATATAGTAGAACTAGAAACAACGGGTGTAAGCTGACACGTAGAAGGTTCGAGACAGCAGTTGCCAAAAACTTTTTACGCATAGAATAGTAAATGGCTGGAATAGTTTGCCAGTAGAAGTGATTAGTAGCACGCCTATAAACATGTTTAAAAATCGATTAGACGCATATGTTGATAGATTGGGTATACTAGTTTAAGGTAGTAAAATTAAGGTTTTTGTGGTTCGGAACCCACGTAAAATTGTAGTTCCCCTCCGTCACCACGGAGGACATGCACAATACACAATTATAAACAGTTAGGTAGACCAGCCATGAGTGGATTCTAGGGTCTTTGTTGGTCTGAAACATTATAACGTTATAACATTTTAACTTTTAGCTATACCTCCTGTTAATAATCCCAATAGTGTTAAAGAGTTATGGCAGTTATATGATGAATTTGAAGTTAGAACTTGGTCGCTGGACAACTTGGGTGTAGAAAATTAGGAATGGAAAGGTATAGTGTAATGTTGGTCACTATCCTGGAGTCTAAATTGCCTAGTTCAACTTTACTTGAATTAAGCAGGGGACACTCTACAGAACATGGGTACATCCCCCTTCAGCAGATGTTAAGCCTTTTAGGCACAGAATTAGCAAGACGAGAGGGACTTGAGTTTGCACAATGGGATGCTAAACAAGGGGACAAAGGCAGGCACAGCACCGAAGTTTCTACAAAAAGGAATAGCCCAGGTACAGTGTCAGCTCTACATGCATCCTCTGAGAATAAATTAAAGGGAATCAAGGAATGCATATTTTGTGAAGGCAACCACAAGTCATATAAATGTGAAGTGGCTGAGGCTTTACCTGTTGAGGAGAAAAAGAACAGGGGTAACTAAGTCCATAGCATGTTTTAAATGTTTTTTGAAAGGTTACAGAGCAAGGTTTTGTAAGTTTAAAATTTTGTGCAAGAAATGCCATGGCTAGCATCAGCCATTATTGTGTGAAAATACTCCTAGTAGGCCTACCCCAGAAGTAGAGACATCAGTGGCACATGCCACTGTTATGAAAGGGAGTAAGAGTAAAGGGAGGTTATTGGAAACAGCTGCAGCATTATAATTGGTAATGATGGAGAAGCTACTGTAAGATTGTTGTTTGATAGTGGTAGCCAGTGTAGCTTTATTAAGACCAGAATTTCCAGAAATTTTAAGTTTAAAGAACTTAAGAGGGAAAATTTAAGAATTTCTGGGTTTGGGGTTCAGTTCAAAACCGAACCAAAGTTAAGAAGGTAGAAGTTCTGGTTAAGGGGTTGTTACCACAAAGTCCCACTATCAAGGTCCAAGCTGTAGAGATTGAGGAATTATGTGCTCCAGTCACTATTTGTTTAGATATGGCATGTGTCCCAGAATTGCAAGTTAAAGGAATTAATTTGGGCAATAATAAGTTTGAAGGAACAGAAGATATTAGTCTTTTGATTGGAGCTGACTATTATTGGGACTTCATTACTGGTAACATTGTTCGCACATCACAAGGTCCTGTAGCTATTGAAAGTAAACTAGGCTGGATGCTACATGGTAGCTATTTATTGCAATGAAATGGAGGTTAAAGCTCTTTTTGTTAAGATTGAGGAGAAGAGCCATGGTTTGGAAAGGCATTTGAAAACCTTTTGGGAGCTTGAATCCATTGGCATAAAGAACAAACAGGAGAAGCAGGCAAGTACAGTGAACAGGGAGGTTTTAAAGCAATTTGAAAAAGGTATTGGGTTTAGAGATGGTTGCTACGAAGTTGGCCTCCCTTGGAAGGATTCTTGCAAACCCAGCTCAAACCTTCAGCTGACTAAAAGGGGGTTGGAGACTTCATTGCACAGGCTAAGGAAAAATGAGAAGTTGTTAAATGAATACAATGAGGCCATCCTAAGCTATGAAAGGAGGGCTATGCTGAAAGGTGCAAGGCGAGCTGGTGAGCCAAGAGTCACATTATCTGCCACACCATGCAGTGTCTTCCCAGTTTATGCCGCGACAGTTGAAGTCTCCTAAAACTGCACACACCCTGTCCCCTAGCAGGCTACGGAGTTCGGTGTACAGGGCTGTATCCTCCTCGAGGAGGAGATGCGGAGGTCTGTACACCAAGATTAACCTATAGTTCGTCCCTCCCGGGTTCAGATCGACGCCAAGCAGCTCCCTTCGATCGGAACTGGCAGTCAACCGGACTCAACGTGTCCGTGACGTAATTAGCAGGCGTGGACTGGCTCAAAAATTTCCACCGGCCAGGTGTCACTGAGAGAGCCCCCAAAAAGCTTCAGTAAATTCTGCCCCCAAAAAGCGTTTATGGATGTTTTAAAAATCTAGTAATTTTGTCATGACCTGTAAATCCCCGCGAGTTTTTAATATAATTTTGAATTCAACCAAATCAAATCTAATTAATACGCAGTCAGGGAATGACGAGGTGTACTTCTGAATACACGAAAGGCCTTGGAATCATTTTTTTTTTCCTTGTGGGTTTGCATTATATATATATATATATATATATATATATATATATATATATATATATATCTGTTCATTACAATATGAAAGTTAATCATGAAAATCATAGAAAACGTTGAAGTACAGTACAAAGAGACTTTTTCCAATCCCAAACTAAACTGTCACTTACTTAAACTATTACAGAGGGGCCCATTATCAACAGTAGGCCACAGGCCTTTCTTTTTAGTTACGCCTCTGATAATAATAATATATATATTTATATAGCGCGCAATATCAATGAATAACGTTTTCAAAGGCGTTTAGAAAAAGGTATGTGAGGAAATTATTGGGGTGTGGATTGTAGGTTTGGGTATGCAGGTTCTTGGGTTTTAGGCTGAACTGGCTGGGCCCTGCTGGCCTTTATTCAGCTCCTAAATATTTATGTTTAAAGCTTAAAAATATAAAAAATTAACAATTACTTAAATAAAATTCAGTAAATTACTCACGTTATAAAGACCAAGAGCAAAAAATCGGCGCGCCAGCACAAATGCAACACCGCTTAAAAAATATTTACTTTATTTACTTAATTTTATTTTTCGCGCCAAAATAGTGTCCTAGAGTGCTAATTGGTTATACTAGAAATCTCAGAAATGCGTTTGGCAACATAGCGATTTTTAACATTTATTTAATTAATTTTCAACAAATAAAATAAATATATTATAATAAATTTATTTAAACGACATAATTTATCAACAAATAAACTAAAGTTAATAATCCTAAACAATCCAAATATCAATTATTTTACTAGTATTAAAAAAAGTGGAAAATTTTTAATGCCGTGTTGGCACTTTTTTGACCCCTGTAAACACCCCTGAGGTCTTATATAGTAATACATCGAACAAATTTAGGGCCCCCAACGGAAAGGACCCGCCGGTGGGACGCCGGGGCCAGTCCGCGCCTGTAATATTAGTATCTATCCCCCCTCCCCACGGGTGCGGTCCTTGTGAAACATTCTTTACCCGGGAATCTCGAACTCCCTAACGTAATGTTAGAAAATCTAGAAGAGGAAGAACCATTGTTGTCCCAAGGCGATATGATGACTAAGCTGATTGATGCAGCATTGCTTGTATATATTAAGTTAAGGTGTATATATATCCATCTCATAATTGTAAGGTTAGTGAAAAATTCACTTAATAAGAGCTAGCATTTTTGGGCTCTTGTGGCATCAGTGTTTGGGACGCTGGTGGCATCATTTTGGGGCGCTGCGCGTCTTTTCTACTCGTTTGTGGGATGTCGTACGTACAGGGTGTGGTCTTGTAGAGAGCTCTCTTGCAATTCAGTTTGGTTGTTTAGATACAAGATTGTTGCACCGTGCAATAGTCCAGGTTGTGTTGTTGCAAGGTTGAGAAAGAAGACCATAAATAGTACCCTTTTTGTTTACATTAAATTCATGTAACTAAGGTCTAAGGTAGGCCCGCATCGAGTCAGCAACCTGAGGTTACCCTGAGGTAGGACCTAATAGGATCTCAAATCCGTAAGTTTTAATTTAGCTTAACTTGGGCTTTAGGTAGAACTGGCCCTTTAGAATTTGGCCGTTCACGGCTCAGCTGGGATTTTGAACCCGACAAATAAATAAAATAACATGGTCCTTCAGAACCAGATTCTACCCCAAGACTGAGTCAGTGACTATTTTTCGGCAAAGTTCTGATTGTGCAAATTGTAGCCCAAGTTAGGCCTAGACGGGTTGAGTATTATTGAATTAAGGTCCCAGGGTAAAAGGTTTGGTCGCCCAATTGCGAAACTTGGCCAGTCGTCTGTCGTTGTTTTGGCCTACATTTTACCGGTTTGGTTAATTTTGGGTTATTATTGAATTAAGGTCCCAGGGTAAAAAGTTTGGTCGCCCAATTGCGAAACTTGGCCAGTCGTCTGTCGTCGTTTTGGCCTACATTTTACCGGTTTGGTTAATTTTGGGTTATTATTGAATTAAGGTCCCAGGGTAAAAAGTTTGGTCGCCCAATTGCGAAACTTGGCCAGTCGTCTGTCGTCGTTTTGGCCTACATTTTACCGGTTTGGTTAATTTTGGGTTATTATTGAATTAAGGTCCCAGGGTAAAAAGTTTGGTCGCCCAATTGCGAAACTTGGCCAGTCGGCTGTCGTTGTTTCGGCCTACATTTTACCGGTTTGGTTAATTTGGGTTATTATTGAATTAAGGTCCCAGGGTAGAAAGTTTGGTTGCCCAATTGCGAAACTTGGCCACTTGTCTGTCGTTGTTTTTGGCCTACATTTACCAGTTTAGTTAATTTGGTTTATTATTCGTAGGCGAAGGTTGCAGACCAGTGCGCCAGTTACTTGGGTTGAAAAATTGGTATTCCATACTGGTGTTGGTTAGTACCCCACCTAGCAATTCAGTTTATTTGAAAGTAAAATTTGCGTTTGATCAGTTTGGTTAAGTATTTCTGCCAATTCAACTCATTTGGCATTGAGCCCAATTGTTGTTTGCATTGAAGATGAGTGCATCTGAATTGAACAAATTTAGAAAAAGGAGAAGCGCCTACAAAGGTCTAATTACAAAGGTCATTGCCACTATAGATTCTGCCATAGAGCAAGAGGATTTACGCTTAGTGACTGCGCAGCTTTCCATATTAGAAACTAAAAAGGTTGCTCTAAGAGGTAAATGTTAAAATTGAGGCTCTTATAGAAGAGGATGAAATAGAAAATAACATAATTTACTTTGAAGAGATTATTGATGATAAAATTAACGTAGGCCTCCGAGCAAAAGAGTTTAGTAGCTCAGTACAGTTAGAGACCAGGTCTAATAATGAAACACAACACTCAACAAATGATGCTTGTGAAGTTAAGGTTAACAGATCTGTAGTTCAATTACCGAGGCTTGTACTCAAAACATTTTCTGGGAGTATTCAGGAATGGCAAGGATGGGCAGACAGTTTTCAATCAGCAGTTCATTCTAGTCAAGTGTTAAGTGCCGTGGAGAAGTTTAATTATTTGCGGTCCCTCTTGGAAGGGGAGGCAGCAAAGACTATAGCAGGATTAGCATTAACAGAGGCTAATTATAATGTGGCTTGGGATATATTAAAGAAACGGTTTGGTAAGCCAGAGATCTTAATTAAAAGCCACCTCCGTGCACTTTTAGCTATACCTCCTGTTAATAATCCTAATAGTGTCAAGGAGTTACGGCAGTTATATGATGAATTTGAAATTAGAACTAGGTCCCTGGACAACTTGGGTGTAGGAATGGAAAAGTATGGTATAATGTTGGTTCCTACACTGGAGTCTAAATTGCCTAGCTCAATTTTGCTTGAATTAAGTAGGGGACACTCTGCAGAACATGTGTACATCCCCCTTCAGCAGATGTTAAGTCTTTTAGGCACAGAATTAGCAAGACGAGAGGGAGTTGAGTTTGCACAGTGGGATGGTAAACAAGGGGACAAAGGCAGGCACAGCACCAAAGTTTCCACAAAAAGGAATAGCCCAGGTACAGTGTCAGCTCTACATGCCTCCTCTGAGAATAAATTAAAGGGAATCAAGGAATGCATATTTTGCGAAGGCAACCACAAGTAGTGATGTTAAAAAACGGTTTTTTTTATGTCCATGTTGTTTTTTTGTTTTTTTTGTCGTTTTATTTGTTTTTTATTGTTTTTTTTTGTTTTTTTTGTTTTTTTTAATAATTAATATAGATATTGCCAATTTAATTATAAGGTATACTTTTGCAATGATATATATTATAAAAATAAATAAATAAATAATAAAATAGGCCATATGGTACCAGTATAGAATGTCCTTTTCAGCCTATTTACAGAAAAAAACTGGCCTCTTTCTTGCACTGAAAGTCTTGTATCTTAGCTCCGTTAAACTTGCGAGAACACTGGCTGGGAGCTGACTGCCCATTGTCCAACCTTTCCAGGACTCTCCCATCCATGCCTCGGATTTTGAATCTCCCACTTAACTATCCTTTAGACCCGCGATGACATATTTTCCCCCCCGAGACCATCCATATATATACATACACACACACCCATATACATATATACCAATATATACATAAATACTTATATACACATTTATATCTATTATATACCCCATACACATGCATACATCCAGAATTCCAGATACATACGCACACATGACTCCAGATTCCTGGGATCTTGGGAGCATTGCTCCAGTAAATTTGACCATGAGAAAAGTAAATTTGGGTTTGGGTTTTGTTCATCCGCTAGACGTTATGCAATTTTTTTGCGTATACGTTCTTGTACAAACCAATTTTTTTAAATTACAAATTTAGTTATTTTAAGTTTAGTTGGTAATTCCATATTTAACAATTATTTTTTTTTTTTGTTAAGCTTCAATGTTTTGATAATTAAAATTTTATTAAAACGTATTTTTTTAATATAAATTATCAGGATTGGACTATGTTCCATTGATCTCGGCCAGGTTTGATAAATTGGTCAGATAATTACTTGTGCGGTTTTAAGTAATCCACCATGACTCTAGAATTGAAAAGTTTAGTTAAGTTTAAACTTACTTTTACTTACTTTAACTTACCTACTTTTACTTACTCTTCCTTACTTTTACTAAGTTTAAAGCACTTACTTTTACTTACTTTCATTGTACTATATTACTCACTTTTACCATACTATATTTACTAACTTTTACTTATTTTGTATTTTTTCAATAATGGATCCTAATATTGATGAAGTTGGAGAGAAAAGTGAGGGTGTTAAAAGGGGTTACTTTTGTGGTCAATGCAAGAACAAATATTCAAAGAAGCAAAACTGGGAGGAACATTTTAATTCCAAAAAAAAATTTGTTACAATACAAGAGGTCCCAGAGTTTGGGCCCACAGCTTAGATATTGCAGTAAAGAAATACCAGGATGAAGTGCAGCAAAGAGATACGGCAAGCAGTCATTTAGTTTGTTCACAAAATGTGCTAGTGCTAGACCTCAGAAAAATGAACCAACTTCATCAACTGCTAATCTAGAAAATGAAACTTTTTCACTAGATGTTTCACAGACTGAAGAAAGTGCTTCTCCTCCACCTAAGAAACAAAAGGTAAGTGAGGAATCTGCGCATCAGACTAACAAAACTGCTTTAGAGGAATTTGAAAATTCCCAAATCCAGAAGACATTGAATGCAATTTTGCGCCTAACAAAAGAAACTCACCAAGCTGTTGTGGTTAATAAAGAGAAGAGTCAAAATATGCCTTCAAGTTCAAGTGTTGCATCCAAATCTAATAAAGCAAAAAGCAACAAATTTGACATTTCCATAGCCCATTTAAGCAAGTGTAAATCAATACATTGCTGCTGCAATGAATAAATAAACTTAAGGTGTTATAAACTGTACATTATTGTATTATTATGTTTAGCTAAAACAATTTGTAATTGGTATGTCGTCAATTCAAGAGTTTACTATCATTAACCTATCTAGTGGTGTAAGGGAAAAAAAAGTAAATTCAGAGCTGTGCTCCAGTAAATTTTTTCAAATCTGGAGTCATGTGTAACTCACGCATACTCTCATATATATCTACACAAACTCATACACCTCTATTTCGCCCTTTCATTACCTCCGAAATCATTTAGCACATACAGTAATATCCATACAGCCAAAAGAAACCGATTAAGCACAGACAGAGCAGCAAAGCTAGTATTTATATCCCAAAATGCAAAATTCCAAGAAAGTGAAGTAAAACATGGTGCTACATTGGCTTCGTCAACATCCAAATCTGCAATAAGTACCAGTACCTGTGATATTGAAACTATATGCTCTAATCAATCTAGTGATAATGATTCTTCAATGGAAATAGAATCAGATAATGAAAGTTAAACAGCATTAGGTTAACACAAAGGTTAAAGAAAGAGATGAATATTTTTATTTTTTTTATTTTGCTATTTGGAGTATATATACACGGTGAACCAAAAGTAGGTGGACAGTAGGTTGAATACGGTTTGTGTTATATTATATTATAACTATGGTGTTCATTATAACTATGGTGTTTGTGTTTTATTATATTAAATATTATAACTAAATTTATTTAAATTTTATTTTGTATTATAGTATACAAAAAAATTAAATATGTATTCTCAAAATAAACGTTATCATTTACTGTCCACCTACATTTGGTTCACCCTATATATATATATATATATACACACACACTGGTATTCTTGCCAATCACAATTATATAGGGTATATTGTTTTATACCAGTATTATGTATTTTTTATTATGTATATTATACCAGTACCTGTGATATTGAAACTAGCATATATGCTCTACCCAATCTAGTGATGATTCTTCCATGGAAATGAAGGTTAAACAACATTAGGTTAACAAAAAGGTTCAAAAAAAGGTGAATATTTTTTTCTATCTGGAATATATATACTGGTACTCTTGCCAATCACAATTATGTATATTGTTTGAAACAAGGAAGAATGTTTTATGTTCTAGTTAAAAATATATATACATATAAAAAATGAGGGTTTGTTTTTCCTTTCTATTATAAACTTTTTTGCGTGATTCAGTTTTTCTAAAAGATGACTATATATACTAGGTATAACTGTATAAGCATGGTAGTATAGTAAATTATAGGTAATACTAATATACTTATTAGATTAAAGGAAGAAAAATATGGAATAAGTTTAAAACAATAAAAAACAAAAAAAACAAAAAAAACAGACTATCTTCGTTTTAAACAAAAAAAACGACAAAAAAAACAAAAAAAACGACACAATAAAAAACGACTCACATCACTAACCACAAGTCATATAAATGTGAGGTGGCTGAGGCCTTACCCTTTGAGGAGAGAAAGAACAGGGTAACTAAGTCCACAGCATGTTTTAAATGTTTTTTGAAAGGTCATAGAGCAAGGTTTTGTAAGTTTAAAATTTTGTGCAAAAAATGTCATGGTAGGCATCAGCCATTATTGTGTGAAAACACTCTTAGTAGGCCTACCCCAGAAGTAGAGACATCAGTGGCACATGCCACTGCTATGCAAGGGAGTAAAAGTAAAGGGGGATTATTGCAAACAACTGCAGCCTTATTAATTGGGAATGAGGGAGAAGAGGTGTGTGTGTGTGTGTGTGTGTGTGTGAAATGACACTGACATCAGATGCCTGCCCCTGTGAATGTCTGCTATAAATTCAATATTATTGTTATCCAAAATAACTGGTACATTACTGTTGTAATGTGTTGTGTACATAATGCCTTTATGCGTAGTTTGAACTTATGAAAATACAATGAATAATGTATGTAAAAAAATAAAAATAACTTTCTATCATTTCGTTTTAAATGAAAAAAAAGAGCAATTCTTTGGCTTAGGAAGGAAGCGAAAATAATTGTAAGAAATTAATAGACACCGAGTCTCACCTCATCTTATTAATTGCATTTAGGCAATTATTTTATTTTTTATGCGGGAAAAAGGGGCCAAGGGCGAATGCCCGCAAAAACGCCCCACCCCATAAAGGAAGCAGAGAGCCAAAATCAAGGTCCAAAGTTTCGAGATGCTCGAACATTCTGCGTTTGAAAGATTGACGATCATAGAGAGAGGGAAAGATGGATTGAGGAAGATTATTCCACAGTTCACTGGTTGATTAGATGAAAGACTGAAAATACCGATTAACCCTCGCATTAGATAGTTGGACAGAAAAGGAATGAGAAAGTGTAGAAAGTCTGGTACTGCGTGCTCTCCTTAAAGGAGGAGGCACGTAGTTAGAGAGTTCGGAAAAGCACTGTCCGTTATAATAGCGATACTAAAGAGTAAGGCAACATTCCGGCGAAGTGAGAGGGAGTGAAGACAGTCAATAAGAGGCGGGGAAGTAATGAGACGAAAAACCTTTGATTCCATCCGATCAAGTAGAGCTGTGTGGGTTCAACCACTCCACGCATGAGAAGCGTATTTCATATAGGGGCGGACAAGACCACTGTACAAAGACAGCAACTGAGTGGGGGTGAAGAAACTACGGAGCCGGTACAGCACACCTAACCTCTTAGAAGCTGTTTTGGAAAGAGAGTATACGTGATCTTTCCAGGAAATATCACGAGAAAAGGAAACGCCAAGAATATTAAGAGAAGAAGAATGCTCGAGTTGTGTATTGTTGAAGGTAAGGGGACAGTCGGGTGGAAGATTGTGACGAGGAGACGTATGAAGAACTGAGTTTTAGAGGCATTGAAAGACACAAGTTTTTCTCTGCCCTAATCAGAGAGAGTAAAAAGATCAGAGATCAGGTGCGAAACAATGTTTTTTGAGAGGGACGCTTTGTGAAGCGGGTGGAGAAGTGAAGAGTGGAGTCATCGTCATCGGAGTGAATAGGACAGGAAGTGCGATTTAATAGATCATTGATATATGAAAGGAAAAGAGTGGGTGACAGGACAGAGCCTTGAGGAACACCACTGTTAATAGCTTTAGGAGAAGAACAATGGTCATCTACAATAGCAGCTATAGATCGGCCAGTAAAGAAATTAGAGTTCTGTGCCAGACTCTATCAAAAGCTTTTGATATGTCTAGCGCAATAGCGTAGGTTTCACCGAAATCCCCAAAGGAGGATCATCAGGAGTCAGAGATAAGCAAGAAGATCGCCAATAGAGCGTCCACTGCGGAACCCATACTGACGATGTGAAAGAAGATTGTGAGAAGAGAGGTTAAACACCTCTTAAGAATTGATTAAAAAACTTTAGAAAGGCTAGAAATCAGAGTAATTGGACGATAGTTGGAGGGTTGAGAACGGTCGCCCTTCTTTGGGACAGGCTGCATGAAAGCGAATTTCCAGCAGGAAGGAAATGTACCAGATGAAAGAGTTTGCCTAGGCAATGTGTCAACACAGAAGCACAGTTCTTGAGAACAGCAGGAGGGACACCAGAGTTGAGCCCAGATGGGGCAGAAAGAATATCTTTGGAGTGGATTCTAATTTCAGACATAATTAAGTCAGAGGGAGGAGTAGATGGAGGACACCGGAATCGTCCAATGTTGAGTTGGAGGAGAAAGTTGGAAAAGAGGAGGGAAAGAAGAGGGAGTAAAGTTGTTGGTGAGATTCTTGGCTAGATGCCAGAAAGAGCGAAAAGAATTGGAATTGAATAGGTTTTCACATTTTTTTGATGAAGGAACTTTTGGCAAGTTAAAGAACAGATTTTGCTTGATTCCGGGCAAAAATATAAGCTAAGTGAGAGTCAGGAGTAGAATGGCGACGGTACCTTCTGAAAGACTCCTGTCGCGGATAGCATTGAACAAGCAAAGTTAAACCAACGTAAATGCAAAAAAAAAAACTCTGTCTATTAGAGTGGGTTTTTATTATCATATTTAAACCAACGTTTTTTTTGGCATCAGTAGTAGAAACAGAATGTGGAATGTAGGCCTCCATGCCCAGGAAAATCACCCGTGATGCGGTCAGCACCAGTGATGTAGGTCTCGAGATCGGTCTCGGTCTCGAGACCGATCTCGAGACCCAATTTGCAGATCTCGATCTCGATCTCGGTCTCCGCTATTTAGATCTCGGTCTCGGTCTCGACAGACGCGGTCTCGGTTTTTCTCCCCGAGACCTTTCGAGACCTCTCGAGACCGTAATGAAAAATATATGTTATTGGCATACTCATGATGGTGGCTTGGTTGAACAGACACAATTCAGAATGTTTATGAAAGTTTGTAAAAGTAAGGGGCTCTAGGTATTCACTAATCAGTCACCCTGTTTTGAGTTGCCACGTTTGTCTTGCGGGGGTGTGTGGGTCTGGATTTTGTTAGGTTAGCGCTACAAAAAATTTGGCCCCCCGCGCCCCCGTCAGATTAATTTTATTGAAAATGGAAACACTAAATAGAGAATTATATATATTATATATATTGAGCGTGTATTTAGCCATGGAGGCATAATAATGAGGCCCCACAGAAGTCGAACTTCAACAGATCTTCTGAGCATGCTGATGTTCCTTAAGTGTAATGAGCACCTATCATGCTTTAAATAAATGCACAAGTTTAGTAATATACTTAACATAGTCTAATTTCCATCCAAGTGTAAAACAAATTCAAAGGGCATGAGCTTGGTCTCGATCTCGATCTCGGTCTCGAATTTTAAGGGTCTCGATCTCGGAAGGTAGATCTCGATCTCGAACCTTTGATCTCGGTCTCGATCTTGGTCTCACAGGATCAGGTCTCGGTCTCGGTCTCAGTCTCGGACTTGGTTGTCTCGACTACATCACTGGTCAGCACACTCTGAGCGGCCCCGGCTACGGAAGCAGTAATCATGCCATGGGAAATCACAGAAGTACTGCCTAAGGGACTCCCAATCAGTGGCAAAGTGCCAAAGGCGCCTCTTTTTGGGAGGTTCGAAAGGCCAAATTTGAGCGAAAGGACAGGAAACAAATATAAGAGGAGGAGGAGCCCAACGGAGAAAAAAGTTTGACAGAGCAAGAAGAAGAATGGGAGGTGAGAAAAAAATTCAGAATGTTCGTCTTATCTGCAAGGCGATCGGGGATACGAGTAGGGTACTGTCAGTGAAGTGTGAGGAAATCGAAAGGTGGTGGTGAATATTGAAATGTCCTAAAATGAAGATTTCAGCAAAAGAAGAGTGGAAAAGAATGTATTCCACTTTGGAAGTGAGGTAGTCAAAGAATTTTGGATAGTCGGTAGCAGGCACGTGCAGAGGGGGCCTACAGGGGCTTGAGCCCCTTCATGCCTGAGAAGTGCCCTTTTTTCCAAAAAAAAAATTTGAAAAAGTTTACTTAAAACAGAATTTTACTTTTGTTACCTTATTCTTGTCTAATTAACTCCCAAAGATTAAATTTGATGGTTTAGAGATCACTTCAACTGTTTCGTGTAAAACCTGTGCAAAAATGCCAAGTACCGACTAAGGTATTATATACTTAATTTTCTGCCCCGATAAAAATATTTCTGAAATTATTCCCCATCTATGTATTTAAGTTTCCTAAAACTTTGTCCAAATTTGTTCAGAACTGAAGCTCATAAAATCAAAGTTTCGCAGCCTTTGCAAGGAGGAAAGGCTGTCGAACCTAATGCTTCTAGCTATAGAGAAGGACATCCCCCTCAATAATAAGGATGTCATCAACATTTTTAAGAATATGACTCCGAGGCGGATACATCCGTAACAGAATAAGTGAAATCTCTACTCATTGCCAGTACTTCTAACATTGAAGGTTTTATTTGTTTTACCATTGGTTTACCTATAAAGTAACGTTCAATGACCCTATTTCTTTATAATTAATTTAATGTTTAATTAATTAAGGCATTAAGTTTAATTAATTAGCTCCCTTAGGGCGGGGAGAAGTATTCATTTGCATTGCATATTTAGTTAATATAATTCATGTTGTAAATAAATTGTCAGTGTATGACACACGTTTAAATGTCCACTATTACTAATGCTAATTCTAAATGATAACATCCGTATAAATGCTGTGAAAAGACTTATTATTTTTGAGGGGGCAGGAGATGGTGCCCTTTTTGTTAACTTTCAGCCCCTACATCTGAAGTGTCCTGCGCACGGCCCTGGTCGGTAGAATTAGGAGAAAGGTAGACAGCGCAGATGTATTTAGTTTGAGATTTTGGCATGTAAACGTAGCCAGACGGTATAAAATTCGGAATATTCGAGTTCGGGAATACGATAGAAAGGTCATTACGCACACACAGTATACGCAACATTCACCTTTAGAGTAAAATTGAGTATAGAGAAAGTAGGAGGGCACAGAAAAGTCGTCCCAGACACTCTAGTTTGAGTGAGGAAGAGGAGGTGAAGTTTAGAGGAGGAGAGGTCGTGTTCAGCAAATTGAAAATTTGAGGAAAGGCCACGAATGTTCCAAAAGTTCATATATATATATATATATATAGTGGACCTAGTTTTAGCCGTTTAAGGTGATAATGATTTAATTGTATGAACTGATTGATTAAGGCAATGACTGATTGATTAATTATTAATGAAAGGCTATTTGAGTAGATCCACCATACTATTGGAAGTGACCGAAATGGCAGCGAGGGTCACCAGCTTGATTTACGCTCAAGCAAATTAATGTTAAGGTTATAAAAGACACCTTATGGGTTTTGTAGTTTATTATGAAAATAAATCCGTTATTTTATTCACTGTGATATAACAAAGAATTGACAGTAATTAATTGGTAGTTTTACGTTGTACTTATGACATGGACTTAGCTAATAAAATGAAATGTTAATAGCTTAATTGACACGTAATAATGTACTCATTAATGGTATGTAAATGGCATGCGATATGGAACATTGAATGGGCCTAGTTAATGATATAAAGAATGCACGTGCGTTTGGTACATTGAATGGAAAAACATGACACTGATTAAGTAGGCTAAATGATTGCATGGTGTTGAAAAAAGTGGTTAGAAATAACCGCATATATTTCCAAATAAAATATAAACAAAATAAATAAAAATAAAAACCCTCGTTTCTAACCAACTAGTGAAGTTGGGTTTCCCTAATTAACAAAAAGAAGGAAAAAAAAAGTTTCTGGGACAAAGAAAAACGGAGCTTTGTCCAGTCTTGAAAATTTTTGACCGCATGAAGCGGGCCCTTTTTTCTCAAAAAAATTAAAATGCTCGTGGTTACCCAAACCGGGAAACTGAGTCAACCTTCAAACCTAACAACCTTTAATTAAATCGTATCCTTAATTAATAACCACTGCAATTAATCAAAACCCATGTTTAACTAAATAGAGGCCTATCAGAACTAGGTGCAAGTAAGTTAAAGAAAATAACTAAGGTAAGAGAAAAACTAGGTACCTAGACGAAACTCGAACCGGGCTACAACGGCCCTAACTCAATAATTAAATGGCTGTTATAGCCCCTATTAAAACCTAAAGGCAATATAGCCCTAACTTAACTTAAATAAAACCTTCTAAACCTTAAACCTTTAAAACCAAAAACTTAAGGGCAATCCAGCCCTAGCCTAACTTAACCTGCAAAACCTAGGTCTGGGAAATAGCCCCTACAAATAAATAACCTAGCAGTGTGTTAAACAATAACCTAAAACTTAACAACGAAAATTAAAAAAACCTGGAAACTAAATGAAACTTATGAATCAGTTAGAAACTGAAAGGGTAACGTTCAACTGGCAACTTCATTTTTGGTAAGTCTAAATTAATTTTGATGAATTTAGCTTCACCATAGTTAGTAATCTGGCTGCTGACCAAATTTAACCTGAAAACCACTGCAACCTACAGTGAAAAAGTCTGTAGCTGTGTTGACAGTGTCTAAATAGGCCATTATTATTTCTATAATTACCGAGTCTATTTAAAGTAAACTTAACCTTAATACTACACCTAAATAAAAATAATCTCTCTCAAGCTAAATAATAAATTTTTCAATATGGGCCCCCGGGTGGGCAGTCGAGAAGTTAGTTACCCTTTTTTTGTTTTAATTCTGATACAATAGTTTTAAATCCAGTGAATTAAATTTTTTACATAATCTGAAAATTTAAATATAAATATCATTTATAATAAACCTAAAAATGGCTAATCAAACTGAAGCCACTCGTGGAAAAAGTATGGAGACCTGGTTGGGAAGTGATGTGGAAGCACTTGAAACTAGTAAACTGGTAAAAAGGAGGGGAGCAATCAGAACCTCAGCTACTAAACTTTTAGCTACAATCAAAGAGAGATGGGATGATTGGACTGAGGAACAAAAAAATTCACATGCTCGGCTTTTGTCCTCACAACTGGACAAGTTACAAAATTTAGACGAGGAAATCCTTAGAATGTATGTTTGTTCCGAAGGCTTCTCAGAGGATAAACAAGAAGAACTAGATGAAAAAAATAGTTATTACCACTTTGAAATAGATCAAATGATACAAGCATTAACAACTAAAAAAGAAAATAATGCCGAAGCCAAACCTAAACTAAGAATAAGTACTAAAATTCCTGAGCTTCAAATATTACCATTTGATGGAAATCCCTCTAAATTTCAAAACTTTAAGACCTCATTCAGAAACATTTATGATAACATAGGTCTTTCCGAAGAAGAGAAATTTGCCTACCTAAAACAACATTTGAGTGGAAACCCTGCCATTCAAATAAACTGCATGCAAGAAAGTAAAACATCTTATGAGAAGCATGGCAGCAGTTGGAGGGCTGTTATGCAACACCAGGCCAAATTAAATTCTCCATAATAAAATCCCTTTTAACTAAATCCATAATAACCAAAAATTTTAAATCACTTCATGACTTTCAAGCAGATATGCACTCTACCATAAATTTAATGCAAACTCAAAAATTAGAATTAGAAGATATACTCTTGTATGTATATTATAATAAACTAACTCAAGAAACTCAGGAATTTTTAAGAACTTGTGGGTTTAAACTCTATGACCCTTTAATAATTTTAAAGAAGCAATTGCTGAAGCTACCAAAACCTTAGCTAATGTTAATTTTGATCTGGAACAAAGTGAGTTAACTACCTTGATACCTAAACAAAAAAGAAACTTCTCTCCAGAACCAGCCAGAAAACCATGGTATTCTGGCCAAACTACAGCTGCTCTGGCGGTTTCTACCCAAAGACAATCCTCAAGAAGAGCTCAATATACTGACCAGAGAGAACCTTACTGCAAATTGTGTAAGAAAAACTCTCACAGAATCTCAAAATGTGATTCTTTCCCTGAAAGTTGGGATAAACTGAAAAAACTTGCTAAATTAAATTATTGTACTAAATGTACCTCATCTAAACACCAAGCCAAAGAATGCCCCATTTCTTTACAACCCTGTTCATTTTGTAGGTTTTCTAACCATTTATCCTTCCTTTGTACCAAACAAAAAGGAAAACCAGAGGAAGATAAGAAAACCAAAACCAGTACGGAAGTAGCTACCCAAAAAGAAAACTCAAACAAGGGAAACAAGTTACTAACTTATTAAGTTTAAAAAACACTGATCAAGAAGTAGCATTAATCCCTTCCATGCAAATGAGAATAAGAAACTCAGAAAAATCAATTAAATGCAGAGCACTTTTGGATAATTGTAGTCAAGCCAGCTACATTACCAAGGAACTGTGAAAAAATTAAATCTTCCAACTAAACACTACGAGGAATCCATAACCATAACAGGATTTATAGCCGACAAGAAACAACCAAATTATGAAGTAGCTATAATTAAATTGGAGGATTCTAGAAACCCTGGAAACTACCAAGAAATAGAAGCATCATAATTGATGATATTAATATTAAATATGAAGTTCCAGGATTACTGAAACTTCAAACTTATTTAAAATCATTAAATTATCAGCTTGCAGATCACTTTGAAGCTGATGAAGTGGCTGACTTCATGTTAATTTTTGGGGCTGCAACCCACAAACTTTTTGCCCTCAGCAGTCATCAGATTCATACTGCCTCTTGTTATAAATCTCCCTATGGAATACTTTTATTGGGTTTCCCTTCAGATTACTACCCTGAAAAAGAAAAAGAACCAATAAGAGATCAGATCAGCTTCTGTATTACCAACCCGCTACCTACTAGTACAACTTCTAATGAAGATCTAAAAAAAATTGAACACCAGATTGCACAATTTAGCAAACTAGAAAACTTGGGTATTTCTGGGGATGAACCATTTTCAAACAAAGAAAAAGATCTGATTGCAAACTTTGAAAAGGAAGTTAAAATAGAAGATGAAAGATTGTCTGTTAAGGTACCATGGAATGACCAAAAAGATAAAATTTCACCAAACTTTAACTATGCTATTAGCAGGTTAAAGTCCACTTGCAAAAAATTAAAAAAAGATAACTTAATGCAACCTTATTCAGACATCCTTGAACAACAATTCCAGGAAGGAATAATAGAAGAAGTACCTCTAACAGAACACTTAAGACAAGCAGGAAATTTTTTACCTCATTTTCCCGTAGTTCGCCCTGGGGTACAAACAACTAAAGTTAGGATTGTAGTAGATCCCTCGGGTAAAAGCAAACCAGAAGAAATAACCGTAAATGATGCTACTGAGGACTGCCCTTCACTCCTACCTCACTTAGCAAAATTGTGCATTAAATTAAGGCATGGTAAATATTTGATGATTGGGGACATTCAAAAAGCATATTTACAACTTAAATATCAAACAGAATTTGACTGCAATGCCCACAAAATTCTGTGGGTAAAGAATACCCAATTGGCTCCAAATGACAACAACCTGATCTGCTATAAATATAGAAGAGTTACCTTTGGCAACAAAAGCAGTCCATTTTTACTACAACAATCTCTCCAACACATTTTAATGAACAACAAAACCAAGTGGCAGACTACCTAGCTAACCGCTTTTACATGGACAATGCTTTAATTAATGCCAACAATCTCTCAGAACTCAAAGACCTTTACAATTATAGTGTAAACACTTTAATTGAATATAATTTGAAGCTATATGAATGGGCCTCTAATCACTCAGAACTTCAAGGACTATTTGAAAAACATGACATAGCCTCCTCCGAAGATAAAGAAAATGTAAAACTATTAGGATATGGTTGGAACACAAGTGCTGATACACTCCATCTAAAAACTGTAAACTTGAACTCAGAAGCCAAAACTAAAAGAGAAATACTAAGTTCTGTGCAATCATTGTTTGATCCAATTGGATTTGTTGCACCCTTAGTGTTTAAATTAAAACTCTTCATGCAGAAAGTAACAGCTACCAAAAAAAATTGGGATGAATATCTAGAACGGAAATGCTGCGTGAATGGAAAAAACTTTGTAAAGAAATAAACAAAGTGGAATTTCTGAATTTTCCTAGACAAGCTTTTGAAAATCCCAAACCTCTCATGGAAAATCTTCAACTCCACATCTTTTGTGATGCCAGCCAAGAAGGTTATGCAGTAAGTTGCTATCTAGTTGGAAATGGAAAATCCGAACTAATTTACGCTAAATCAAGAGTCAATCCCAAATCAAAAAATTGGACCATTTGTAACTTGGAATTAATGGCAATCTGCCTAGGAACCAAAGTCCTAGAATACCTTAAAGAAACCTACCTAGAAGAAAACTCAGAAAACCAAAAGTTCTTCAAAACAATAATTTGGACAGACTCACAAGTGGCTTTAAATTGGACTGCTCAAAAATCTCTAAAAATGAAATCAATCTTTGTAAAAAACAGAGTGAAAGACATTCAGGAAGCAACAAGAAACTTAAACCATCACCTGGAATTCAGACATGTAGCAGGAGAAGACAACCCAGCAGACCTACTCACCAGACCAATATCTTTCAAGAAATTTCAAAAACTTCTTCACTTTTACCAACATGGTCCCACATTTTTGAGAAATGAAATTGAATGGCCACCAACTTAATTTTTAACCCCCACCAAGAAACCTTACAGACAACAATAAATGTGTGTCAAACAACTTGTAAAGAAATAAATGAAAAAACTCCCTTGTTAAATATGGAAAGATTCTCTAACAGGAAAAAACTGGTCAGAATCACTGCCTATGTTCTACGGTTCATAGAAAACTTAAAGTACTTCCGCACTCACAAATATAACCCCAAATGTAACCTGACAATGGAAGAACAAATTGCTGTCTTGGAGAAAAATCATACAGCTTACAAAACTAAGGCCACAAATTACTGGCTAAAATTAGTCCAGCAACAACATTTCTCAAAAGAAAAAGAAATAATCCACAAACTAAATAAAGGAGAAAAAGTTGAGGACCTAACAAAGCTGCAAAAGAATCTAAAACTCTTCATTGACAAAGAAGGGTTAGTCAGAACAATGGGGAGATATAAATATGCAACTAACCTTAACTATTCTGCTAGGTATCCTGTACTACTGCCTGAAAATTCTCATTTAACAACGTTAATTGTAACTGAATGTCATGCAAAAGCCAGTCATGCAACCTTAGCTACCACATGCAATTTCCTCAGACAGGAATTCTGGATCCCCAAAATAAGGCAAGTAGTTAAAAAGGTTCTGAAACAATGTCTGTTTTGCCAAAAATACTTTGCCATGGCTTATGAAGTGCCTACTACTGGACCCTTAGTAACGGAACGTTTAAGCTATGAAAAACCCTTTGAAAAAACTGCCCTTGACTATGTTGGTCCAATTTCTGTCCAGGATGAGAATAACCAATTCATGAAAGTCTACTTATTATTGTTCACTTGCTGCGCCACCAGATTCACCAGCCTTCACATCTGCACTGACCTTTCTGCTAAAACCTTTTTAAGAGAACTCTACCATTTGTCCTTAAACTACTCCCTTCCAAAGGTTTTGATTTCAGACAATCAATCCACCTTCAAAAGATCTGAAGATTACCTTAAACATTGGTTCCAAAATGTTCTTGTGTCTCAGTACCTCTCTGATCATGGTATCCAGTGGAAATTTACAGCAGCCTATTCACCCAGAACCTTAGGAATAGCTGAAAGAATGGTGGGTTTAGTCAAAAGAGCCCTCTATACCTCCCTAAAAGGAAGAAAAATCCCGTTAACTGAACTAAAAACAATTGTTCTTGAAATAATGAACACAATTAATTCAAGACCACTCACTTATGTTAATTCAAATGAAGATCCTTCCTCTGATCTACTAACTCCTTTCAAGTTGCTTTTTGGGTATGACAATACCAAATTCAACTTTTTAACCACTAATGATACCCAAGAAGCTGTTAATGAAGACGATCAGGTGGATGCTGATTATATGACAACAACAGAGGACAAAGAAAGAAAGAAAATACTGGATTACTTTCATAAGGGAGCTAAACAATCTCAAGAAATCAAAAAAGATGGCGATACGAATATTTGAGTAGTTTGAGGGAAAAAGAATACCAACAACACAAACAACCAGTAAGTAAAGAACCTAAAGTAGGAGAACTATGTCTCTTAGATGAAAATTCTATGAATCCCAAATACTTCTGGAAGATTGCTGTAATTGAAACATTACACCCAGATGAAGATGGCATAATCAGGCATGTAACTGTAAAAACACCCAATGGTCATCTCTCCAGAAGACACATATATCGGTTATACCCACTGGAAATAACTGATAAGCCGAATATTGACCTGGAAGAACTGGAAAATTCTTCCACAGAACAGGAACTGTAGATTCTCCTGACACTACTACTGCCGCTACTCAACCCCGACCACAAAGACAAGCTGCAGTTAGATTTCGGGAAGAACTGCAAAGGAAAATACAGAGTGGATCTTTGTGAAGACCACAAATAGAAAATTGTAAATAATTGTAAATAGCTATAACTTAGGACCAACGTTCTACAGAAAAGACGCTTTCATCTTCATATTTCACCTAAAAGGAACTTTTCTGAAGAGCATGTCATTTTCATTCAAAAAAAAAATAAATAAAATTTCCCAAGAATACAATTCTGGGTAAATTTTTCCCCTTGGGGGGAATGTTGAAAAAAGTGGTTAGAAATAACCGCATATATTTCCAAATAAAATATAAACAAAATAAATAAAAATAAAAACCCTCGTTTCTAACCAACTAGTGAAGTTGGGTTTCCCTAATTAACCAAAAGAAGGAAAAAAAAAGTTTCTGGGACAAAGAAAAACGGAGCTTTGCCAGTCTTGAAAATTTTTGACCGCATGAAGCGGGCCCTTTTTTCTCAAAAAAATTAAAATGCTCGTGGTTACCCAAACCGGGAAACTGAGTCAACCTTCAAACCTAACAACCTTTAATTAAATCGTATCCTTAATTAATAACCACTGCAATTAATCAAAACCCATGTTTAACTAAATAGAGGCCTATCAGAACTAGGTGCAAGTAAGTTAAAGAAAATAACTAAGGTAAGAGAAAAACTAGGTACCTAGACGAAACTCGAACCGGGCTACAACGGCCCTAACTCAATAATTAAATGGCTGTTATAGCCCCTATTAAAACCTAAAGGCAATATAGCCCTAACTTAACTTAAATAAAACCTTCTAAACCTTAAACCTTTAAAACCAAAAACTTAAGGGCAATCCAGCCCTAGCCTAACTTAACCTGCAAAACCTAGGTCTGGGAAATAGCCCCTACAAATAAATAACCTAGCAGTGTGTTAAACAATAACCTAAAACTTAACAACGAAAATTAAAAACCTGGAAACTAAATGAAACTTATGAATCAGTTAGAAACTGAAAGGGTAACGTTCAACTGGCAACTTCATTTTTGGTAAGTCTAAATTAATTTTGATGAATTTAGCTTCACCATAGTTAGTAATCTGGCTGCTGACCAAATTTAACCTGAAAACCACTGCAACCTACAGTGAAAAAGTCTGTAGCTGTGTTGACAGTGTCTAAATAGGCCATTATTATTTCTATAATTACCGAGTCTATTTAAAGTAAACTTAACCTTAATACTACACCTAAATCAAAATAATCTCACTCAAGCTAAATAATAAATTTTTCAATACATGGATGCACATAGAATAATTGATGTGGCCTAATAATAAGGAATTGAAATGCTTGACAAATACACAAATATCATTTATATAGAAGATCATTATGTGATGTTAAATGATTACGTCAAGAGAACATTTAGTTAACACAAATATATGAATTGAACATAATGACGGATGATACGCGGAATAACGGTATAAAAATGACACTTGAATTGGATGACAGGCCTACTGCGTTATTAACGGGAGTCAATGGGAAAGCGTGCTTACACACTTTGGGAGTATAGTCTACCGTTCGGCGGTAGGCTAATGTAGGTTTCAAGAGTACTTAGAATATGATGTACTTAGCTTATGGTGACGTAAACTTTGTTGAAGGCGGGTTGAAGACGAACCTATTACGCAGATTCTGGTTGTCGTTGTCCGTTAAGCCTCTTGAGATGATGGATGATAGGCTTCGTTCGGAAGCCTGAGGTGATGTTACTTCTCGAGGTGCAGGCTGGCCTTATGAAGTGCAGGCTTAGGCCTGTGGTGCTGAAATATCTCTCGAGGAATGTGGAGAAACTTGAAGGCCGACCCGGCAAACCGCAGGCCCGAAATGATTCCGGTTGGGCCTCGAAGGATTGCTTCTGCAGGTGGTCTGTAGATCTTACGTGAAGACAAATTGTAGGCCCTGAAGAAAGTAGCGGCCGTGGCCCCCGGCCAGGGGGCCGGAAAGCGGTTGGTGGACGTTCGATGGTGAGCGTACGGGTGAGTGAGAGTGAGTATAAGTGGAAGCTCCTTTTATACCGTAGGCCTGTGACGTAGACTTCACGCCAATTCTTAAGACGCTTTTGTCCACGCGTCTTTTAGTTGTTAACGGTTTTCGTTCGCTCCCATTGGGAAGAAATAGACGCTCCATTGTTTAACTCTTGCCCACGTGTTTTTTTCCAAGTTCTTTGATGATAGCGTGGAAGTAAAGGATCTGTCTATTTGTTGGTCTATTTCTTGTCGATCCGCTGCATATATATATATATATATATATATATATATATATATATATATATATTTGTTGCTCAACACATTGATTTGCTCCTTAAATCTGACAAAAAACTGCAGTGACTAAATTCGCTGAGAAAATACGGCAGCCTCAGTGAGGCAATCCTAACCAAAATAGAGTATGTGCTAAATTTACTCTTTTAGGAACCGAAATGTCCACAATTTCTTGCCACCCCTTAGTAAAATACTAACTGATTTTCGTTTTTCTTTCAGACCTATTTATCACTGTTATTGCCTCGCTCATGAACCCAGGTAGTAGACAGTATGCATTGTTCAGTCGTATAGTTGCTGCTATCATACATTCGAAGTGGGTCTCAAAGCAAAACGAAAGTTAGTATTTTACTGGGGTGACAAGACATTATGGACCCCCTGTACTCCTTCGTAGGCTAGGCCTACACAAAGTTTGATAAGTTTGCTCGAAATTAATTTACACCAACTCAGTTGGCTAATATTTAAATGCATGATTAGAGGCCTACCTTAATTTATGATTATGATAATGGTAAACATGTAGGCCCAAAGTTACCTACTGTAAATCGGCGGCGGTATTGTTTTTCTGACCAAGTTGAAACCACGTTCATGGGCTCTGATTCAGTTAGGCCTAGTGTCTAGCTATAAGCCATGAAGTAATCCACCAACGGTAGGCTAGAGCCTACCCAACATAAGCGTAGGCCTATCCGAAGCGTGCATAGCCTAGTCCAAACAGCCATAATATGGTCAGTGTATGGACGTTTCTTTGAATTGAGACACGGGAAAGAACTTGCCTGAATCCAAAGTCTTCGTTGTCTCGCGAACTCTGCTCGACCTTTGGAATTAGACCTTTGGCCCAAACTTACACACTTAGCCTATCATACTATACCCTAGTTACGCCTAACTGCTGCAGTTCAGTTTGAATTAGGCAATAATTTTAAGGCTAACTTAGCATGTTAATGCAATCCGAAATGATATTAGCACAAGATTCATGATTTAAGAGTAATAAGTAACCTTTTATTAGAAAAGTCAGTTAAGGGAAGCACTTATTTTATCCTTAGTGATTACAGTCCCGCCTTAGCCACAGTTAGTTTTAATCAAGCCGCTAAGATTTACGCGATGTAAAGTTACTGTAACTTAAAGTGTTAAGCTCGAATTTGAGAAGAAAATATTTTATTCTATTTTTGGGTTATAGAGGTAAAGCGACAATCTTAATAAGTAGCCTACATTCAATTCCTTTCGTTCTGCTAAAGAAGAAAATGTGTTTTCAATATCATGTTAATATTGTGAAGCGATTATACTTCTAAAAAACCACCAACCTATTACTATATTTTAATGAAATGAAAATTATTCCCGGACGATATACTGTACTATATATTTTAGGTAATTTCGATGTGTTTCTGGGAGACGGCTTTTGTGAGACGGGTAAGGAAAGTAAAACCATTATGTTTTGCGGCAGAAGGTGGGTACAGTACTTTTAAATGCAACTCGTCTTAAACTTGACAAATTCCGAACTACTACTGTAAAAAATAGGGGTCTTTTCCAAGCAACAATACCATATTTTATTAGCCCTCTAATCATTTGGTATTATTATGGTTATTATTAGTTTATATATATATATATATATATATATATATATATATATATATATATATATATATGTGGGTAAAGTCAAGGGGAGGTGAACATTTATGTCACTCCATTACCATTAACAGCAATAATTACACTGTTCAACAAAGTTGTTCTTTCGATAAATGTTGGTGGGTACTACCATAGTATGCGGTCTACCTACGATTCGGCGGTCTACTTTTAATTATAGCTTCTTATCTTCTTTACTAATTGCTTGTTTACATCCAAATGTCAATCGCCCTTGACGATTGGTTAGGTTTAGTCATGATATTTTCGTTAGTTTTAACGAAAATATCATAACTAAACCTAACCAATCGTAGGTAGACCCGCATACTATAGTACTGTACTACACTAATATAGTAGCGCCTGTTGGTGATTCTTACGTTCTTTTTTACGCTGATTAGTCTAGGGCGGTCAAAAGTCAATAAAGTCAAATTGTTTCCTATGGGGCACTTTTCGCTGAAACGACTGAAAATGCAATAAAAACACCTGTAGGGGGTATATTACCAAAGTTAATAGGTCAACCAAAAGTCAACTTTTACCTGTTAGGTCAAAAAATAGCAATGAGATAAATAAAGTCAATTTTTTGGAATAAATAATTAAAATAACTAAAAATTGGCATCTTTTTGATTAACTGGCAACTTCGCTGCTTGTATTTGTCTTATTCAGTTATGTCCGTTCTGGTTTTGGATGTGGTTGTGCTGTATGTATTGTGGTTACTGGTTACCATTTTTTATTTGTGATTTTTTCTGATTTGTGATTTCACTGATTTCGATTTCTTTTGATTTTAGATATTTAAAATGCCAAAAGTTGCAGTTAGTTCTATTGCTAAAGTGCGCGCTATAATTGCAAAATATCCTAATGAATTCATTTGTTCAGGAAAAAATGAGCTATACTGTCAGATTTGTTGTGTTGTGGTCAAGCATGACAAATCCTTTTTTGTGGATAAACATCGCTCTACCCAAAAGCACCAGCGTGGTATAGACCAAAATGTGGGATCGCAATTTTTTGCCAGAAAATGTCGGCAAATACTTCATAATTTACCACAATCGGTCAACTGATGTAGAAGAGCAAGAATAAGTAATTAAAGTATCGTTTTTATTATTGAAAGTAAAGGCAACTTTATAAGTCAATTTTTTCAATTCGTAAGGTCAACTTTCTTAATTTTTTCGGTCAACTTTTGACTGCCCTAGTGATTACCAAAATGAAAACACATTTTTGTAATTATTGCTGTGGATGGTAACGGAGTGACATAAATGTTCATCTCCCCTTGACTTTACCCACATATATATAGGAGCCTATTAAGAGTAGGCCCGCTATAATACAGTAATGAAGTTAATTAAGTATATTTGATAGGTGATCAATGTGGTGTTTGGACCAAATAAATAATGTGGTTAATAAAGAAGATGAAAAGGGCTCGTAGATTTTTGTTTTATTAACAAAATAAAAGACTAATTATTTACAATTAGTTGACTGTATATTGAAATGCTCAACATTACGATTAAGGAGGCTAAAGGAGTGATTTTATTCAGGATAAAAAGTTCACTAATGTAATTGTGTTAAGATCAATAATAATTTCGATGACAAAAATACAGTACTTAATAAAGAGGAATAAGACTAGTTGCCGTATTACATTAACGACATAAAATGTGTGAGTCTCATTAGCGGTATTGGCAAAACGCTTTAGATAGCCTATGCGGTTAGGCTGAGAGTTTGTCTGAAGTTATAGGCTATATAACGAGTAGCCTGACACGACGCTGTAAACACTGTAGGCCAAGTGAGTTGAACCGATGCAAAAGGGTTACAGACACTGAATATATGTGAAAGGTATAGGCTGTAAGACGCAAAAGATGTTTATACAAAAGGGGTCTTCGTCATGGTTTTCTAACACGCTCTCTCTCTCTCTCTGTAGTGACCAATCAGTAAAGTTGTATAAAATGCTTCGATTTAAAAAAGAAAGTATTAATTTTAAGGTGAATTTATTGCTCAAAGTATATTCACCCTGTCTTCCTTTCATTTTTTAAGAGACCTACATGAACCATTTAGCTATAATTATTAGCTATTCATCCATTTCCTTCTTAATATACAGAGTGTATCAAAAGTTTATTATTATTAAATTAAATAAAGCTATATCAACTTGGTTGATATGGGAATAGGAAAATATGCGACGAGTTCATCATTCTCTGTCTTGTTTTATTCTAATGTTATGTACAGGGTGTCTCAAAAGTCACTATCTATTTTGAAAAATAATGGGAATTACGAAAAACTGGTTTAAGACATGAAAAATATATTTATTTCAAAGTAAGTGCCACAAAGAATTAGTGCTATTTATTTATCTGTCTCCACATGGCGACCATCAGTGTCTCTACAGAGCTCAAAGCGATAAGTTGTTTCCCGGAACACACATTCCAGTATTTGAGGTGTTATTTTCTGAACTGCATCGGTAATACGATTTCGAAGTTCGGCTACATCACTAATTCTTCTACCAGTGTACACCTTAGACTTAATGAAACCCCAGGCGAAAAAATCTAATGGTGTTAAATCGGGTGAACGTGCTGCCCATGGTTGTGTTCCTCCACGACCAATCCAGCGACCGGGGAAGCGTCTGTCAAGATAATCACGTACAATTATTGCATAATGGCACGGTGCTCCATCCTGCTGAAAAACTACTGTGTCAAGAATGCCATCTGTAAGAAGTTGAGGTTCGAGGAATTGTTCAAGCATGTCAAGATAAATTTATAAATTACACAAAATTCGAAATAAACCAATTAACTTTTTTTTAAATACACAAATTTGCACCAGAAGTACATATCTTTATGCCAGCATAGCATTTTTAAAAAAAACATCTAATGTCACTGAAATAGATAGTGACTTTTGAGACCCTGTATATAAAACTCGCGTGTATAGATGCACTCAAAGTAAATAAACTCACAATTTTACTTCACACGCAAATTCCTTGTCTAGCGCTCGAGAAAGCTGACCGCCACATCCGTAATTTGAAAACCCTCGACAGAGAAAGATGAACCCTACTCCCGAGCTTTGAGCTGACGAACATCAAAACCTCTTATCAGGGTGAATAATTGTAACTGCTAATCGAGAGGTTATGAGATCGAGTCCGGGCGAGGACTTTGTCATTTCTGAAAGTTGAACAAGTAGAGGAAGTAAAAGAATTAAGAATTTGGGTCAAATTATCACCAGCTCCTTCACTGACGAATTTTCTGTGCTAAAGCGGACGTGGTTATGAGGAACTTCAGATTCGAAAGACTTCAATGATATTTGTGGGCAGCAGCTTTGGGTTAAAAGAAAAAAAAAGAAAATGGCAAAACTTTAAACTTGCTTTCTAACGGATCTTTTAGACTGCTGTATCAGTTACCATAAAGATGGTCAGCTTCGCAAATGTTCGCTAACCACAATGCATCGATGCTCCCGGAGGTGACAAGACGCGTTTGATACAGTTTAATGCAAAGAATTAAAAACTCAGACAATCCAATTGTCCAAGAGATTCATCATTCATCAGTCATTCATTCATTCATTCATTCATCAGTCACTTTATTAGCTTCATGGTATTATAAAAATGTTTGTCTGTAGCTCCACTTAACTTCGACATTCCTATTTTTCATTATTTGTATTTTTATTTTTTATTTTTATTATTAATTTTATTATTTATTTCATTAGTTTTACTTTTATTTATTTTTATTCTTTTATTATTACTAAATGTGATATAAGTCATTTTTTCTTCTGACAATATATATATTGTAGTGGTTAGCATTGCTGATTACGAATCCATCGGCCCCGAGGTCAAAACCCAGTGACGGCATGCAGCGCACAGCAAAACCCAGCTGTTCATCTTTCCACACAATAAAAAAATGGGTTGGTAAAAAAGTGGGTACCCTGGGTTAAGACGCTAGGCTGCTGCTGATCGGGAGGTCGTGAGATCGAGTCCGGTTGAGGACTTTGTCATTTCTGACCGCCCGTGGTGGGGCGTGGTTGGGATTCCACGTTAAACTGTAGGCTTAAGGTGGAGTGATAAGCTTGACCTTCGTCAGAATGAACAATTCGGGCGGAAACAAATCCAAGGTTACCAAGGTATGTTCTACTGTGAAATGACTAAGAGCCATCATGCTTCGATTCATCATTTCCTTTGCAGTATCCCCTGCCCCATTACTCACCCATAATACTCCCAAATGATTAAATATAAAAGATTCAGGACCGAAGTCTCGAGCATGAGGTCATGGCAGGCAGTTGAAACTCTTGGCTCCAGGTTCTAGGAGGGGTGTCACAATGATCACAAGGACGGGAGAGTCCTTTGGTTTGCTGTTTCTTTGGAACTTGCTCTTGGGACAAAGCAGGTAATAATGTGGCATTTTGGATTGGTGATTTCTGGTTACTTCTATAATTGTAAACAAATTGTATTTTGGTATATTCATTTTAATCTCATTGTAATAAACATAAAAAGTGCATCAACATTTTCTGTATCAACTTCGAACTAACCTGAGAGCTAACCCCAAGCTAACCTGAGAGTAACCAACTAATGTGAAAATATCAAACTTTCTGAAAAAGTTAGAAATATAAAAAATATCACCCTCTGCACTTCTTTAACCACTCGACCAATTTTGAACATTGGTGTTAGCTGTGGGGTTCGTCAAACCCACACCACACCTAGCTACATTTTCTGTATCAACTTCGAACTAACCTGAGAGCTAACCCCAAGCTAACCTGAGAGTAACCAACTAATGTGAAAATATCAAACTTTCTGAAAAAGTTAGAAATATAAAAAATATCACCCTCTGCACTTCTTTAACCACTCGACCAATTTTGAACATTGGTGTTAGTTGTGTGGTTGGTCAAACCCACACCACACCTAGCAGTGTGCACTAGTAAATATAAAGTAAAATACTTTATCGCGATTGTACTTGGGTTTCCTCTTTATCAAAGTGACGCTGAGAGACGCGACGGTACGGTAAATAATGATTGGGGTTGTTTAACCTCCTCCGCAATATCTAAGGTCATATGACGGGGCGGACCTATAGCTTTACGTGAGATCCGAACCACGGGTCGCTACATAATCTGGACGCGGAGGACGGTCTCCCATCCAACTACTACCCAGACCCAATGTCGCTTAACTTCGAGGATCAACGGGAAGCGGTGTTACGACCGCGACGATCTTCTCCTACCCTTCGTACGAGACGGTCTCTCGCGCCCAAACGGGTCTCTCGTCCACCCCCGTATGGAGTACGCTTCTCACGCGTGGTGTGTCTCGACCCACACAGCTCTACTTAACGGAATGGAATCAAAGGTTTTTCGTCTCGTCAATTCCCCGCCTCTCGCTGACTGTCTTCAATCCTTCTCTCTTCGCCAGTGTTGCCTCACTGTCTCTACTATCGCTATTATAATAGACACTTCCGAACTCTCTGATTGCGTGCCTCCCTCTTTAAGGAGAACACGCAGTACCAAACTTTCGACACACTCTCATTCCTCTTTTGTCCAACTCCGTAACGCGAGGGTTAATCGTTATTCTCAATCTATCATCTACTCTGGAATGACCTTCCTCAATCCATCCTTCCCCCCTGTGTATGACCTCCAATCTTTAAAACGCAGAGTATCCAGGCATCTCGAAATCCTTGGGTCTTGATTTTGGCTCTCTTCTTCTTCCTCTTCTTCTTCCTCTCCTTCTTCCTCTTCTTCTGTGGTGGACAGGAATGGAAATTAAAACTTCTTTTGACGATTGATTTTAATTATTTTTTAAGCTTTAAATTTAATGGAATATTTTTAACATTTTATGTAAAATTATTAATGGGATTTAAATTATCACATAATCACATAATCAACTTGATATGATAATAATAATGGCAGCTAATCCTTTATTCGATTTTGGTAAATCGAACACTTCCACCAACACTGTTTATTTCTACTTTCATTTTTTCTTCTTCTTCTTCTCCTTCTCCTCCTCCTCCTCCTCGTTCTTCTGAAAGAGAAAAACGTGAATAGCAACTTAAGAAACACAAAATGCTTCTAATCTCTCTTCCTCTCTCTGATTGGTTGACCAAATTGCCGCAACCGATAATAATGATAATAATGATGATAATCATAATAATATATGATGGAAGAGTAGAGTGAAAAGAAATCTTTTGTAGGTCTTATTGAAATTTGAAACAAATAAAATAAAGATTGAAAATTAAGTAGAAAATGAATAAAAAACGTCTTAATTCGATTGTTTACAATTGGCAGTAAAAATAATGTGAACAATTTGTAATGGTGATATAAAGCGACCTCTTTTAATTACTCTAATGGCGAAAAATTAAAAATAGACTCTGGTAAATTGCGTAATTTTTCACGTTTAAATGATTAATTATCACCAAATACGAGACACATTGTGACGCGATGAAAATGTACCCGAATGATTTAAAGGCGGGTCCTGATTCGGAGTGTGATCGTCCTTCGCACCATCTGCTGCGAATGAAAAGATAAAAATCGAGTAAGCAAAGCTAAAAGATTGTTTCGCAATTCACGCGATAAACGCTTATTTTTATACGTTTTAAATAGGTTTTGAAACTCTCTCATAAAAAGGTTCAACAATTTTAGAAAAAAAGAATATGGATGGCGATCGAGTGTCATCCACGGTTCATCATATCTTCCTTCCAACACTCCAACTTTGGGAACATGTATTGGAAGAGAGCGAGCAGCAGCAGCAGCAGTACGTAAACTTTAGGTACTGTCTTCACTTTGCTATAACGGTAGATCTTAAAGCGATGAGAGAAGGGTTACAGCCCGGATCAGAAATGGCAAATGGGGAATCGCGCGTGTGTCTAAATGAAAATAAAAATATGAACAGAATGAATTTACTAAAAGTGAAAAAAATCACGTGAACATTAGAAACGCGTCACTCGTTGACAACGGAAACAAAATGGGGGACATCGTTGAATATGTTCGGAATAAGGATCCCTTAATGGTTCTTAAGCACCGACATTTGAGCAAATTCATTCTAGAAAATCATGAAAGTGGAAAGTGTTGCGGACTTTGACCAAAACGATGTCAGCGAAGAGAAGAAATAAATTTTAAGAGGTTAAAGGCATCGATTGGATTAAAATTGGCGTATCGTATTTTCGAACGTAGAGTTATTTATATTTAGAGTAACGCGACTACATCGCATTTGAAATACTGTAGCCGTAAAGTCTGGAAAGTAGTAGCAGTAATAGTAGTAGCAGTAGTAGTAGTAGTAGTTCTGCGTCTCAACCGTCTTCAAAAGCGACTTATATTTACAGTTTATCTTTCGCCCTTCGTTCCAATTCGGTGTCATAATATGGAGGATTGTTTTTAACCTAATTATAATGCAATATGTAAGAAAGCGATGAAATTTTGTAATGATAAACTTTTTGACTGACAAAGAGAGAAGTAAAAAAATGATTACCTGGCACTGGTGTCGTCTTTTTACTTTCTTTCGGGGTCTGAAAGGAAAATAAAGGTAAGTAATAAAGCGAAATATTCATCTCTCCGTCCGTCTATCCGTTACCTAGTCACAATCAACCTTAGAGTATGGTTTGAGCACTGTTTTTATAGGGTTAAAAATAAAACTGGGATGCTCACTAACCAAAGAGAAACTCCAGGGTAGAAAAACTTACGCAGGCACAGTGCCAAAAAGGACCAGAATGGTATTTTGAGAAAGCTATGAGGCCCATTTTCTCATTGTACTGTACAATATAGTTCAAAGGTCTTTCCACCTTTTTTATGACCATTGGTCGTAATTATCATCAAAGTAATGAGAAGAACGGTGATTGGTTGATACTGGCCAATCACAGTTGATTTTTCAAACATTTACTGTACAGCCTTTACTGCCCTGCCACGAGCGTGAAAAAACGGCGGAAACAAGTTTTTAATCTATATTGTGTATTCATGTTTTTTATTCTCAAACTATCTATCTACGAAGAGTGCCACTAAACGGCACTGCTTATTCATACTGGTACTATATTTATTCCATTGAACACTATCATATTACCTCAAATATTAATGAAGGAAACCTTTAAAATTAGTTACTTTATAAAACAAATTCAGATTTCAGAAAAGGGGATTGATTAGTAAATTCTCACATTTGCTTTAGCAAACGTTGTTAAGTGCAAAAACACTTTTCTACACTGATGGCCGCTTATCAAGTTCTATTAGAACGCGTCTGTGCAAAACTGTCCCGCTCATCTACAGAAAAAGAAATTAAGACATTAATTACTGCCCTTCTATTGTAGTTTTCAGGCAGGGGGGACTCTCCCCCCTCGTAGTCAGCAGAGGGAGGATTAAATGAGGGTGGGAGTAAGTGAAAAACGGTAACCTTTCTTACCTTCACGTACAATGTAACGAGAATAACGAATCCAACGCATACAATGAGCAGCAGGAGAGAAGCGATGATGGTGAGTGTGATAAATATTATTTTGGGATCAGGGCCTGGAAGGAATACGAGTAAAATATTGTAATGAATGAGGACAACTTTCGAAATCAGAAACGCTTCAACAACCGTGTTTTGATCTCTCATTTTATAGTTTATTCAAATGAGGAAAACGTTTCGAATTTCAAAAGCGTCTTCTTCTTCGGGTGAATACAAGAGACGTAAAAGGCGGTCAAGACAAGGCCGATTAGGTGAAGGAAATGTACGGCTCGTAGCGAGGTTTAAGCGAACGTTTTATTGCAGGATTTTCGCCGCATTTAAACAAAAACCATTCTGACCATTCTTCCTTGCCAATCCTCTCCAATCCCATGCCCCATATACTTCTCTTCCCGTTTCATTACTTTCGTTCACCACAACTTTTGCGTGTACCATTCTTGCTTACCAGACTTTCCAGCGTTATTCCGCCTCTAACTATTTCACACCTCGTATTACGACCCCTTCCACGCACCACCATCACCTTTCTCTCGTCTGCATTCGCGCTTAATAGTCGCCTTTTACAAACTTCCACACACGCTTCATTCAGTCTCTGCGACTCTCGCTCACTTTTACCAATCAGCACTGCATCATACGCTTTTGGCAGAGATAATACCCATTCATTATGATTTACTTTGAGAACAACTTCTCGTTCCTGCTTTTACTTCTCTATGAAGGCGCCACAACCGTTTTCATCCAGTCCTCACTCTTTTTCTCCTCCCATGTCATTCTACGTACCTCTGCCACCCATTTTCTAACCTATTTTAATATCAACGTAAACATTTCCTGGAAAGATCACATATACTAAAACAGCTTCTAAGAGGTTAGGTGTGCTGTCCGTCTCCGCGGTTTCTTCACCTCCACTCAGTTACTCCCTCTATACAGGGGTCTTGTTCGCCCCTGTATGGAGTATGTTTCTCATGTGTCGATTGGCTCAACCCACACAGCCGTACTGAACCAGGTGGTTATTGTATTGTATTTCGTCTCATCAATTCCCCGCCTCTAACTGATTGTCTTCAATCCCTCTCTCTTTGCCACAATGTTGCCTCACTCTCTCTTCACTATCGCTATTATAACGGACATTGCTCTTCTGAACGCTCTAACTGCATGCCTCATCTTTAAGGAGAGCACGCAGCACCAGACTTTCTACACTTTCTCATTCCTTTTCTGTCCAACTCCGTAACGCGAGGGTTAATCGGTATTTTCAGTCTTTCATCTACTCAACCGGTCAACTCTGGAACAATCTTCCTCACTCCATCTTTCCTCCTGTCTATGACCTCCCATCTTTCAAACGCAGAGTGTCTAGGCACCTCGAAAACCCCGAGGTTCAGATCTCTTTTTACCCTTTCTTTACTCCTCTATTTAGTCTCCACTTCAAAACTCTGTATTTCTCCATCCTATCTACTATTACTTTTTCTTGTCTAGCTTTTCTCATCCTATACCACGTACACACATCCTTACGTTTAATAAAAGAGATTTACCTAAACACAAACCATTTCAACCTTTCACTATTCCTATTCTCACCTTGTACTCCAAATGTCTCTATAATACTCCATCTTCCGATCCCATTCCAACTTTTGCATTCATATTTTCCACCACCATTACCTCGTACCCATTTTGCACCGCGCAATTTCATTTCCTTAGTCCCTCCAAAAACTCAACACAAACGCACGACCTCGCCATTTCCTTTCTTACTTCAAACTTTACATACAGACACCTACATAGAACCCATCAATTTATACTCATACGTAAACTTACATAGTTCCTCTTTCATCAACAATGTCACTCCTCCTTTCAATCTCTCACTCGTTTCCTCAACGTTACACCAAATCTTATTCCTTTCACGTCATACCATTCAAACTCATCATCATTTCCTCCCAACTTTGCTTCACACATACCAAGTACATCATACAGGCCTTATGAGAGGAGAAACGGGGAGGGGAATGGGGGAAAATTCCGGGGGCCCCAACCCGAGGGAGGTCCCTACTAAGTGCTAAGTTTAAATTCTTTTTGTTTCAAATAATTTGCACGTCCTCAGGAAGGACGTCTCAGAGAGAAGAGTTTCATTTGAGCGACGAATGAATTTTAGCATCTTATTCTTTTCTAAATAAATAGTTTCGGCAAAGGACGAAAGACGTTGTTTTCAAACTTATGTTAACTTTAAACTTTTATTAACGAAAGTTAAGAAAAGAAAAAAAAAGCTGCAAGATTTCAAGAGGCAGCACTTCATTCATCTTTAAGGCTTTGTGAAACTCATGAAGAAACCTTAATAGGAAAAGAGAATGATAAAAAAAGACACCACACCACTAAATGTCTAATTGAAACTTCTCATGAAGCAGAAATTAGGTGAAATTTTTAAATTCATCCATTAGGATGAAAGAAACTGTTGAAAGAAAAGAAATGAGAAGAGCAGGCGATAGAGACGCTACAATAGCTGTGAGAATGGAAGAGACTGATGAAGAGAGCTTTGAGGAGAGAAGATAAAAATAGTAATTTAATGATCAGCCGACCCCACCCGGAGGGGTAGGATAGTCAGCCTACTCTCTGGCCGGTCCCAAGTCCGGATAAAGAGGGAGGGTTGGTGTCAGGAAGGGCATCCGGCCGTAAAAAAACCCACGCCACAACCAAATGAGATGAGTCAAGAGGATGATACGAGGACAGCTAGGGCGTACCCCGTAAGTAGGGTTGCCAAGTCAACAGATCTTGAATAAAGGACACTTGCACGCTACCGTATATCCCATTGCTTATCATGATAAAAATTTACTTTTGCAATATTTTTTACAATTTCTTTATTATATTCATAGATAAAATATGTCTAGAAAGTCGTACACTTGTAAAATCATACTACTGTATTGAAATGAAACATTTTAAAATTTCTTTATTATATTTTGTGAATTAAAGACAGGAAAATATTTACAAATCATTATAATGAATGAAGCCTTTATTTATTTATAAAATTGTACTTATCTTGACTTCGACCAGCCTTCAGTAAAGCTGTATCATTTTTTATTTTGCCAGCAAAATCGGCACAATTGTCTTTTAAATTGAAATAAATCAAAAGTTCACTTTTTATTAATTCTACTGAACATCTGTTTCTGTCATCTCGCCACTTAGCATTCATTACACTGAAAATTCTTTCGCAATATGCTCCAGCAAGGATGACAATGGCAATGGGGGCAGGATTGCCAACTCTGATTTACTAGAAATCACATCTGAATGTTGAATCTCACTTCTCCCGATTAATGAATTAATTAAGTTTGAAAACATCTCCATCTCAAATTTTTAGTGATGAATAAAATTTGAGAGTCAATTACTGAATTAAAGGACATATGGCGTCCTTTCCGAGTTTATCAAAGGACAAGGACACACATGAGCTGAAATAAAGAACTGTCCTTTGAAATAAAGGATACTTGGCAACCCTACCCGTAAGCGACGCACAGATACATCGCCCTAACAGGGCCTAACTCTGTGACAAGACGAGGGCTACCGCATCAAGAGCGAGCGCGGCTAAAGAAGCGAGCTCGGGAGGGATTCAGGATTGCTTCTCTGAACGTGGGAAGCGTGACTGGTAGAGGAGGAGAGATTGCGGAATTGATGAGGAGGAAAAGAGTGGATATATTGTGCGTGCAGGAAACTCGTTGGAAAGGTAATAAAGCAAAAGAGCTTGGAGAAGGCTACGGGATACAAACTGTTCTACAGTGGAGCATCAGGGGGAAGAAACGGTGTTGGAGTAATATTGTCGAAGGAAATGAAGGACGAGGTGGTGGAAGTAAACCGCAGAGGGGATAGAGTAATGGGTGTGAGATTGAATTATCGGCAGTACGTATTGAATATCATCAGCGCATATGCACCACAGGTGGGCTGCACAGATGAGGAGAAGGATGCTTTTTGGAGATTACTGGACGGGGAAGTGCAGGCTCTAGAACAGTGGTGCACAAACTTTTTTGATGTGAGGGCCAAGCGAAGAAAATAACTAAATGTATTAGCCTACTTACTTTCCATCTCCCTTCACAGAAAACGTTTTCAAAAGTACTTTTATATTCTAACTTTTTCATTGAATTGAAAAGACCCGTGGGGCCACTGAAAAGACCCGTGGGGGCCACATTTGGCCCGCGGGCCAGGGTTTGTGCATCAATGCTCTAGAAGAAAATGAGTGTGTGATTGTTGGCGGCGACCTTAACGGACATGTGGGTAGGAATAATGAGGTAATTGAGAGAGTACATGGAGGTCAAGGATTTGAAGAGACAAACGCGGAAGGAGAAAGGATAATAGATTTCGCGGTTTCGTTCGATATGGCAGTGGTGAACACCTTCTTTAATAAGAGGGTAGAGCATCTCATTACATATAAGAGCGGTGGGAGGGTATCTCAGATTGATTATATGTTGTACAGACGGACACAATTCAGGGAAGTGAAGAACTGCAAAGTTATACCAGGGGATCATGTTACTGTAAGATAAGGTATGTTAGTGTAAGATAAGATAACACTTTCCAACGCCTCCACCACTCTTTCGGTTTCACTCTCCGCTTTTATTTCTCTCTCATTCCAGACACCAAAGTTTTGCCCACCCCACCTCCGGAGCTCCTAGAAAGATTGGCAGGAAGATATAACCGACGTAGGTTTCCAGTCCAACCGCCCACTTCTTTTAGTCTCCCCTGACGACATACCACATACACACCAAAGGTTGTAACATTCCATCTATAAGTTCCCTATAAAATATAGGACAATAACAACACACACATCAAAGTTTTAATTTTTGCTTTTAACCAGAAGGATAATGTTGTATTTTAGTTTCATAATGGAACTTATAACCTAACTTATACTATGCATCCTTTCAAGGTATTGTATACTTTCCAAACAAGATATCGTATGATTTTTGTGGAAGATATTGCGTTCATTTAGGCTATAAGTGGGTATAATTTACTTTCTATTTTAGTTAGGTTAGAATTTATGTACCTTAGTTTTGATTAATTTCCGCATTTAAGAGGCCAAAATTGAATTCTGCGCATAAAATTACCTAAAAAAAATACATCTTTTTATTAAAAATTAGTAATAACTGAAACTGAGAAGATCCACTGATTAAATTATCACTCAACGTACCAGAGTTTACTCTTCATATAACTTTGGTTGTCACCAGAGCAGTCTTGGAACATATTAATAATAATAATAAATAATAATAATAAATAATAATAACAAGAAGCCTGGAAGCTAAATTGGTAAAATTAAAACAATTCTGCTGTTAGTAGGCTAGTGTTCATTTTATCAGTTAACTCAAAAAAGATACGAGTAAAAAGTAACTATATTTCAGAAAATATTAAAACTTTGTGATACGAAAAACAACAACAACAATAATAGCAGTCGAAACGAGTCATAACAAATGTTCAAACTGTTCACCGCCATGTTCAATGCAGAAGTTTTCAGCATGAATACGCGCTGTTCCAAACTTACCACCGCATACTCGCCAACATTTTGAAAAGCAAAAGCTGTAGGATTTGTAAGGAATGCCAAGAAGTTCTGGAGCATGCCTCCCTTCCCGGGAAATGTTTGAAAATCTCACCTTAAATGATGCATTCTTGCGCATTCAAGGTTTCATATTATTTGCATGTTGTTCATGTTGATAATGTGAAAAAAAAACTTGCTCCATGGTGTTTCTCCCATTTAGGACCTTTTCCAGTTTGTGTACCGTTTTTCATATAATTTATTTTTGCTTCTTTTCAGATCAAAAATGAGTGATCAAAAATGAGTTCTTGATAACCTAACCTAACCTAACCTAACTCACATTATAAATAAATAATTTCAATCTAAAAATGTTTACTATGCTGTATGTAATGTACTGTAGAAAACGGTACATAAACTGCAAAACGTCCCCCATTTATTTAATAAATAAATAAAATATTAATTTGAACGTGATTTTTATCTTTGCATATCAAAGATACTTTCCGAAATATAGAAATATATTGAAATGCGTATGATTAGTGTGTAAAATTGGTAGGCGGTAGAACAGCGTTCAAATCGGTACGGTTGGCAAGTATGAGTCATCATGTTGGCGAGTCTAAGCGTAGACCGAGGACTAGGTTTAGGAGTAAGCTTAGGCTGACCTAAGCTAGGCGAGGCCAGCACTTTAAGATGTTTCGGGGGTACTTGTAGGTTCCCCCCCCCCCCCACTACCACCACCACCAATTTTGACAGAATATTTTCGTTAAAACTAACGAAAATATCACGACTTAACCTAACCAATTAATTATCAAGGGCGTACAGTTGATCTATTAGTAAATAGTAAATACTATTCCAGAAACAAACAATGTTATAATTAATAATAGATCAACTGTACGCCCTTGATAATTGGTTAGGTTGTCGTGATATTTTCGTTAGTTTTAACGAAAATATTCTGTCAAAATTGGTGGGGGGGGGAGATAACCTACAAGTACCTGTCTCGGTTCTCATATGACAAAGTTTCGTGTATTTCTGAATCGTAGTTCTTTTTTATTTGCGTATTTTTGGGTTAACTGATAAAATAAACATCCTGTATAAAATGCAAGCTTTTCATTGGTCGAACGAGAGTTAAATTATAACCAATCATACGTGTCGCTCCACCTTTTTAATCCATCCATCCATCGTGTTCTGCCTATCAGGCAAGTCCAACTCGTGTGTCCCGCCAAAGTGTTCTATCCTGAGCTATCCTTTTCATCTCATGATAGTTCCTGCCTGCCTTAAAATCATCCAACATTGCTTTCCTTTTCCTTCCCCTCGGCCTTCTACCTTCATATCTACCCTCTATCGCCTCCAACAATCCTTCTCCTCTCAACGCATGTCTGATCCATTTCTTCTGTCTTTCTCTTATCACCTTAATGAGTCTTCTTTCCTCCAGTCAACATTAATATTCTTCAATATTTCCATTAGTTTCCTTCACTGGACTCTGTCAAAAGCTTTTTCAAAGTCAATAAAACAAACATACATTTCCCGATCATGTTCCAGCACTCTCTCTCCCATCATTTTCATAATACCAATAGCTTCTCTCGTTCCGCATTTTGACCTAATTCAAACTGATCCTCTCCAATGTACTGCTCAGCTCGTTCGTTAGTCTTCTGGTTAGTATCCTTAGCATTATTTTTGATGCATGGATGACCAAGCTTATGGTTCGGAATTCTGAACACTTGGTGGCTCTCGTTTCTTGGGGCTAGTAATCATAGAGACTCTCATAAAGTCAGCAGGCCAGTCTCCACTTTCATACATGTTTCTGCACATCTCTGTAGTGACCCAGGGTTTCCTTGCTTCTCTTTTCACATAACCGATATTTTCCCGCGCACTCTCCTTCATTGTATCTCTCAGTCTACACCATCTTTCTTCACTTGTCATATGAATGTGGCCGTCATTTCTTTGCCTCCTTATCTCTTCATTCACCTTTTTAACAAAAACTATCTTTTGTTCTCCCTTCAGTTTTTCAGTATCCCATTTCTTCCCTACTTTATTCTTCTTCAGTCTTCAGCCTCACCATATTTTCCATTACCACCAAGTTATGATCGGAGTCAGCATCTGCTCCAGGATAAGCTTTCGAGTTCTTCACTGCATTCCTATATCTCTCTCTTACCAAAATGAAGTCAATTTGGAGTCTTTCAGTGTCTTCTGGTTTTTTCCATGCGTATCTTCTTTTGTGATTTTGGAACCAAGTATTAGTCACCATGAGTTCTTGCCTCCGGCAAAATTCTACTAGCTTTTCTCCTCTTTCATTTCTTCTACCTAATCCGAATGGTCCAACCTCCCTTCCGTCTTTCCCCTCTCCAATCACACTATTCCAGTCCCCCATGATTATTAAGTTAGCATTTCTTCCATGGGCTTCAATTATTTCCTCTATTCTATCATACATTTCTTCTACCTCTTCTTGCAGATGGGCGCTTGTTGGCATATACACTCGCATGACAAATGTATCTACTTTTTCGCCTTTCATTCTTATCCACATGATTCTATCTGACACACAGTGTAACTCCTCAACGGTGTTTCTTATCCTTCCTCTAAGTAAAATAGCAACTCCTCTCTCAGCCCCGTCGCCACCAGAATAAATCAAATAAATCAATCTCACGTCTCCACTAATAAAATCTCCTTCTCGCCATCTGACTTCCGACAACCCCATGACATCTATGGTCCAACCTCCCTTCCGTCTTTCCCCTCTCCAATCACACAAGGGCATATTAGTGAAGTGGTTGCCCAATGCCTTCTTCACCGCAGGATAAATGAATTTAGTAACACTCGTCAAGGTTTGTGAACTTCCTCAGAACAGAGGAAGTATAACCTAAGACTTTTATTCTTCGCATAAGGTCGAAATTAGGGTACAAAGTCTTCTAATTTCCAACTTTCTGCTTCGCAAGTAAGATCATTATTTTAACCTTTTCAATATCATTTAATTATTAAATTCATTGAAGGAACTTCACCAAAGACTTTATTATTCTTCCAACAAAATTATGAAGAGGCGATGATGTCTTTTTATTCATGATGATGATGATGATGATGATGATGACGATGATCATGAATGATATCTTTTATTAGAGGCGAGTTAATAATAATAATATTAATAATAAATGTTATTGTTTAGTAAGAATAAATTGTTTAATTTAACCCAAATATGTAATTATGGGGTTGCGTAGAACTGCCACTAATCGGTGTACAGTGTGTGTGCGGTCCCACACTGGCTTTCGTAAACGTATGAAAAGGTTGAATTAATAATAAGAAAAATCACACTTACAAATCATTATTATTTATTAGTGAAGAAAAGCAACTTCAGTTATAAATTCAGAAAGAAAATAACTCGTAATAAATTGAATATTACGATCCTTAAAGCGGCAAAGAAGAGTATTAATAAGGAGTGGGGAAGATCAGAGACTGGCACAGCGCTCGGGCCAGACGAACGCGGCCCATCGCGATAACTCCCGCATTGATATTGAACAGCAGTATCAGAATCCGAACTCCCCCTGACCTCAGTGTATGTATGCGTGCGTAATTCCTTTTGAAAACCTACCCGAAGGAGTCAGTCCATTAGTTCTACCCTCCGGAACGTGTTCGTCATCAACTGAAAAAAAAAAAAAACTCGTGTTATGCATTACACAAATTATATTTTACTCTCTCTCTCTCTCTCTCTCTCTCTCTCTCTCTCTCTCTCTCTCTATATATATATATATATATATATATATATATATATATATATATAAACACACTTAAATCCTGTCAAAGGTTAAGCCTTTAGTTTCACCTTACACCTACAGCTTAACGTGAAATTTGAACGACGAAGGAAGTCAGAAATTATAAAGTCCTCGTCCGGACTCGATCTCGCGACCTCCCTATCAGCAACCCAATGTCTTACTTAACCACTAAGCTACCCGCAAAATACCCATTTATCAACCAACCAATTTTTTGTATTGGATGATGAGCAGCTGCGTGAGCTGAGCGCCACATTATTATTATTATTATTATATATAGGCCCCTATGTTAGGTTAGGTAACTGCGTAATGTTCGTACATAGCACGTACGTACACTGCTTGTACGTATGTATTATACACATTACACGTGTATATAAAAAGAGGGAGTGTGTACGCGTGAATGCGTACACATTTGATGCTTAAATTGAATTGTCTCGTTTTCATCTTACCTTCACCGTCGTCGTGTTCGGGTCGGGGTCGTGAAGGGAAAACGTCTTCATAAAATATATCCACTAAAGACTGGTTAAAAGTCCCCACCGCAATCCGTTTCGCTTCCGAAATGTGTAATCGAACGTGGGCGAAGTAATAGTGTCCATAATTTGGATAAAGCTGAAAAAGAGGAAAGAAAACAAATGTTAAATTTAACCTTTTTTAAAACGACTTTTTTTTACATTAAAACGAAAACATTCGCAATTTTCATCTTTATTGAAACGAACACGCGTACGCGCAATGTTCGCTTTCCATACAGAACCGCGACATTTTCACGCGTTCATTTCTTTATCACGACACTCGCCCAATTTTTAAAACCAAACTTCGCTTAGCCTAACCTAGCCTAGCTCAGCGAAACCTAACCTAGCTTAAATTAGCTGAGCGAAACCTAACCTAGCTTAGCTTAGTCAAAGCTAACCTAGCTTATCTTAGCCTAACCTTACCTAGCCTAGTTTAGCCAAACGTAACCTATCCTAGTATAGCCTAACCTAAATTATATCCCCTTTTTTTCCCCGCTAAAAGATACCATTTATAAATATAATTCACCGCGACACCGCGAATGTCGGGATACGCACGTCGTTTAAAAGTTAAATTTAAATAGACGTAAAAAGCGTCACCCCATTTTTGGCTAAAAAGACATCTTTAGTCCTTATATTAAAATATTTTTGCGCACCACATTTTAATCGAACCTTTATTAATTAATTAATTAATTTAACCTTTATTAATTAATTTAACCTTTATTAATTAATGGCTTCCTTTAAAAGGGGAAAAATTAACCTCAAATTACCTTTTCCTCAAAAAGAGAAAGATTCAAATTAGCAACGTAGGATTTGTAACGAGAAAGGGTATCGGAGAGTTGCGAACCTTCCTCGCATTTGTCCTCCTTCAGATAAAAAGGAAGACCCGAAAGACCTGAAGGAAGAGAACGTTCCTCATCCGTGATGTTTTGGCACACGACCAAAGATGTCTCTCCCAAACTAACGTTTACTTTAAAGGCAGTCAATGAGTAAAACATGATCGTGGAAAGTTTTCCTTCGAATATTGAAGGAAAAGTCCAGTTTTCCAAAGATCGTTCAATGTCGTAAACTTTCCAACCTGAAAATGTTTTTTCAAATAATAAAAAGTTTAATTTTAAATATTTGTTTAATTAAACATTTTTATCAAATAAATATTCACGAAAACAATTAACATTTTTATTAAAATAATCAATATTTTCCCTCTTTTAAATAAGAAAAATAATCATTAGTTTTTTATTATTTATTTTTACTTATTTATTTATTTTTTATTTACTTATTTATAGTATTTTTATTATAAATATATATATACTGTATATACAGTAAGTATATATATATATATATATATATATATATATATATATATATATATTTTTGGGGATAAATTACAAAAATGAAGTCGTTGAAATGAATGAACAAATGAACATTTTTGCAGGAAATCCGCCATTTTGTCGAAACGGAAAACCATCGAAATGAAAATTATCGAAACCTAATTTAACCTCATACTCAGCCTAATCTAACTTAGCACAGTTACGCCTAACTTAACTCAGTTAAATATAACCTCATACGAGTAAATTTAACCTAATCACTTCTACCATAAACGTACTATTTTGACCTTTTAAGTTAGGTTAGATTAAGTTTCGATAATTTTCAGTTCCGAGAAAAAAAGATTCTCTCTACTTTTGTGACCATATATATATATATATATATATTTTATATATATATATATATATAATGATGGGGCTGTTTAACCTCCTTCGTAAAATCTAAGTATGACGGAGGGGACCTAAAGCTTTACATGGGATCCGAACCTCGAGTCATTACATAATATAGACGCAGAAAGAGGACAGTCTCCCATCCAACTACTTCGCAGACCCAATGTCGCTTAACTCCGCTGATCGACGGGAAGCGGTGTAACGACACTCACCACTACGTGTGTGTATATATATATATATATATATATATATATATATATATGCCGTAATGAAAGTATGAAGAGGAATTACTTCCTAACTTTGGTCAAAACTTTTATACTTCAAAACTTTATGCTTTAAAACTCTCTTAAATTAAGAACGAAAGTGAGAAACAAACCTTCACCAAGGGGTGGCAGTTAACGATGAATAAAGTCCTCGTACTGTTATGTTCACTCGTTCTCTGTCAGCGACGTCAAATGGAATTTGAAGAAGGAATCTTCCGTCAATTTCGTTAATTTGAATGAGCGAACTCGTGTCGTCAAATGTAAAATTCAAATAATTCCAACCGAGACGAAGATGTCGTCCGGGAAGGATTACAGTATCAGTCGAGGTATTACGAGTAGTCACGGTCGGTGGTTGCACGATTACTTCCAATTGATCGCAGCTAATTTTCAAGACGTCTTCGTCGGTTGAGTTTCCCCAATCGACGGGGATGAAAAATTCGATAACGAGTGTCTCAGATGCGTTCCATTGTCTTCGTACCCCATCTTCCTCATACTTGCAGTCTGAAAAAGAAGGAATGAATTAGATTGACTGCAATATTAATTAGGAAATGGGTAAATATTCGTTTTAACACGCATCTCGCTAAAGAATTGAAAGCGTTTTTCTTACGTAATTTGATGCGTACTCTTTGAAAATGACCTTCATTTCCTTGGGAAATGGGCCCTTTTTTCAGAAATTACTTCGAGTCATGTCTGGAAAAACGGCACATTTCCCGAGGAAACGAGCGTTGTTCATACACAAATAAATTTGGAAATAAATCGCTGCATTAATTTCTTGAAAGTAACGGCTATCATACACCGTAGACCAATCAGAGGCAAGTAATGAAATGGCGCCTCATTATCAATCGCCTATTGGCTAATTTTCAAAAAACACTTCGACTCAGTATCATATATATATATATATATATAACGCTGGAATTCCTAATTTTACCCTTTCTTTAATAGCAAGGGACCTTTTCTGAAACTGAATAAAATTGTCTGGCGTGAGCCACAAAATCAATGAATGACCAATCGGCAAAAAAAGTATAAGATACAATTTATAATTGAAACGGCGTCTTTTTATTAGTAATTTATACATTGATATTTATATTATATGAAACAATTAACGAATATTTTTAATATATAGGCCTATTGCAAACTATATTCCTATAACAATAAGGTAGCATCAATGCAAAACGACAACTGAAAGCAGACCATTAGGCTATAATATACTTCAGCCTAGGTCTAATCTTTAAAGTTAGCTGACTAAGCTATAATCCGTTGCTTCAAAATATTATGCCTAAATATGAGCTTACGACTCGTACCACTATATTATGACAAGTTTTCATTATTAGTTTCGAAAGAGCAGAGGATTTACACGAGTTAAAATTGCTGCGTTCCTATAAATTTTTATAAAAAGTTGCCTTCAGTAACTTAGCCTAAATTATTTTAACAGCCATTTGATACACATTATTTTTGGAGGGAGAGTGAATGAAGACACGGTGATACAACGTTTAGAATTTCTACAATAGTGAAATCTGCGCATGCGTAGAACAGACAGATAGACACGGAGAATTTTAGTGTATTAATTTATTATTATTATTATTATTATTATTATTATTATCATTATTATATATTATCATTATTATTATCATTATTATTACTATTGTAAGACCTTCAGTATGTTAGCCTAAATTATTTTAACAACCATTTTATACACATTGTTATTTTTTGAGAGAGAGCGAATGAAGCCAAGTGCGATACAACGCGTAGAATTTCTACGATAGTCACATCTGCGCATGCGTAGGTGCGTAGGACAGACAGACAGAATTTTAGTGTATTATTTGTATTATTCTGTTATTATTATTATTATTATTATTATAAGAGATTTTAAACACTAATTTCCTGATTACTTTTTCTTAAGAACAATTCTAGACTAAAACAACACTGTTGCTTTTTAGAAGTATAACACTATGTAACAAAATTTTGGAAAATTTGTGTTTATCTTATTTTTTTGGTGTTTCTTTATGTTTTTGGGTGCGCTGAATTAAAAAAATTGCATTAGTTTTCTCGTGAAAACTCGTTTCTTCTGAAAACCATAATCTATTTTTTGTACCGAGTGGCTTATCAGAGAGCAAAATCACAATGAAGAAAAGGAAAAAAATAATATATTTCATATTTAAAGATATATGATGTATATAATGTACATAATGTATATAATGTATATATGTATATAATGCACGCAAATATGCTCACACATCTAAACGGATAATGCTTAAAAATGTACATTTGACCGACTTTTTCTCTTGTAGTCCCGTGGATTATCTCGTATTAAACACCAGATATAGTCGCCTATCATAGCTTCGTCCCATTTTCCCTGATATCTCCTCTCCATGGTTTGGATATCTTGGTGAAAACGTTCACCATGTTCTTCACTTACGTCACCCAAATTTGGTCTGAAGAATTCTAAATGCGAGTCCAGATAGTGTAACTTCAGGGACAGTCTACAACCTAACCTTTGAAAGTGTTTGAGTAGATTTTCTACTAGCTCTTTGTAGTTGTCGTTCTTCTTGTTACCTAAAAGTACATGGACTACGAGCCGAAATGACTGCTAAGCATGTTTTTCAAGAGCTGTCATTTTTTCTTCTAACTCTTTAGATGCTAACATGCGTCTGACTTGAGGTCAACAAATATGTTCCCTTGATTTTAGCGTCAGAAAGTTTGGGAAACATTGAACGTATATGATAAAGAGCATCACTTTCAGCATCCAAAGCTTTGATGAATTGCTTAATAAGACCAAGCTTGATATGCAGCGGGGGTAGCAAAATTTTGTCTGTTGGAACAAGGGCTTCGTTAAAAACATTGTTTTTTCCTGGATTAAGCTCATTTCTCACGGGCCATTCCTTTCTGACAAAGTGCTCACCATCTGCTCTGCTGTCCCAAAGGCAGAGGAAACACGAATATTTAGTGTAACCGCCCTGGAGTCCAGTGGCGGATCTAGCTAGGTGCAGGCGGTGCAGTGCACCGGGGCCCGGACCTTTGGGGGGCCCGGTTGGTTGATATTTGATAACACTTTGGCAAGGAAAAATAATAATTTTCAAGTATTTCATATAAAAATTAGATCTAAATGTGCATGAAAATATAAGAGTCCTTTAAACTTGTTTAATGTATTTAAATGCATTTATAAACATGGTTATTCTTTCGACTACGGGCCCCTTTCTGGTAAAACTGTATACTATATATGTTAAATACAATTGGTCATCTGAAATGATGTCTGCAATAGATAAAAATCAAAATTAGAATTCAAAATGCTGAAACCATCACATTATTCTACTATCTGGTATACTAGTATATTACTGTATATATTATACGACACTGTGACACCACTTATTTCTGATCGCACGTCGACCCACGAAACGAGGTAACCACCCGGGAATCGAACCCGGGATCTTCCGATTGCCGGTCAGATATGATAACCACTACAATCGGAAGATCCCTGGTTCGATTCCCGGGTGGTTACCTCATTTTTTAATTTGTTCTTTCTCCCTCCTCGTCTTGCGTGGAATGTTCTTCTATACAAGCGTCGTTCTTTACGTTAATTATACTGTGTGTTGTTTGCAGTTGAAATATATATATATATATATATATATATATATATATACTGTATATGTAATTCATAGGCATGCACACTGGGTACGCAAGGTACACAGTGCGTACCCAATTTTTTTTATTAAATTTAAAAATTTAAATTTTTTTAAATATTGGTAAAATGCTATTATAAATACCAATAAATGTTATAATTTAGTCCGTATACTTAAGCAATACAAAGTAAAATTAAGTGAAACTTCTTTGTTTTTCTTGTGCTTTCTTACAAGGTACGCTCTGAGCATAGAATGTACTTGCGTAGGAATATGATCCTTAAGTGCTGGGCGGGGCTTAACAAATACTGCCTTACTATTGGCCGAAAAATGTCCTGGAATACGCTGGAATGTTTCAGCGGAGTTTCAGAAAATGCGGAGTGGCTTTGATGATTGTGTGGCAAAGGCGAAATATCGCATCCCATTTGACTGCTGATGCAGAACCGAAACGAATAAGGCTGACACAGACTGATCAGCCAGATTTGGAAATGAAAAGACTTTATTTAGAAATCATAGATACGGTTTGCGTGCAACTTACTGCTCGGTTTGGAAATCTGTCACATTGAAATTTTTGGAACTTCTGAATCCCGAAAATTTTCTAAAATTTAGCCAAACATTCTTAAAACCTCCGCGGATTTACATAGTGGCTCTTTTGATTTTATAAGACTGAAAAATGAACTACTTGTCCTATACTCATCTGAAGAATTTCAAGGAAAATATCCCTGCCATATTGCAAAATTCTTGAGCCAGAACAACTTGAGTGAAAGCATGCCTGAACTTCAAAAACTCGTAGAGCTAGTAGGCTACTAACCATTCCCTCTACAACTTCATCAGTACAAAGATCATTTTCGGCTTTGAGGAGAATTAAAATGTATCTAAGAAGTACAATGGGCGAAGAAAGGCTGTCATACTTAGCCCTAATGAGCATCGAAAATGAGTTATTAGTCCAAATGAAATCTGACCCATCATTCTACGATTCAGTAATAGATGAATATTCCACTAAGAATCGTAGGGTCGATCTGAAATATCGATAAAAATCGCGCTGTCGCATATATCATAAATAGTTAAATACAAGTGGTAGCGCGCTATCGCCCTCCGGATTTTTTTTCACTATGTAGATTTAAAATTATATTATATGAAGCCCTCATAGGAAGAAGTGGCTAAGCGACAAAAGTATGGCATATCACATCTCTGATATATATGGCATATCACTGGATGGTACAATTAGAAGCACCGTCGTTTAAATATACATCAAATTTTTATGATCCACAAATAAGAAGACAGTATTGCGTTTGTTGAATACTATAATATGATGGAATGCTTTTTCCCCTCTAACATATCGGAAAATGGTTCACTTCGAGTCTAACTTTATCGTTTATTTTTTGTCATACTTTATAAAATAATATAATTAGAAAAATTGTAATGAATCGTAACTGCAAATCGATGAAAGAATGGAGCTTAATATCCCAATTAAATTGTGAGTCCTTTCGGGCTATCCAATCAATCACAAATGCAAAGAGAAAAATACGGTACTTTTTTTTTTCACTTTTTCATGTATTTTTTGTATTATATTATATGAGGCCATCATAGGAAGAAGTGGCTACTTCATTTTTTTTATTGGTTTTAGATTTAAAATTATATTATATGAAGCCCTCATAGGAAGTAGCTAAGCTACAAAATTAAAAAAAAACGCCATTACCCCCACCCCTCTACTCCATTACCCTCCCACCCCCACTCCCACATTACCCCAACACAAAAGTAAAGAAGTCATTACCCCCATTACCCCTCCACTCTCCCCCCACTCCGGGAGGGTAGCAGTATATATATCACAGTATAAATGTAAAGCTCAAGTTTTTTACGGCTGCGTTCTTTTCTGTAGTTTTATCGCGGTGCTGGGGCCTTCGGACCCAGTAACCGGTGACTTAGGACCGGAAAATTTGACAGAGCACATCGTCAGCTCATGGGCTATCAGTTGGTGATGGTTGCAGAATTTTCCGATATGCCGTTTAGGTTGTGCACGGTTCCGAAAAAAGCGGACACACACACACACACACACACACACACACACACACACACACACACACATTTTAGCTCAATAGTACCGGGTGTTTCAAAAGTCCCTCACTAATTTGATTTTCAATTTTCTTTGCAGCTAATCGACCAACGACGTTCATCTTGTGGTAAACTCTTACTCAGTAGTTGAGAATTTTTTTGAGTCTACATTTGAAGTTTTGCTCCGTTTTCTTCTGCTACCATGCTGACTCTAGAGCAGAGGTGTAAAATCGCTGCATGGCAGGAGGTTTTTCAATCTGTGGTCGAAGTGCAGCGACGATTCCGGGCAGTCTACGGACAGCATTATGCACCGGATAGGAACACCATCGTCGCCACCCACCGGAAGTTTATGGAGACCGGATCCGTAAAGGACAAACCACGATCAGGAAGACCTCGAAGTGGGCGGAGTGAGGAGAATGTAGAAACTGTCCGTGAGGCGTTTACTCAGAGTCAAGGAAAGTCCATTCGGCGAGCTGCTGCGGAACTGAACATCAGCGCGACATCTATCCAACGGATTTTGCGGCGTGGTCTCAAGCTGTATCCGTACAAGATCCAGGTGGTTCAGAAGCTGGAACCTCAAGACTACGATTGCCGGGTGGAGATGTGTGAGACACTGCTGCATCACTACGAAAGAGACCCATCGATCCTAGAGCACATGTGGTTCAGCGACGAAGCTCTCTTCCACCTTTCTGGTCGCGTCAATCGGCACAACACCCGCATCTGGAGAACTCACAATCCTGCGGAGATCCGTGAACATGAAAGGGACACGCCGAAATTGGTAGTCTGGTGTGCCATCTCCTCAGCGGGCTGATTGGTCCGTTCTTCTTCCGGGATCAAGATGGAAATTCCGTGAACGTCAACGGAGACAATTACCTTCGTATGCTTTAGGAGTTCTGCATCCCCCAACTGTCAGCTGTAGCTGACATGCAAGAAGTCATTTTCCAGCAAGACGGTGCCCCTGCTCATTACTCGCGTCACGCGCAGAGCTGGGCACTTGCGGCATATTTTGCGGTACTGCGGTACTGCGGTACTACCGCAAACCGCAAACCGGAACCGCATAACGCAAAGGATCGCTGAAAGTACCGCAGTACCGCTACCGCATTCAAATTTCCGCGTACCGGTTTGGTACCGGTTTGGTAGTGCGGTAGTACCGCAGTACCGCAGTACCGCAAAATATGCCGCAAGTGCCCAGCTCTGCTCGCGTGAGGTTCGCTCATTTCTGAATAAGCAGTTCCCGGATCGGTGGATTGGTCGCCGTGGTCCCATCGAATGGGCTGCTCGCTCGCCTGATCTTACCCCATGCGACTTCTTTTTGTGGGGCTACATTAAGAGCAAAGTGTACGCCACCAAGCGGCGAGTCCTCCCCACACTAGAAGAACGGATCAGGAATGCGTGTACTGTTACTCCCGAAATGTTGTCCAATGTCGGCCAAGAATGCGTAAAACGGTGGCTCGCTTGTTTCGAAAAAGACGGTGCCCACGTTGAGGTGTACCAGTGACTTTCCAGTAGACTTATGAAGCCAAGTTTGATGCCACCAAAATTCTCATGAATCGTAGACTCAGCAACCAAATTGTCATTTGGTTCCTCTTGTAATTGCTATTTTAATAAAATTTTAAAAATAATGAGGGACTTTTGAAACACCCTGTATATTAGATATACCGTATCCAGTGTCCACCTCATCATCCAGATTTGGTAAGTACCGTTACTACCGTACCAAGGTCATAATTTATTATAGTTTATAGTATCGTTATTTCTTGAAAATTCTTGCATAATAAAAAATATATATATATATATATATATTATTGGCAGCAGCGTACCCCATCGCTAGCTTCACCGCACGTGCCTGATATATATATATATATATATATATATATATATATATATGAAAAGCCCCACGTGCCAGGGGCGGATTTAGACCGTCTTCCGGAAGACGGTCAGAATTTTCAGTGAATTTGTTTATTATATGATATTTTAATAATATATAATATTTAATTATATAATATTTTGATAAATATGATGTAATTTCCGATTGCTTTATTTGTATATCTTTCATTTCATTTAAAAATATGTTATAGCAACTTGAAAATGTACTTCTGCCAAAAAGGTGCTAGCGAAAATTTCACGATTTACGATAGTTCCCTACGTATTTTTTACTTTTCAAATTTTGGAAGACGGTCAACCCAGAAGGCTGGATCCGCCCCTGCGTGCCATGCACAAAGTCCTTAACTTTTTCATCCATGAGACAGAGCGATTATGCTGGGTTTTTTGTATATATATACAGTGGTGGGCACCGTTAACCAAAAAGTTAACTTCGTTAACCGCTAATCCGTTAACCAAAAAGTTAACTTCGTTAACCGTTAATCCGTTAATTCGTTAAACATGTAACGGAAGTTACCGATAAACCGTTAACGTTAACTTTTATTATAAAAAAAATGAAAAAACACAATATATATATAATTTAATTTTCCCTTCTTCTCGTTCTCCATTTTGTCCATGAGATGCATGTTGCCCTTCATGAAAATTAGCATATCAAAGTTTTCATCAGACAGGGATGATCTCTTGGCCCTCAGGATGTCCTTGCCCATAGAGAACAAACGCTCCACTTCAGCACTGGAGGGGATGGCAGAGATACTAAAGAGTAAACAGCCTCTGGCGCCACACGCTCACATTTACTTCTCAACGCCATCTATTATCTCATAAAGAAACTAATTCACATTGGGACTTGAAAGTACCGGCAGGATCAACCGGGTAGAAAAATAATTATGGAGATTTTAAAGATGTGGTACCTAGAAGTACCGCCAGGACATAAAGGGTTAAGGTGAAAACGCTCCTATTGTAAGACATCAATTGACTTAATTTATGTCATCAAAGTGACATGAGAATTGAAATCTTACCTGATCAGTTTTATGGTTCTTGAAATGTATCAAGGAGACTACTAATAAGGTACTCACAGACATATTATAAATATACATGACTTACTTGACAACGATTATTTTTAAATATTCACTAGCACAAACATGTTGCGCAAGAGACAGACTGCAAATGAAACGAATGTAGTTATTTGTTGTAATTGTTACATATATATTATTGAAAGTGCCTTAAAATGCTCGTGATATTTCTTGAAAGAAGTTGAAACATTCAACTCAAATGGCAAATCTTTCCGCCTGATTTTACAGTCGACCATGTTTTGCTCAAACCAATGCCATAAATAACTACCATATTTGGTAAGACACAAATTGTGGCGACGGAAACAAATATATCGCCTGATTTTGCACTGCGGAAATGGAAATTCGTTCATCACTATTAACAGTGGCGGATTAATTGCGCACCTGCTCAGCACTGAAAATAATAGAAACTTTTAAACGTTTATTTATGAATTTTTGGGTTAACGGACTGAGTTAACGGAAGTTAAATGTAACGGAAGTTAATTAGTCCGATAATGATTTTCAAAGTTAACTTAAAAGTTAAATCGTTAACGAAAGTTAACTTCGTTAATTAACGATTAACGGATTAACGGTTTGGTGCCCAGCTTTATATATATATATATATATATGTGTATGTGTGTGTGTGTGTGTGTGTGTGAGAGAGAGAGAGAGAGAGAGGAGAGAGAGAGAGATAGGCATAAATAGGACAGAAAGCGAAATGGTGACTAACTCTTTTCATTTATTTTAAAGAATATGCCTATAACTAGTATTGCACACAATAAGCCAAATTTGCATTGCCAAAATGAAAATTTTCATTGAAAGTTAGTTTCTTTTGTTGTAACTTTTAAACATAATTAACACTGCACACTTTAAACAAAAACATTTTTACATTTTTAAAAAAATTTCACTCAATAAATACAAAGATTGTTTCGAATTCAATCCCTATCTCATCCTTCAGAAATTTTGCATCCTACACTTTTTTGAAGCGGGGCCCTAGGCAGTCGCCTATTTCGCCTGTAAGAGGAAACGGCCCTCTCAGGGATCTTGGAGTAATAATGTCGTCGGATGCAGAATTCAGAGAGCACTATAACATCAAAATTAGAATGGCTAGAAAAATAATGGGGATTATCTGGAGGAGCTTCCGCAGCAGAAAAGCAAACATCATGTTTAATATATGGAAGAGTCTAGTCCTACCGATAATTGAGTATTGCTCAGTACTCACAAGCCCATACAGAAAACGAAACATTGCGAACATTGAAGCTACACAAAGGACCTTTACGTCTAAGATAGAGGAACGAAAGGTGAACACGACTGGTCTCGACTACAATCCCTGAAACTCCTGTCTCTGGAAAGACGACGCGAGTGGTACACAATAATATACATATGGAAAATACTTGAGGGCTTTGTTCTCTACCTTCGGAATGAAATAGAAACAAACTGGAATGAGAAAAGAGACAGATTTTGTACTGTCCCAGCTGCGGTTGGACAGGGGGCCATGAAAACGAGTATGGAAAATACCCTCAGAATACGAGGCCCAAAGCTTTTCAATGCCCTACCAAAAGACGTGAGGAATCTCCAGCACACCGACCTGAAGAACTTCAAGAACCAGCTGAACAGATTCCTGTGCAAAGTCTCTGACCAGCCATGCGCGGCTGGCTACGAGGGCAGATCAGACAGTAATTCCCTCCTTCACCAAATCCCGAAAATGAGGCGGGATGCTGCAGGTCGATCCTGAACCGTCGTTCAAACTCACATAGAGTAATAAAGTAAGCAAGTAAGGACTCCATAATTCTCAGGTCCGTTTCATTTTGCAAGGTGGTTAAAACTGAGAAATTATTAAATGGATGGTTGTTACTTTCACAATGTTCACGGATTGAGGATTTGGCTGGTTACTTAGTGGTAGAGAAGTACGACTACTAATGCCACGATGCTCATCGACCCGTACCTTAAGTTGGCGAACTGAGCTGCCAACATATGTAGCATTAAAACCACAATTAAAAGAATAAACTAGGTTAGAGACAAGGGCGTCGGGCAACTTTTCTTTAAATTCAAAGGAGCTAATGCTAAAATTATTGATAAAAATAAATTTAAAATCGATTTGTGGATAAAAGTGGGCGAGCAAACGTTTTAGGTCCTTTTCATTCCTATGACTTAAGTAGCCATAAAATGGCATAGATATATATCTTTTGTCTTTTTGACCAGTGGGGACGGGGAATTGGGGTTTAAAATGATGATTTAAATAGTTTCGAATATGTTTCATAATCAAGTCCTTTGGAAAAGAATTGGAGTTAAAATAATTCACTGGCCAACATGTATTTTTCATCAGATATATTATGGATAGGCTAGGTAGCTGTTGGGACGCTGATTCCAAATCTGTTTTCGGTTTTCCTCTAGCACGTCTAGTTTTCGAGAAGAGACCGATCATAATATATAGGTCTAAAATAAATAATATATATATATATACATTATACATACATATATATATATATATATATATATATATATAATATAATACTATATATAATATATATATAATATGCATATAACTATATATAATACTAGGTGAGGTACCCGGCGTTGCCCGGGTTAACTGAATGTCCGGTTAGGTCAACTGAATGCCCGGTTAGGTCCCTTGACGATTGGTTAGAAATAATTAAAATTACTGGGCCCAAAGGCCCCAGCACCGCGATTAAACTACAGAAAAGAACGCAGCCGTGAAAATTTTGAGTTTCACATTGTGTCAAGATTTCTGAATCTTAGGATTTTCATAACTATAGTTTTACTGACCAAATAATTGAACTCCCATTTACTGTCGGTTCAATTATTTGGTCAATAAAACTATAGAAAAGAACACAGTCATGAAAATCTTGAGCTTCACATTGCCGCCCGTAATACAAACAGACAGGCTGACCGACTCTGTGTTGACATTCTTCATCCCATAAGAGGTTCTCGTGCCAAATTTGGTAGCTCTAGGTCAAACGGTTTGCGCTTGCATAAAGAACAGACAGACAGACAGACAGAAAGGCGAAAATATATAATAGATAATATATAATACTATATATACACAATATATAATATGCGTCCCTTTATACATGTAGCGGAGTATTTTGTCGTTGCAGTTTAGGTGTAGGTTTTTGCTTTACTGTTTCTGTCCCCTCATGTATGGCATTTTGTCGTTTCAACTTAGGCTTTCCGCAGGTTGTCTTGTGGTATTTTAGGCGAGAGTAGTTGCTGGCCACAAATTTGCAAACATTGTACATGTACACCCTTTCATTCTTTGGTGTAACAGTCAAATGTCTAGTTGTGTGCTGTGTTTTTTGTTTTGTCACCCACTTCCACATTATATTTTTTTAGGTGATTTACATCAACCCACTCATCGATCATCATGCCTCGAAAGTGTAAAACTCACCCCGACAATTTCTGTTACGTGTACGGCTCGTTCGCGACTAAATCACAACGGCATACAATCACGATGGATCTTCGGAAAACTTACCGGTTATATTTCGGCTGTCCACTAGGCGACCAAGATAAGGCGTGGGCGCCACATGTTATCTGTACCGCTTGTTCGAATGGATTACGCGACTGGTTGAACCAAAGGAAAAAGTCGATGCCGTTCGCTATACATGATATGGAGGGAGCCGAGAGACCATCATGGCGATTGTTACTTTTGCAATGTTAACATAACTGAATTCTCCATGAAGAACAAGCATCCCTCACGATGATACGATGCCGATTCCGGTACCTCCACAGCATGGACTCGATTCTTTAGAAAACGAAAGGGAATCCGACGAAGGTGCGATTTGCGGGGATGCGGGACCTTCGGCCGATCTTGTCTACACACCTGATGAAGAACAATCGGAGCCGGAGAGGCTTACCCAAAACGAGTTGAATGACCTCATTAGAGACTTAACCCTCTCCAAAGAGAAATCAAAACTTCTCTCCTCGAGACTCAAGCAGAAACACTTACTTGAGAAGCGCGTCCGAGTGTGTCACTAAAGTATGCTGGCAAACTACTGCTGGATGTTGTACCGCGACGATCCGAACAAGGTTCACAAAAGAAAATCGTACTCGCAACGTTTTTAGGTAGGTGTACATTTCTTTTTAGGAATAAAGTTGTACTTTTACGATAAATTGTGCTGAAAATAACACCAGTCATATTTCGATAACTAGATGTGCAAGAGGAAAACCGAAAACAGATTTGGAATCGGCGTACACAACCGGTTTAGAAAAGTGTGTATACTCGTACATCTTTGATGAGGGAAAAAGTTCGATTTTGTCGACCAGTGATATATATATATATATTAGAAAAAACCGAAGTTAAACGACAATAATTCTGCGTATACAAACATACAAACAGAGTAAGTTAATAATTATGTATATAAAATATATTGTAATTTGCTTTAGTTTCGCTTGATTTTGTGTAATTATTAAACTTAATTGAACTTTAGGACAGTCTTCATTGTGATTTTTTTTGTTCTTGTACTACTGAAATTATTTTATAACTAAGTTATTTATGTACCTGTCTATGTCTAACTAATCTTTCACCAGTTTTATATTATTTTACTTTTTATTCTTCTTAGCCACTGACGATGGGAGTTTGACTTCCGAAACGTCTCATATTAAATCTTCATTATGTTGACGTGGCCGTTATTATACTTTCATTCTTAAATGTCGGTTCCCTAAGAACACTCCTTTCTCTACAATATATGTTACAGTTTGTTACACGCAGACCCTACGTGGAAGAAGGAACTCTTCTTGGAAAATTAAATCCACTGTAGCGCGAATAAGTAATGGGTAAGTAATAAGTAATGAATGTAGTAGGATAGGTGGCTTTAAACCCTAGATCCTATCCCAAAGCTGGATCCTATCCGCTTGGTAGATAGCTGGTGAGGGAAGCTATATTTTGGGGCCTCTTTGCGAGTGACCCGTTGCCCACGTTGGGCTTCAATCATGACAAAGAAAAACTATCGTGTTTGTCATTTACCATTACTTATATTATTCGGACTATAGTGGACTTAATTTTGCCAGAAGAGTTCCTTGTTCCATGCACGGTCTGTGTGTAACATAAAAGTTTCTCAAGGGACCATTCCGAGTTGTTAACCTTGGTTTTTCTTCCGCCCGAATTGTTCATTCTGACGAAGGTCAAGCTTGTCACTCTACCTTTGACCTCCAGTTTAACGCGGAATCCGAAAAACGCCCACCCAGCAGCCCAGCGTCTTAACCACTAGGCTACCCAGGGTACCCATTTATCGACCAACCAATTTCTTTATTATGTGGAAGGATGAACAACTGGGTTTTGGTGCGCACCGGCTGCCGTCATCGGGTCTTGATCCCGGGGCCGATGGATTTGTAGTCAGCGACGCTAACCACTATACCACCGAGTCGCATATATATATATATATATATATATATATACTAGCCGTTATGCCCAGCACTTGTTTGGGGTGAGCTGATTGTATTAAATTTTAATTTTTCAAATCTTTCCTTATTTTTCGTCGTATCCCCCAGTAATTGGGAAACCTACGGCCCCCCAATTACTGGAGGTCCAATTATTTGGTCAATAAAACTATAGAAAAGAACGCAGCCATGAAAATCTTAAGCTTCACAAATTTTGACACAAGGTGAAGCTCAAGATTTTCATGGCTGCGTTCTTTTCTATAGTTTTAGTGACCAATTTCTGCTCATTGTTAACCAACCTAACCTGACCAAATCCAAAATCATTCCCTCAACTTTTTTCTTCTAATATTATCCTATTTTTAAAAACCAACCAACCAACCAACCCAGTTCTTTTTAGAGACCCAAACGTTCACGGGCAAACACCCACACAACTTGATTTTCTAATATATATATATATATATATATTATATATATATATATATATATATATATATGATGCAAACCCACAAGGAAAAAGAAAAAGGATTCCAAGGCCTTTCGTGTATTCAGAGCTCCACCTCGTTAGGGAATGAAGAGAGAAGCAAGATGCCCATAAATATATACAACGTAGCAGAAACCAAAACAATTAGCACATACTTAACAAGAGTTCATGAGGGGCAGAAGGAATTTTAACAAGATATTGTCAATTTTATACATTCCCGCAATGTTATTGAAATTGTTTTTAAAATGGATAAATGCACATTCTAGAATATTTCTTTCAATTATATCTCTGTTTCCAACAAGCGCTTTAGAACTATCCCACTTGATGCTATGATTACATCTATACATATGGTTAAACAAAGCATTGGAATTATTAGCTGTTCTACACGCATATTTATGCTGTTTTACCCTAATATCTAACGTTTTACCCGTTTGGCCTATATATACTGAGTTACATTGTGTACATCCGATCGAATACACACAACCAACAACATTATCCGAGGTGTAGCTCTGAATGTATTAGCATCATATATTAGCATCATTCATTCATTCATTTCACATGTTTAATTGTGAAATTCATCCCATATATATATATATACACAAAAGCCTAAGTTAAATTATTATAATTCTGCATATATATAAACAAGTTAATATTATATATATATATATATATATATATATATATATATATATATATATATACAGGGTGTTTATAAAGTCCCTATCTATTTCAGTGAAAACGTAGCGATAAGGGTAAAAGTCAATAACAATATAATAGAAGGCATACATTTAATGAATACTTAAGCATATAATTCTACAAGAGCACCATCAGTATCTCTACAGAGTTCGAATCTGTCAGCAGCATTGCGGAACACATTTTGGAGCATGACGGGTTATTTTTGTAACTGCTGTTACGATATGAGCACGTAAATGTCCCAGCTTCATTCAGATGGCATTTTAAACACCGTCGTCTTTCAAAACATTTAATCAGATCATCAATAATGCAAACAAATACATACCCAAGGGCAACATTAGGAAATACAACCCAAATTACACTAGAGAAATAGCCCACCTCATAAGGCAACGTAACAACCTCAAACATAACACACAAACACCACACACAGAAGCCATAAAACAGCAGATACAACAGCTCAACACAGAAATAAACAACAAATTCAAAGAAAAACAAACAGAAACATTTAAGGAATTCATAACACTAAACCACTCCACAGATACATCCAGGCTATACAAGACTATAAACAGCATTACCCACTCTAACAGCGGCATTCACACCTCACACGCGGCTATCTGTCGCAGCCAAAATAATATCCCAACATATACACAACAAGCTAACATTCTAGTTAATCACTACGCAAAGATAAGTCACTTAAACAGAGACAACAACCAGAAACACGCAGACAGACAAACAGCCAGACACAAGAAAACCTACAGACTCGACACGACCATTACACCCTTCAATACAGACCAGACCACCAACATCATCAAAAACATTAAGAATTCGAAGGCTACTGGACCAGACAACATATCTAACATACACCTTAAACACTTGGGCCCACAGGGAATACTAGCTCTCACAAATATCAGCACATATTCATACCAACACTGTATTATTCCTAACATATGGAAACAAGGTAAAATTATTACACTACTTAAACCAAACAAAAATCCAACAGAACCAGCTTCCTATAGACCCATTACTTTACTATGCATACCTTCCAAAGTAACAGAAAGACTAATCTTACAAATCACCAACCCATACATACCACTATCGCCTACTCAACATGGATTCAGACCTCACCACTCAACCACGACATTACTCACTAACCTCACACAGCACATCATGGATGGCATCAACTCCAGACGACCAGCTCAACGTACACTATTAGCAACAATAGACGTTAGTAAAGCATTTGATGCTATCCCACGCTTCCCTCTCATAAACAAAATACTCAACACAAACATGCACAACAACACCAAAAGGTGGCTGAGCAACTATCTTTCAGGAAGATACTCACATGTCACATTTAATGGCAAGTCACCCAAAAACAAGCTTTTTCTGAACGGGGCCCCTCAAGGCTCTGTTCTCTCACCAACACTCTTCAACTTATACATGCATGACATTCCAACACCCATAGATAACAAACTTACCTTATCATCACATGCAGATGACATCACTCTAACATCCACCCACAACAACATCGACACCGCTACAAATAACCTACAAACATACATAAACAGTATACAAGACTGGCTCACACACAATAGACTCAAAGTAGCGCCCACAAAATCAACCATCACCTTCCTTACAAGCAACACAAAAGAACAACAGATAACTCCACAGCTTACACTAAACAACACCAACATTCCACACACTCACAGGACCAAAATACTTGGGGTCACATACAACACATCATTATCTTTTGCAAACCACATTCAGGATATTAAAAACAAATGTACGTCAAGACTTAACACGCTTAGGGTACTAACATGTACAAACTTTGGACACCAGTAGGAAACAACATCACTCATATACAAACAATATATTTGCTCAGTTATGGATTATGCTAACCCATGCTGGGCACCCATTATCTCAAACAACACCAATAGAACACCTTTACACAGAAACAAAAATACTGAAAGTTAGGGAACATTTAGACATGAGGAGAACACAATTCATGGCAGCAGCGACAACTAACCCACAACACCCTTGCCACTACATGTACAATCATGCACCGTCACCTCGCACCATTAAGGTAACACCAGAGAGACATTATAACCAAATACTCCATTCCATACCACGCCCCACAGACATCACACAGTACAGAAAACACATACACACACCCACCTAACCCACAAAGCACTGACACGACTCGGTCCGAATGCGGTCCTACTTGAGAAGCCGCCACCCATTAACACGTCAGAGATCAGCCTGAGCAGATCGGATCGAGTTAACTTAGTACGATTCCGATGTGGACATCACCCCAACTTACAGACATATAAACACAGACTAGACAACTCCACAGACGACACCTGCCACCTGTGCCAGGACGCACCACAAACAATTGAACACATTATGACAGACTGTACCACTCTAGCACAACATACAACACAACACATCATCACTAGTGCGCTGAACCTCTGGTCCACTCCGGAGAGGGCGATCGGTTACCTGCGTGCCACCGGCTTGCTCGATCAGGGTGGGCTGATCGGCTAAACAACAACAACAACAACAAGATAGGGCACCTTGTCATTACGCAAAAATTGTTCGGAAGTACCTAAATGAACGATTTCCAAATCGGTGGATCGGACGTGGAGGCAACAGGCCCTGGGCGGCTCGATCTCCTGACCTAACGCCCTTGGATTTCTTTGCATGGGGCTTTATCAAATCAAACGTCTATCAAACGAGGGTTACAAATCTGCAAGATTTACGTGCTCGTATCGTAACAGCAGTTACAAAAATAACCCCTGTCATGCTCCAAAATGTGTTCCGTAATGCTGCTGACAGATTCGAACTCTGTAGAGGTACTGATGATGCTCATGTAGAATCATATGCTTAAGTATTCATTAAATGTATGCCGGTACTTACGTATTATCGGGACTACCAAACTGTTTATTATGTATTTTTGCTCTCGTCATTTTCGTTTAAACTAACGGAAATATCACAACTTAACCTAACCAATCATCAAGGTTAGGATAGTTTAGGCTATGTTAAGCTAGGTTAGGTTAAGTTTGGGTTAGGTTAGGTATGACCAATAATATATTATTTTTGTAATATTCCAGTCTTCCATTCTGTTCCTTTAATGCTTTAAAAGTGTCACGAATGTATGTATATAGCCTAGGTCTTTGCGCCAACTAAGAATAAGATGGCCTATAGCCTACGTCCAATTTTCAACGCAAATTATCGTCAAATTTTTGAAGAAACGACAAATATTTTTTGTTTTTACAAGCAGAGCCTTCGGCTCACTGCCCTACGGGCACTGCTGCTTGTGCTTCGCAAACTTCGGTGCCTGAGTTACCCTTTTGGGGGGAGGTCGTTCCCTCTCCCCAACAACCACTCACCCCCCTCTATGCAACTTGGGGGCTAACCCCTCCCCCATTACCCCACACCCATCCCCATTAACCCCACCTCTCTCTCCACATCTCTCTCCCATTTACCCCCACCACCACCCTTCCCCCATTATCCCCAGGGGGGAAGGGGCTGGTACCTTGCAACAATTGATCAACATTGCAATTGCATATATGCACTCGAACATTTTGTGGTCATATTACTACCTTGGAAGATTGTGTAATTATACAGTGCTCTTCAACCTGGGTATACCAATTCTATTTAATAGTATATGGCAGAGATGGGGTATACAGGGGTATACGAAATTTTTGGGGGTATACATATACATGACGACTGGGCTGATAAAATTCTTGCCATGTGTAGACAACTTTTCAAATTTCCAAGCAAAATAAAGTAATAAATAAACAATAAAATCATCTTTCCTTGGGTCCCCCCCCTCCTAAAAAAAAAAAAAAAAAAATAGAAAACGAGCAGAAAACGGGATTCTCGTCTCCCCTTGCTTTGCCATCTATCTACACTGTAGTGATGGGACGATGCATCGCAATCGCAATCGCGATACAATCGCACATTTTTTACAATCGCAATCGCAATTGCAATCGCATTTAATGAGTGCGATTGTTGCGATTGTGAACAAAAGATTTAAATCTCTACAAAAGTTGCTATGAAAGCTGCTCTTTCATGCGTACTTAAAGGAAAGTTTAGCTAACAACAATACGAAATAATAAATAAATAATAAATAAGTCAAAAACAGAAATGAAAACGGGTTGCGAATTAGTTGAAAACAGAATAAAAAATTGGTTTAATAATAACAATAAGTACACCTCTTTATTTGCTCTATGTAAAATTGGAATGTTAAAAAATCAAGCTAACCCTATGGTAGGTAACGCGTTTAGATATATTTAAAGCATAAATGAGCGTTATGTGAGGCTAAAGCTAAAACATCGCAATCGCAATCGCAATCGCGCGATTTTCAAATTCTGACAATCGCAATCGCAATCGCAACAGCGATTGTATGAAATATGACAATCGTCCCATCACTAATCTACAGTATATTATAATGGAGGTAAGTGCGATATAAAAATGTAACCCAAAAAAATTTATAAACTTTAAAATGCATTTTCGCTGCGATTCTTTTGTATAATGTTAAAGTAAATCCTATTGAACATTATATTGCTATAACTGTAGAAAAATGAAAATTTGAAGCTAAATTTTGAGCAAGAAAATCAATAAGGAAAACTGCTGATTGGTCCTTGGAGGTCCTTGGATTTTTTTCTGCCCAAGTACTGCAGATCTAGCGAAATCGGGGCGTAGCGCCGATCTTTTGCTGAAAGTCCTGACAGAAAGAAATCAAAAGGGAGTATTTGTTGACAATTATGTCTACAAGGAGATTCTTCAGTAATGAAATAAAGATAAGTTTATGATGAAGTGTTCTTTTTATATTTTATAACAGGAAATAATACCTTGAGGTAAGAAAATTCATTTCCCAGATGAAGTAATTGGCCGAGGGCTCCAAGCCTTCTGCAGGAAATAGCAAAAACCGCCCGTAGGGCGTTATTTTGCTAATTCTTATAATAAGACTTGTTCAAATTTCGCTCTTAAAACTTATTCTTTTAGCAAGGTTTTCAAAAAATATCGCAAAAAATCCAACAACAGCCAGCACATGAATTATATATATATATATATATATATATATATATATATATATATATATATATATATACACAGGGTGTCCCAAAAAAAACTATATACTCTTTATAGCATCATCTATTTTATAATTAAAAAAAAAAAACAATATATAGGGTGTCCCAAAAAAACTATATACTGTTTTAGCATCATATATTTTATAATTTAAAAAAAAAACCAAACAATATATTGTTATAGCAATTGCCAATGAAAGGTAAATTAGTAATCTAAGTGATCAAAATGTTATAGCGAGTTGTTTGCATATAAAATTTAATTAACTACGCCAAGTGCTCAAAATGTTCTCCGGCGGCATGAATGCACTTTCAATACAACAAAATCGTGTGGTCTGATGAAGCTACCTTCAAACTGAATGGCACAGTAAATCGACACAACTGCAGGTACTGGTCACTTGATAATCCACACGTTTATGTGGATAAACATGTTAATTTACCAGAATTAACAGCATGGTGTGGTTTATCATCCAGGGGTTTGGTTGGACCATTTTTCTTTAATGGGACAGTTACCGGTGCCGCATATCTCGACATGCTGCGGACAGAAATTATACCTGCAGTTCGGAAGTTGTTTGGAAACGACGACTTTTACTTTCAACAAGATGGAGCCCCCCTCATTATCATTGTGATGTCAGAAGGTACCTCGATGAAACGTTGCCTAACCGTTGGATAGGACGAAGAGGAAGCGTTGAGTATCCTCCACGTTCATCGGACTTGACTCCACTTGATTTTTACTTGTGGGGCTACCTGAAGGATGCAGTTTATGGTACAAGACCCGCAACACTCGAACACCTTAAGGATGCAATTAGGGAAAAGTGCGGGACCATCACAGCATCCACATTAGTCCATGTCTGCGAATCAGTTAGTCGACGCATTCAAAAGTGCATTCATGCCGCCGGAGAACATTTTGAGTACTTGGCGTAGTTAATTAAATTTTATATGCAAACAACTCGCTATAACATTTTGATCACTTAGATTACTAATTTACCTTTCATTGGCAATTTCTATGACAATATATTGTTTTTTTTTTTAAATTATAAAATATATGATGCTATAAAGAGTATATAGTTCTTTTTTGGGACACCCTGTATATATATATATATATATATATATATATATATAATGAACAGGAACACCAGAGAAAATACAAACATCCTTCAAGGTTTAATAGTACCAACGTTTCGGAATGCACTAATTCCATCTTCAGGGCTAAAACAATAAAATTCCAAATCACATACAAAATTACAAAATACAAATTGCTTACTAACAATTTAAAATAAACTTAAAAAAAAAAATTATAAAAAGTAGCTAAGAAAATGTAAAACATTAAAACTAAAAGGTAAATAAATGTGAAGTTAAAAAGTTAAAATTATAAAAAGTAAAAGCATTAAAACTGAAATGTAAATAAAATAAACTAGTACCTTAACCAAAACATAGCAGATCTATCGATGATTCGTCAGAATTTAGGTCTGGTTTTAGTTTATAAATAAACAGAGACTCCATAATTTTAAGCTTAAGGTCAGAGCTTCCAGCAGCAAGTACGGTGAAATTAGACTGTGAAATTGGGTGGTTATTGTTGTGCGAGTGATTACGTATGAGAGAATTAGGTGGTTTGCCAAGGGGTAAATTTGTACGGACCGATTTACCGAGATGTTCGTAAATACGAGATTTTAAATGTCTTTTAGTTTTACCTATATATGACCCCATACAGTGGTCACACTTGTATTGATAAACTATAGATGACTTAAGAAGTGTAGGTATAACATCCTTGTATTTAAATAAATGATAAATCGATTTAGACGGGGTGAATATAATTTTTATACACAGTTGTGGGTAGAATTCCTTGAGCAATTTTAAAAGTTTATTTCTAATGTTAAAACTTGAGGTTCCCATATAGGGCAAAGTGAAATACAGGATATCTTTGGGGACTGTAATTAAGTTTCTAGTTGTAGGGCTTATTAGTCTGTTTAAGGTTCTGCCTATTGTAGTCTCGACCAGTCTAGAAGGGAAATTATTCTTGGCAAGGAGTTTTCGGATGAAATCTAGTTCATCGTGTAGTTTGAAGTAATCTGAACAGATATTGAAAGCTCTATTGGTCAGAGTCGAGATTAAATTTCGTTTGAAACCTAAAGGGATAAAGGAAGAAAAGTTCATAGTAAAATTTTCCGTGGAAGACCTTATATTTATATTCAACGGTGAATATTTTAAACAGACTGAAGGTGTTCAAATGGGTCTGCCTCTTGGTCCCACCTTAGCTAACGCGTTTCTGTGTCATCATGAAGTCAAATGGTTGAATGAGTGTCCTTCCAACTTTAAACCGGTTTTTTATAGAAGATATATTGATGACACTTTTCTCCTGTTTAAATCACCAGACCATATCCCTTTGTTTCGTAATTACCTTAATTCTAAGCACCCTAACATTCAATTTACTTCAGAAGTTGAATCTAATAGCTCTCTGTCCTTTTTGGACATTAAGATAATAAAAACTAATTCCTCTTTTGAAACTTCCGTTTACCGAAAGCCGACATTTACCAATCTTACTATGAACTTTTCTTCCTTTATCCCTTTAGGTTTCAAACGAAATTTAATCTCGACTCTGACCAATAGAGCTTTCAATATCTGTTCAGATTACTTCAAACTACACGATGAACTAGATTTCATCCGAAAACTCCTTGCCAAGAATAATTTCCCTTCTAGACTGGTCGAGACTACAATAGGCAGAACCTTAAACAGACTAATAAGCCCTACAACTAGAAACTTAATTACAGTCCCCAAAGATATCTGTATTTCACTTTGCCCTATATGGGAACCTCAAGTTTTAACATTAGAAATAAACTTTTAAAATTGCTCAAGGAATTCTACCCACAACTGTGTATAAAAATTATATTCACCCCGTCTAAATCGATTTATCATTTATTTAAATACAAGGATGTTATACCTACACTTCTTAAGTCATCTATAGTTTATCAATACAAGTGTGACCACTGTATGGGGTCATATATAGGTAAAACTAAAAGACATTTAAAATCTCGTATTTACGAACATCTCGGTAAATCGGTCCGTACAAATTTACCCCTTGGCAAACCACCTAATTCTCTCATACGTAATCACTCGCACAACAATAACCACCCAATTTCACAGTCTAATTTCACCGTACTTGCTGCTGGAAGCTCTGACCTTAAGCTTAAATTATGGAGTCTCTGTTTATTTATAAACTAAAACCAGACCTAAATTCTGACGAATCATCGATAGATCTGCTATGTTTTGGTTAAGGTACTAGTTTATTTTATTTACATTTCAGTTTTAATGCTTTTACTTTTTATAATTTTAACTTTTTAACTTCACATTTATTTACCTTTTAGTTTTAATGTTTTACATTTTCTTAGCTACTTTTTATAATTTTTTTTTTTTTAAGTTTATTTTAAATTGTTATTAAGCAATTGTATTTTGTAATTTTGTATGTGATTTGGAATTTTATTGTTTTAGCCCTGAAGATGGAATTAGTGCATTCCGAAACGTTGGTACTATTAAACCTTGAAGGATGTTTGTATTTTCTCTGGTGTTCCTGTTCATTATTAAACTGCGTTTTCCACGCCACCAATCAATAGCCGATATATATTATTATATATATATATATATACAGGGTGGGCCAAAAGTCTGGATCCATAGGAAAATATTTATTTTAATACATAAATTACAGCAAATGGTAAATACTTAAAATGAATATCAACTTTAACTCGTAAATGCGTATCCGTGATACTGTGCAGTAGTTCGTACTCCAGTATAAATACTCAAATACTTTTTTTATTTCAGCCCAGAAATGGCTTCGAATCTAACAACAGAAGAACGGGTAGAACTTGTGCTCATGTACGCAAGACAGGGCGCAACACACAGAGAAGTTGCTACCGAATTCAATAGAAATCATCCTGATAAGCATCCAGTAACACATGCGACTGTTGGCAAGTTGTTTAAACGTTTCAAAGAAACAGGAAGTGTACATGATCGACGGCGTTCTGGTCGTCCAAAAACTGCAAATGATGAAAATACCTCTGCAATGGTATGTGAAAATTTAACGAATAGTCCAGTAAAGTCAACAAGAAGATTATCAAATGAAACACGCATCTCGAGAACTTCAATTCGAGGAATTATTAAAAATCATAAATTCCATCCCTAAGTGTCTCGATGTCAGAGGCCGCCAATTTGAGCATTTGTTATAATTTGTTGTTTATACTGGAGTACGAACTACTGTATAGTATCACGGATACGCATTTACGAGTTAAAGTTGATATTCATTTTAAGTATTTACCATTTGTTGTAATTTATGTATTAAAATAAATATTTTCCTATGGATCCAGACTTTTGGCCCACCCTGTAAACCTTATTATTTCTCTTAAAATGCTGTAATCGATTTATTTCCTTCAATAAAAGAGAATAACTAAAAAGGGCGTTATTTTTGCCGCACCCGTTGCTATTGAGCTAAAATGTGTGTGTGTGTGTGTCCGCTTTCTTCGGAACCTGAACAGCCTAAACGGCACATCGGAAAATTCTGCAACCACCACCAACTGATAGCCCATGAGCTGACGATGTGCTCTGTCAAGTTTCCCGGTCCTAGGTCACCGGTTACTGGGTCCGAAGGCCCCAGCACCGCGATCAAACCACAGAAAAGAACGCAGCCGTGAAAATCTTGAACTTTACATTTATACTGTGATCTATATACTGCTACCTGCCCGGAGTGGGGGTGGGGGTAATGGCTTTTTTACGTTTGTGTGTGGGGGTAATGGGGGAGTGACGGTGGGAGGTAATGGAGTAGAGGGGTGGGGTAATGGCGTTTTTTAAAATTTTGTAGCTTAGTCACTTCTTCTATGAGGGCTTCATATAATATAATTTTAAATCTAAAACCAATAAAAAAAATGAAGTAGCCACTTCTTCCTATGATGGCCTCATATAATATAATACAAAAAATACATGAAAAAGTGAAAAAAAAAAGTATTTTTCTCTTTACATTTGTGATTGATTGGATAGCCCGAAAGGACTCACAATTTAATTGGGATATTAAGCTCCATTCTTTCATCGATTTGTAATTACGATTCATTACAATTTTTGTTTATATTATTTTATAAAGTATGACAAAAAATAAACGATAAAGTTAGACTCGAAGTGAACCATTTTCATATGTTAGAGGGGAAAAAGCATTCCATCATATTATAGTATTCAACAAACGCAATACTGTCTTCTTATTTGTGGATCATAAAAAATTGATGTATATTTAAACGACGGTGCTTCTAATTGTACCATCCATCCATGATATGCCATACTTTTGTCGCTTAGCCACTTCTTCCTATGAGGGCTTCATATAATATAATTTTAAATCTACAACTAATAAAAAAATGAAGTATGAAAAAAGAATCGGGAGGGCGATAGCGAGCTACCGCTTGTTTCTCCTATTCAAAATGTACTCATTATTAATAAAAAGTTAAAATAAGTGTATAACACATATATACACACACAGACCGTGCATGGAACAAGGAACTCTTCTGGCAAAATTAAATCCACTATAGTCCGAATAAGTAATGGCAAGTGACAAACACTATAGTTTTTCTTTTTCATGATGTTAGCCCGACGTGGGCAACGGGTCACTCGCAAAGGTCCCTCACCAGCTATCTGGCAAGCAGATAGGATCCAGCTTTAGGACAGCCCACCTCGGGCTAATATGAAAAAGAAAAACTATCGTGTCTGTCATTTACCATTATTTATTCGGACTATAGGGGATTTAATTTTCCCAGAAGAGTTCCTTGTTCCATGCACGGTCTGTGTGTAACAAAAGTTTCTCAGGGGACCATTCTGAGTTGTATCATATATATATATATATATATATATATATATATATATATATATATATATATATATATATATATATATATATATATATATATATATATATATATATTAGGCCGGGTCGAAAATGGGAAATTTTTTATTTCTTAAAAAGTACACTATGTGAGACAAAATATTAAAAGATCAAGCATGTGCTACCCTACTACCCCTATCACATGCCCCTCCTCCCTTTTATACCTTCATATTTGCATATGTTTAATGTTGTTATATGTTACATGATAAGTTGTTTGTTTAATGCTTGATATTTTTATGTTTCAGATAAATAGAAATAATTTGCATTTGCTTTAATTATAATTTGAATTATCATAAATTATATATAATTTGATTTTACTTCTGAATATAAACTATAACTACTAGAAGCAAGTCCTCAAATGCAGCCTTTGGCTATCCTACGGAATTCCCAGCAGCCATGACATGACTCCTTCAAAAGCAGATGATGTGAGACACTACCTTTTTGTGCGCCGTCGTGAAGAAGCTAAATCTAAAGGATCGGCAATGGCTAATGATTGTTACAGGGTTGTTGTAAAAGATATTGAAAACATTTGGATGAAATTTTCTTTTCCTACGATTAACACCAAAGGTATCTATCTTAAAGTCAGTCGACTAATAGAAGAAGCCTCAAAATTGAACAAGGTGCCGTTATATCGAAGAAATGAAAGTTTTGCCTTAAAAGTAGCTCAGTATGATGAAATGTTTGATATATCTTCTTGTGAATGCTTAACCACACCAACATGCTTGACAGAAAGAAATTAGAAAGAGAAAGAAATCGCGTGGGTGAAACAAATACTTTTAGGTCTAAATCCGAAAATCTGAAAATGGAGTGCCTTGGATTTGATGGAAGGAAAGATAACACATTAACTAAAAGTGGAAAGATAAAAGAAGAACACTATGTTATTGTGAAAGAACCTGGAAGCATCTATGTAGATCATGTCACACTAGATAACGGAACTGCTCGCTGCATAGCAGAAGAGTTGATAACTATTATTACAGACTCGAACAGCACAGATACTATCAAAGCTTTACTGTGTGATGGTACTCCTGTAAATACAGGAAAAATTGGTGGAGCCATAAAAGTGGTTGAAATTCATCTTAACAGACCAGTGCAGTGGTTGGTGTGCCTCTTGCATTTGAATGAGCTGCCTTTTATGCGCGTTTACAAAGCCATTGATGGTAAAACAACAGGTCCAAATACTTTTGTGGGTTCAATTGGGAATAAACTGAAAACAGATTTAACAAAATTGGAGGTAGTCAAATATTCTCGCGTAAAGGGAAACATTAAAGAAATTCCAGCAAATGTTGTGAAGGAGCTAAGCCGTGATCAAAGATATCTCTATGATATGTGTCTGGCAGTGCAAACTGGAGACACTTCTCAAGATCTGTCCACTCGATCCCAGGTACCCTTCACCATGCTCGCTGGCTAACTCTAGCCAACAGGGTCCTTTGATTATATATCTCAACGCCAAATCCGATAAAAATGTTCAAGATATAGTCAAGATTATTATACAGTTCTATGCTCCAGGGTGGTTTTGGATAAAATCTCATCCTAATGCAACTGATGGTGCATATAACTTTTGGCATTTAATGTGCTTGCTTCGAAATTTAGATGAACAACATCGATCAATCATGGAAGCAGTATTAAAGAATAACGCCTACTTTGCCCACCCAGAAAATATACTCATATCAATGGTAACTGACAAGAGACTAGAAATTAGGGAGCAAGCTATTCAGAAAATCATCCTTTCAAGAACTGGATTTTCAAGTACCAGAAACTTTGAGTTGCCTCGAACCCTCAATTTCCAATCTACTGACTACACCGAGATGATCGATTGGTAAAAAGAGATCATCACTCCTCCACCGCTGCTAAGCAATTTTAGCGACGATGAGCAACTACAGGCTCGATGTAAGCCACTGGAAATAGCTTCTTTTCCATGCTACAGTCAAAGTGTGGAAAGGGCAGTGAACCTAGTAACAAAGGCATGTCAGGAAAGAATAGGATATGACAACCGTCAAAAGTTTATCTTAAACTCATTAGAATCAAGGCGAAAACTGCCCAAGTTTGAATGGAAGGCCCATTGGAATGAGTAAGAAACATATGATATAAAATTTCTTAATGATATTGAAAATTTCTTTCCTTTTGATGTGATAAGGAACAATGAAAAAGTGAATTGAATTTTAGCACATTTATTATGCCTCTAATTTTTTCTTCTGAATATATTGTACTTAATTAATTTTCCTAATACTGTACATTATTAAATAAAATATTATACGTTAATAATGATTTATATCATCAAAAACCTGAATGTAGAGTAAGTCTCGTATAAATAGAATATTCTTCAATATAGGTCAAAAAGTGAAAAATTGTACCAGGGGTAGGAGGCTTTAAACAGCGAAAATAATTTGTGAGGGGGTTCCTGTGTTCCATTCAAACCCCTCACAATATGTACCTTTTCAGTATAAAATTTCGACCGGCTAATATATATATATATACACACACGTATATACCGGGTGGACGAAAAAAACCTGGACACTTTTTTTTTCCTACAAATTTCAAACTAGTGAAGCTAATACACCCAAATTAGTACAAGATGTAGCCAATAGTATGGTTATCATGTGCTAAAAAACTCAGTTAATTATCGTTGACCGTTTCTTAATTATAAAAAATTTAACTTGACGAAACAAACAGCGAGATTTTGTGAAGCTGACTACACCTGGATGTGTCAGATGTTCGCTACAAAACAAGCAATTTGCACATGCGCACCTAAGACAATGAGAAGTGGCCACATGGCGAATTGGTAGGCTAGCAGTGTCACTTTCTTTAAGAAGTGTTGGCTGATGGAATGTTTTTTCTTTTTTTTTCTTGTGGTGGTAATTAAAATTCTATCGTAATGGTTTTAAGTAAAGAAGACTTAGCTGTTATAAAGGCGTGTTTTGCCGAGAAGGGATGGAGTGCTAGAAAAATAATTAGGGAATTTTTGGGAAAAATTGGAAAAGAAGTACAGTACAATACGTAATAAATAAAATTAACAATCAGGGTCAACTGACAGAAAAGGTGGCAGCGGTCGTCCGCGTACTGCTCGGACTCGAGAAAAGGAAAGGTACGTTGAAGAACATGCGTTGTCGCAGGAAAATAATCCTAGTATTCATCTTTCGCAGAGAAAAATGGTGAATAATTTAAATATATCGCGCAACAGTGTCCAAAACATAATGAAAAGTAAAGGAATCAGATCTTTTAAAAGATTGAGTGGCCCCAGAATAACAAAAGAAGCCATGGGAAAACGGTTAGAAAGGTGTAATTCTTTGTACAGGAAATTTAATTTAGCAGACATTAAACGCGTTTTTACAAGATGAGTCCGACTTTACATTAACTGTATCAACAAATCGACAAAACAACCGAGTCAATGCATTAACCTCAAAATCGGAAATCCCGCCAGACCGTCTTTATCATCCAATTTCATGATTTTCCAAGAAATTAATGGTATCTTGTGGTGTTTCTTACAATGGAAAAACCAAATTATTCTTTACTGGTCCACAGAAAAAAAAATGAACTCGCATAATTACAATGAACATCTCGGAGAACTTTTACCGGAATGCCAAGACTTGTACCCGAACGAAGATTTTATTTTTGTTCAAGACAATGCACCATCACCATCTCATTCAGCCAAGGCAACCCAAGAATTTTTGATGGCGAACATTCCTGAATTCATAAAAAGTGAAGAATGGCCACCAAATTCTCCTGACTTAAATCCTCTGGATTACTTCGTGTGGAATGAGCTGAAGTCATTGGTGACCATGGTCGCAGGGAACCATTTTCAAGCCTGGAAGCACTTAGACAAAGAATTGAGGTTGTTTGGCCTATGGTGTCCCAAGACAAAATCAAGTCATCCATAGATCAGTGGAAAAGGAGAGTACTGGCCGTAATTCAAGAGAATGGGGTAATATCAATAGGGTAAGTTTTATATGAGGTCCATTGAAATTTTTAGCCATGATAACTATACTATTGGCTACATCTTATGCTAATTTGGGTGTATTAGCTTGACTAGTTTGAAATTTGTTGGAAAACAAGTGTCCAGGTTATTTTCGTCCACCCGGTATATATATATATATATATATATATATATATATATATATATTACGTTTTTTTTGCAAATCGGTCTTTTTGCAAATTCTCCGGTCAGTTTGCAAAGAACCAAAACAGTAATTTTACAAAATGACCTTAAATGTTTGATCATTTTGCAAAAACACAAAAATTCCATATAAATTAGCTAGTACAGGTGAAAGGGGATTTCCCATAGCCAATCCAAACGACATAGCATAAAACTTATTTTCAAACTGAAATTTACAATCTTTGACAAAGCTCAATTAACTCAATGTCGTTTGGATTGGCTATGGGAAATCCCCTTTCACCTGTACTAGCTAATTTACATGGAATTTTTTGAAAGTAGAATTTTGCCTACGATTGTTAATTTTAACATGGTTTGGTACAGGTATATAGATGATATTTTATGCCTTTGGCCTAATAATTTGGATGTGGACGTATTTCTTGGTAGGCTCAACAATTTAGTCCCATCTATTAAGTTCACAGTTGAAAAAGAAAATGATGGAAGCCTATCTTTTCTTGATCTAAAAATTTGGAGATGCTCTAATCAGTTCAAATATGAAGTCTACCGTAAGCCTACTAATAATAACTCTTACGTGCATTTTTATTCTGACCATCATCCTTCGATTAAATCCTCTATTTTCTCTGCTATGTTTCTTCGAGCATTGAGAGTTGTCAGTCCTGAATTTTTAGATTCCGAGTTATGCAATATCATGAATATTGGTACTAAATTATGTTATCCTTTTTCATTTTTAGATAACTGTCTTAAGAAAGCCAAGAATAGGTATTATAATAATGTAATTTAAAGGAATTTCAGCGTAAAAATATCCTTAGCTTACCTTACCATGTTAATTTTCAATACTTTCCAACTTTACTTAAAGCAATTGGCATTAATGTAATCTTTAAGTATAATAATACTGTTAAATCACGCCTAATAAAGAATAGCCCTGATAATGTTGTTGGTTGTGTGTATTCGATCGGTTGTACACAATGTCGATCGGTTGTACACAATATAACTCAGTATATATAGGCCAAACCGGTAAAACGTTAGATATTAGGGTAAAACAGCATAAATATGCTTGTAGAACAGCTAATAATTCCAATGCTTTATTTAACCATATGTATAGATGTAACCATAGCATCAAGTGGGATAGTTCTAAAGCGCTTGTTAAAAACAGAGATATAATAGAAAGAAATATTCTAGAATGTGCATTTATTCATTTTAAAAACAATTTCAATATCAGTGCGGGGACGTAGTATGTGCTAATTGTTTTGTTTTTCCTGTACGTTGTATATATTTATGGACATCTCGCCTTTTATTTTCATTCCATGACGAGGTGTAGCTTTGAATACACGAAAGGCCTTGGAATCGTTTTTCTTTTTCCTTGTGGGTTTGCAGCATATATATATATATATGTATAGAAACGACGTAAGTATAGAGGAGTGTTCTGCACACGAGGAAGAGAAATAACAAACAAATGAAAAATAAGGCACCCGCCCGGGAATCGAACCCAGGATCTTCCGATTGCCGGTCAGACGTGCTAACCACTACACTACGGAGCCACGATAGTCAGAAGTTGTAATTCTCCTACATAGGGCAGAAACCAATGCCTTGAGAGGGCACCCTCGCAAATCGTGAATATGTACATTTAACTGCAATGACCGCGCAGTATATTAACGTATAGAAACGACGTAAGTATAGAGGAGTGTTCTGCACACGAGGAAGAGAAATAACAAACAAATGAAAAATAAGGCACCCGCCCGGGAATCGAACCCAGGATCTTCCGATTGCCGGTCAGACGTGCTAACCACTACACCAGTGTTTCCCAACCGGGGGCCACAGGAAAATATTAAGATTTAGAGGGGCCACAGACTCCATGAAGGGGGCCACAGGACTCAACCTATTGAAGCCTAAATTATAGTTAGGCCAATAGATAATTTTAATTTATGTAGTTGAATTACATTTTAAAAAATTATTAATACATATATTTTCCTTTTTTTTTAGATATTTTATATTAGAATTTGAATTTATCTGTAAACAAATATTTTGCATCTTACAAGCTTATTGTGCGGCGCACTCCATTGTGCGCTTGATCGTTATGCGCCTGGCAGCGTTGTTGACTTGATAAAAATACTTCAGGTTGAAATCCTTACAGTCTGTTTACCACGTGGATCGTCGCTGTAGTGTGTAAGTAGCTCTTATTTGTTTACCCTAATATTGCGAAGTTGTAGTAATTTTACTAGTTTTTTTAATTTATAATAGATTGCTATAAGTACAGTATTTCTTTTGATTATATTTTTTTATAATTAATACATAATATAAGTAAATAACTGCAAATTTTTGTTAGCCACTGTTTAGTTTTTGTTATGTTTATAGTCCTATGTGACAAATAATATTGTACCTGAATACAAATAGTTGTTTTAATATCCTTTATATATATTTGTTTTTGTAAAATAGTTAATCTGCATATTACCTACTGAAAATAATGCTTATGGGGGCCACAGGAAAAAATAAGGTTCCTAAGGGGGCCATAAGCCAAAACCGGTTGGGAACCACTGCACTACACTACGGAGCCACGATAGTCAGAAGTTGTAATTCTCCTACATAGGGCAGAAACCAATGCCTTGAGAGGGCACCCTCGCAAATCGTGAATATGTACATTTAACTGCAATGACCGCGCAGTATATTAACGTATAAAAACGACGTAAGTATAGAGGACAGTGGTGGGCGCGGTACCAAAATTTGGGGGTGCGTTACGCGGTACTGCGGTACCTCAGCATGCCCAGTGCGTTACGCGGTACTGCGGTACTTTTTCAGGTCCCCCTGGTGCGTTCCGCGGTACTGCGGTACTGCGGTACTGCACACAAGAACAACACAAGTAATAGCACATATTTTCAGAAATTGCATATCGGCGATTTCGCACCTGAACTTTCTGCCATAATGGCTAAAAATCGATCTTTGTCACAGAAATGTAACACACGTGCAACCGGCTCAAAAGCAAGCACTGCACTGAGGCGTTGTGATAGGATGGCAACGTAACATGTTCTGAACGAAAACTTAACGTGTCTAGAGTTAGGCTGATGCAACACACGCAGCATTCGTCTTACTGTACTCCTGTAATAAGGTTTACTTCAAAAAAAGTGTTAATTTTTTGAAAAGTCGTGTTTGTCGGTACCGCGGAAAGTACCGCGGGAAATTTGAATGCGGTAGCGGTACTGCTGTACTTTCAGCGATCCTTTGCGGTACTGCGTTATGCGGTACCGGTTTGGTAGTGCGGTAGTACCGCAAAAAATACCGCAAGTGCCCAGCTTTGATAGAGGAGTGTTCTGCACACGAGGAAGAGAAATAACAAACAAATGAAAAATAAGGCACCCGCCCGGGAATCGAACCCAGGATCTTCCGATTGCCGGTCAGACGTGCTAACCACTACACTACGGAGCCACGATAGTCAGAAGTTGTAATTCTCCTACATAGGGCAGAAACCAATGCCTTGAGAGGGCACCCTCGCAAATCGTGAATATGTACATTTAACTGCAATGACCGCGCAGTATATTAACGTATAGAAACGACGTAAGTATAGAGGAGTGTTCTGCACACGAGGAAGAGAAATAACAAACAAATGAAAAATAAGGCACCCGCCCGGGAATCGAACCCAGGATCTTCCGATTGCCGGTCAGACGTGCTAACCACTACACTACGGAGCCACGATAGTCAGAAGTTGTAATTCTCCTACATAGGGCAGAAACCAATGCCTTGAGAGGCAAAGCTGGGCACTTGCGTTTTTTTTTGCGGTACTGCGGTACTGCGGTACTACCGCACTACCAAACCGGTACCGCATAACGCAGTATCGCAAAGGATCGCTGAAAGTACAGGCTGTACTTTCAGCGATCCTTTGCGGTACTGCGTTATGCGGTACCGGTTTGGTAGTGCGGTAGTACCGCAGTACCGCAAAAAAAACCGCAAGTGCCCAGCTCTGTATGAGAGGGCACCCTCGCAAATCGTGAATATGTACATTTAACTGCAATGACCGCGCAGTATATTAACGTATAGAAACGACGTAAGTATAGAGGAGTGTTCTGCACACGAGGAAGAGAAATAACAAACAAATGGTTTCTGCCCTATGTAGGAGAATTACAACTTCTGACTATCGTGGCTCCGTAGTGTAGTGGTTAGCACGTCTGACCGGCAATCGGAAGATCCTGGGTTCGATTCCCGGGCGTGTGCCTTATTTTTCATTTGTTTGTTATTTCTCTTCCTCGTGTGCAGAACACTTCTCTATACTTACGTCGTTTCTATACGTTAATATACTGCGCGGTCATTGCAGTTAAATGTATATATAAATATATATATAGTGTATATATATAATAAAACCAGTTGACCAAGAGTTATTTTTATTTTTTATCAGTTTTCACTAATGATCGTTGCATATACTAAACTGTTCTCAATTTTTACAACTATAAATGAAATAAATATAAAACGAACGTGTGTACCTACTTTAAAGTTTGTAAAGTTACTATACTTTAAAAAATAGCAAATTATTAGAAATTTTGTTGAAAATTCATTGTAAAATATTTAAAATATCGTTTAACTCTTTGGTCTTCTTTTGGCTCACTGGTTTCGCGCAAACAATTAAAAGCTTTTAATACAAGTTACCAGTGGTGGGCACCGTTAACCAAAAAGTTAACTTCGATAACGATAATCCGTTAACCCCAATTTTTAACTCCGATAACGATAATCCGATAATTTTACTACAAAGTTAACGGAAGTTAACGATAATCCGTTAACGATAACTATTTCTTTACTAACATTTAAAAAAATCAAGGAAAAAAGCTTTAAAACCCATAGAAAATGTTTATTTATGCAAAATCCAACAATAAATAGGTATTTAACTGTATTTTTATCAAGTTTTGCAACTTTTTTGCTTAATAACTTTTTTTTTTATTTTTAATAAAAAATGTACTGATTACATGTTTTGAAACCCTTGTAACCACTAACCATTAACTAAATTTTAATTTACCAGAGAATTATTATGGCGGGAACTGAAAGGTAAAATTAAATTTTAGGCACATTTATTAAAGACTATGACACAATGTGCTGGTTGCCCTTCAGAAAGACCAACTTCTCAAAGTTAGGCCCAACTGCCAGTCTTGACCTCTTGGGCCTCAGGATGTCCTTGCCGAGAGAGAAGAGCCGTTCCACTGCGGCAGAGGACGGAATTGGCAGACTGAAGTTATGGCGGTTTGAATTCATTCGCGGAGCGGTGATCTTCCGTGAATGACTCCTCGCAGTTAACGTGTTAACGGACTTTAACAGACTAAATATCGAGTTATCGGAAGTTAACTGGTCCGATAAATGGAAATTAACTTCCGTTAATAGTCCGTTAAAAAAGTTAACTTCGTTAATTAACTGTTATCGGATTAACGCTTTAGTGCCCAACACTGCAAGTTACATAAAGATTTCGAAGGAAGAGGAACCAAATCGAGTCAAGATAATTATAATCACCTAAAAAGACTAACGCATTCTCGCGTAAATAATCACGTTTCAACTGTTTGTAAATTACCTTTGAGTATTTACAAAAGAAATTAAATTCCTAATATACTTACTCGTCCAATTGAAAGAAGGTTCTTCTGGCCAGTATCCTAATGATACTTGGTGCATAAAAAATAGGCAAAAAAGAGAGAGGACGAACATGGTTTTTAATATTGTACTTAACTGTTTGGTAAAAATTAAGAATAAAGAGAGAAAATTACTCGGTTATGAAAACCAAATAGATGGTTTTCTATTTGCCAACCAACTCAGATGTTTAATGCAACCATGGTTGAATTAAACATTCTGATTCGCTGGCAAACAGTTATCCGAGTATTTGGTTGTTACAAACAAGATTTTTCTCTGTATAACTTAAAAAATAAATGTCTTAATAGTGTTCAAGTTATGAAAAGAACTAAGTCCTAATTTATGTTACTGGCAATATTTTAAATGTTCACCAAAATGCTTATTCACTAATACTTGGATGTTTACTCACTACTACTTAAATGTTCACTCACTGTTCACTAATATTCACTAATACTGTTATTGTTCAGAACTAAACCAAAATTCCGTAAGTGAATTACGGTTGAGTTTGGCTCACGCAAAATCTTTTCTTACGTCCACTGGTCGCAATATGCCAAAAACAACAACTACTTCTCAAGTCTTTGAGCGAAATCTTACCGTTTCTCATTTCCTTTCAAAAGAAATATTTTAAATACGAGTGGAAAATCCCACTACGCAATATATATATATATATATATACACAGTGTAATGTGTATATATATATATATATATATATATATATATATATATATATATATATATATATATATGTGTGTGTGTGTATATATGTATGTATGTATATGTATATATAGAAGCGATATATATAGATAGAAGCTATAGAAGCGATAAAGGCTAACTCAAAGTACTTCTATAATTTCGCAAAAAGAAAGTCGAAAAACGAAGCGACTATCGGACCTTTAAAAAATGAAAACAGTGATTTATCTGATGATCTAACAGAAGTATCTGAAATATTAAGAGCTCAGTATGAATCATCTTTCAGTATCCCAAAAACTGACAAATTGATATGCGATAGAAACGCGTTCTTTGAAGAAGAACCACAAGGGGAAAGTATAACGGATTTCGACTTTACGACGGATGATATTACGCGAGCCATAGGGAAACTAAAAACACACTCAGGGGCAGGACCGGATAAATGGAATGCCACACTGATCAAAAACTGCGAGAATGCAATCGCTGAGACCCTATACTGGATATGGAGACTGTCATTAGACACGGGAGAAATACCGGGCATCCTGAAGAACGCGAACATAGTCCCAATATATAAAGGAGGAGATCGATCCCAGGCCAAAAACTATAGGCCCAGTATCGCTTACATCTCACCTCACTAAAATATTTGAAAGAATATTTAGACAGAAAATCTGACTTTTTGGAAACTCAGAAAAAATTCAATGATAACCAACACGAGTTTCGGTCAGGCAGATCATGCCTATCACAACTAATGGACCACTACAACAACATTATTGATTCACTTGAAAGTAATGAAAACTATGATGTACTATACACAGACTTTGGTTTAGCGTTCGACAAGTGTGACCACGGAATCATAATACATAAACTGAAATATATGGGAATAATAGGAAAAGTAGGGGAATGGATATATAATTTCCTTAGTGAGCGGAGGCAAGTCGTTACGGTACAAGGAGTATCTTCATCAGAATCAGAGGTCCTCAGCTCGGTACCACAAGGAACAGTATTAGCTCCACTACTCTTCATAATCATGCTAACTGACATACTGTAGAAGAGGACGTTACCAGATACAGCACAGTAACATCCTTTGCGGATGACACAAAGATCAGTAGAAAAATAAGAAACCCAGAGGACATAGGATCTCTACAAACCGACATAAACAAAATCTACAAGTGGAAGGAAGACAACAATATGAAGTTTAACACCGAGAAATTTCAGCTATTACGGTACGGAAAAAAAGACCTAAAATCCATGGAATATTATACCCAAAATGGACAGGAAATCCAGAGAAATTCCAGAGCAAAAGATTTAGGGGTTGTAATGACAGATGATGCGAAATTTGAAACACAAAATAAGATAGCAGTAAACAGAGCAAAGAGAATAACGGGTCAGATATTAAGAACCTTTAAACGAAGGTATAGGAATGTAATGATTCCTCTACTAAAAACCCTGATAATACCCTAATTGGAATACTGCTCGGTCCTAACATCCCCATATAAAAAAGAAGACATTAGACAGCTGGAGGGGATCCAAAGAAGCTTCACAGCCAAGATCAATGGGTGCAAAGAACTAAATTACTGGGAAAGGTTACGAGAACTAGACCTATATTCACTGGAAAGGAGAAGAGAGAGATACACCATTATTTACACTTGGAAAATAATGGAGAAACTAGTCCCTAATCTTACTCTGAATCCCATAACTCCCCAAACAACGGTGGAAAGAAGCGGTAGACTGTGTCGTATCCCCAAATTGAAGGCGAGACAGAGAACATCCTTAACCCTGAAAGAAAATAGTTTTGTAGCGAGAGGACCAAAACTGTTTAATCAGTTGCCCAAAGACTTAAGAAACACGAAGGGAGTTGCAGTGGAAATCTTCAAAAGAAGACTAGACGCATGGCTCAGAACAATCCCCGATGAACCGGGCGTACCTGGCTATGTGAGGTGGAGAGCGCAAGAATCCAACTCACTACTTCACCAGACCAACTCGAGAGGAGGGGGCGACAAGCTTGACCTTCGCGAAATGAGAAATCATCGCGCGGAACCTTTGTAAGGTAAGGTTATGTATATATATGTATGTATATATACCCCGCAAGGGGGTTCTAAGCTCGTGCTCTTTGTGCTCGTTTGTACGTGCTTGTTCCTGGAGGTTTCACGTGCGCCCTCCCGGCCCTAGCACCCAAGGATGATGGGGCTCGACCCTGCAGTCCTTGTCATCCTTGGTCTTTTTCCACTTCGACTGTCCCCTCCACCCTTTCTTTTTCCTCTGTCTTTCCTCTCACTTTTTCTTTGTTTTTCAGTCGAGATATGCCCTTTTAACTAGAGGCGAATCGGTTCTTCCCGAACTTAAAAAAAAATTGTATATATATATATATATGTATGTATATATATATATTTTGCACAATGCCTATACCAGACCTAACATCAACTAGGCCTAAAAGTAGGTCCACCACCTTCATGTGGAGAGACCAACGCACAAATTGCTACCGGGTACGGGGCTACCAAGTGTATATACACTTGTGTGTGTATACTATATATATATATATATATATATAATATATATATATATATATATACAGGTTGTCCCAAAAGTCCTGCCCCCATAATATTCGTGACAGGACAGATCTTTCGGTTTGAAGCACTGTGAAAAAACAAAAGAAAATAATTGTCAGTAGAAAATGTATATATTTGTTAAGAAAAGTACATTTTAGGGTGGAGAAATGGAATACAACCTAACCTAACCTAAGTTTCTTACGTGTACCAGGTTTGTGCCGAGACAATTGTAAAACATCGAATGAAAATCGGAGTTCGAAAGTGTGCATTTGAAATAGATTAAAACCTTTTGGGAATTCGTTTTGGCGTCGAAACAACCCAAATAAAGACCCATTTCACAAAATTTTACGAGACATTTCCCAATTTTCCCAATCTATCCGCGATTGCGGATGCTTATGATTTCTGGTCCAGTTTGTGTAGAGCAAGCCTAAGAATCATGCACCAGGACTGATAATAGTGTCCGCAATACAAACTAACGAAAATTGCTATCAATTTAATATGATTACGGGTGGTCTTGGGACGAGACTAACGCGAAGCATCGTTGCTTTCAGTGGTGATGAACCACGTACGAATGCTTCGTCAGTACTTTGACATGTTTTTTGGGCAATGCTGCTGCGAGCTGCTCATACCCTGAAATGTGCGTATGGGCAGAATGGTACTCTGTTTAAAAGGATGTTTGACTCTTCATACTTCCACTTAAACTATGAAGGCATCAATGAATTATATATATATATATATATATATATACTAGCAGAGAACCCGCCCTTCGTGCGGGTAGCAAAAATATCCCGCGTTTTAACGAAAATATCACGACTTAACCTAACCAATCGTCAAGGGCGTACAGTTGACCTGACCGGGCATTCAATGAACCTAACCGGGTATTCAATAATTTTACCATAGGTTTCGATATATATAATGTATATATGATGCAACTCAGAATGCTCCCCTGTTACATATATACACGTAATGATATTGACGACATCATTTGATTTTTTAAAATTAATTTAATTTATTAACACCCGAGTGCACAACCTGGGGACCTAATCAATATGTGTGTGAAGTTTCATGTTTGTAACTGCTTCCATTTTGGAATTATTGCTGGAAAACACACACACACACACGCGCGCGCGCGCGTCCTTTTATTCTTATATATATATATATATATATATATATATATATGTGTGTGTGTGAAACTCTACTCTCTGGAAAGTCCACGCGAGTGGTACACAATAATATGCATATGGAAAATACTTGAGGGCTTTGTCCCTAACCTTAGAAATGAAGTAGAAACAAACTGGAATGAGAGAAGAGACAGATTTTGTAATGTCCCAGCTGCGGTGGGACAGGGGAGCCATGAAAACGACGATAGAAAATACCCTCGGAATACGAGGCCCAAAGCTTTTCAATGCCCTACCAAAAGACGTGAGGAACCTCCAGCACACCGACCTGAATAACTTCAAGAACCAGCGGGATAGATTCCTGTGCAAAGTCCCTGACTAGCCATGCGTGACTGGCTACGAGGGGGCAGGAAGAGATCAGACGGCAATTCCCTCCTCCACCAAATCCTGCAAATGAGGCGGGATGCTGCAGAGGGTTCAACTGCAGGTCGATCCTGGACCGTCGTTTAAACTCGCATAAATTAACATGAAGTAAGTATATATATATATATATATATATATATATATATATATATAATTATTATTATTATTATTATTAATATAAACACCCAGAAATGTCAGCCTGAGACGCTTCAGGAATGTCAAACTCTAAGTGACGTCATAAAACCGCATTCCCATTGGCGGAAAGTGTCATGACGTCATCCGGCTCTACTCTGACTGGCTGGTGGGGATGACGTCACAGATTTCCTCACCCTCCTCTTGATATTTTTGTTAGCTTTAACCAAACTATTACGACTTAACCTAACCAATCGTCAAGGGCGTACAATTAACCTAAAAAATAAATACAAAAAAATAATTTTTTTTTTATTTAACGAAAATATCACGACTTAACCTAACCAATCGTCAATGCCGTGCGTACAGTATAAAGAATCCTCTTCTCTTAATAAAAATAAATAAATAAAAACAAATTTATTGTTTTTTATTTATTTTTTTAGGTTAATTGTACGCCCTTGACGATTGGTTAGGTTAAGTCGTGATAGTTTGGTTAATTTTTGCTACCCGCGACCCGCACGAAGGGCGGGTCTTAGGCTAGTATATATATTATATATATATATATATTATATATAATATATATATATATATATAATTAGAGTAATATTGTGAAACGTGTGATTTCATGAAATCCCTGAAATTTTCAGTAATTTCACATAATTTATATTATGATACAAAATAGACAAAAAATTAGGTTTGGTTAGGTCAATTCATTATCCACTTTTTGTCAATTTTGTATCATGGTACAAACTACGCAAAATTACTGAATTTCAGGGATTTCAAGAAGTCACTAGTTTTACTGTAACACACACACACACACACACACACATATACTGTATATATATATAATATATAAATGTGCATATATATACCTTTCAAATGTTCCGTGCGATGATTCCTCATTTCACGAAGGTCAAGCTTGTTGCCCCTACTCTTGGGGTGGCCTGCTGAAGTAGAGTTGTTTTCTTGTGCTCTCCACCTCACATAGCCACATACGCCCTGCTCATCTGGAATTGGCGTCTGGTCTTCTTTTGAAAACCACCGCACACCACTCGTGTTCCTTTGTTCAACCAGCTGCCCAAAGAACTATCTTGGTCCTCTCACAACAAAACTATTTTCCTCAGGGTTGAGGATGTTCCCTGTCTAGCCTTTAATTTGGGAGCACGACACATTCTTCCTTTCCTACTTTCCATTGTTGTTTGAGTGGTTACAGGGTTTAAAGTAAGCTTTTGGACTAATTACTTCAATGTTTTCTAAGTGTAAATAATGGTGTACCTCTCTCTCTCCTTCTTTCCAGTGAATATAAGTTTAATTCATGTAACCTTTCCCAGTAATTTAGTTCTTTGCATCCATTGATCTTGGATGTGAAGCTTCTCTGAATCCCTCCTAGTTGACTAATGTCTTCTTTTTTATATGGGGATGTTAAGACCGAGCCGTATTCTATTTATGGGTATAATCAGTGTTTTCAATAGAGGAATCATTATATTCCTATCCCTCGTTTTAAAGGTTCTCAGTATCTGTCCAGTTATTCTTTTTGCCATCTTATTTTGTGTTTCAAATTTCGCGTCATCAGTTATTACAACACCAAAATCTTTTGCTTTAGAATTTCTCTGAATTTCCTGTCCATTTGGGGTATAGTATTCAATGGATTTTAGGTTCTCCTTTCTTCCGTACCTTAATAGTTGAACATTTTCTGCGTTAAATTTCATATTATTTCCTTCAGCCTAATTGTAGATTCTGTTCATGTCTGATTGTAGAGATTCTTTATCGTTTTGGGGTTTCATATTTTTCCACTAATTTTTGTCATCGCAAAGGATGTTACAGCGCTGTCATTGCTAACTTCTTCATCTATGTCAGTTAGCATGATTATGAAGAGTAGTGGAGTTTCTAAAATGTCAGATTTTTTCTCTAGCTATTCATTCATATATTTTGGTAAGCTGAGAAGTAAGCGACACTGGCCTATAGTTTCTGGCCTCGGATCGATCTCCTTTATATACTGGAATTACGTTCGCTCTCTTCAGGATGCTCAGTATTTCTCCCGCGTCCAGTGATCGTCTCCATGTCCAATGTAGGGGCTCAGCGATTGCATTCTCGCAGTTTTTGATCAGTGTGGCATTCCATTTGTTCGGTCCTGCCACCGAGTGTGTTTTTTAGTTTCCCTGTAGTTCGTGTAATATGATCTATCTTAAAGTGGAAGTCCGTTATACTTCCCCTCGTAGTTCTTCTCCAAAGAACGCGTTTCTATCGCGTATTAGTGTATCAGTTTTGCGGATACTGAAAGATAATTATTCATACTGACCTTTTAATATTTCACATACCTCTTTTAGATCATCGAATAAAACAGGGTTTTCATTTTTCAAAGGTACGACAGTCGCGTGATTTTTCCCATTTCCTTTTTGCGCACACGCACACACACACACACACACACACAATATATATATATATACTGTGTATATACAGTATATATACTGTATATATATATATATATATACTGTGTATATATAGTTCATTAAAGAAAATAGGTACGAAGTAGTGAGAACCAATTTAAATAGGCTACAATTCGAATATAAATGTAAGCATTGTTAAATACAATAGGCCTACCTCTACCGTAGTAGAAGAGCATAAAAGCTATGAGTGAATCTTGAGACAAGACCGGATGGTTCTTAAATGGAGTAGGTTTATCTTAACTTCTTCAATATTGTTTAGCTTTCTCCCTCTCTACAGTCTCTACTCTTATTTACAACAATTTATTTACAACATCAATTATAGATAGATAAATAGAATAACCTTTATTAATAATAATAAAATAAATACATTTTTTCAATTTACAATGACATGAATAATTGTGAAGCTCGACTATTTATTTAATTTAATTTGGCCCTTGAGCTTTAGGCTTTACTGGGCTCTTATTAAAAATAAACAGCTAGTTGTTATAATTAATAATAAAACATAAGTAAATAAGTAATTATTATAAAATTGATGTTAACAAACCATTCCATAATCTTGTAATTTAGGTTCAAACTATATTAAAATTAATTATATATATATAATAGATATTATATAATATATATATAATTATATATATATATTTTATATAATATATATATATATATATATATATTATATATAATATATATATATATATATATACAGGGCGTCCAAAAAAATGTATACACCACTTTAAATAATTAATAAAGGCAGTGTTTATTAAAATACATTTCATTTCAAAATGTAATAGAATCTACAGACATTATTTAATTGTTTTGTCAACGCTGTTTTCAAACTGACGTCCGTTTGGTCCAGGCACTGCTGATAACGCGAAGCAATGGAATCGCAAACATCACGAAACATTTCGTTTGGTATTTGTGTGCATTCTCGTTCAATGGCTGCTCTCAATTCAGCGACTGTTGCAGGTTTTATAGCGTAGACTTTGTCTTTTAAGTATCCCCATAAAAAAAAGTCTAGTGGTGTGAGGTCTGGTGAACGCGGAGGGTATTCTACGAAACCCCTTCGTCCAATCCACATCCACATCGTGCCAAGTACCACTCGCAATACTCCACTCTTCGGTCCGGATCATCATCATCTTCATTAATAGCATGGACTAATCTTGGAATGTAACTTTTCCATGACAGCGCTTCAAAATGCGTTGGACAGACGATTTCTGAAATTCCTACCTCACGACTCGCTTGCCGCACAGATTTCTTGGACTTTGGTGATACGTTTCCAGTACTCTTTCTTGCTTTGTGGGGCTTGTCCGATGTCCGTGGTCTTCCGGAACGCTTTTGTGGACATCTGAACAGTTCCATCGGCTTCAAACTTATCTCTAATTCGAGTGATGGTAAGTCGCGTTGGTGGATCTGTTTGAAATCCCTCCTACACTGTCTTTGCACTTCAACTGCGTTTTCACACTTCCAGTAGCATTTAGAATGAATTTCCTTGTTCAAGCTTAGTCTGACTGCCATATTAATTCTAATGGGTTTAACTTGGAAAGAAAGAAACATCAATTGAGCTATCAGCTGTTAAAGTGTGTATACATTTTTTTGGGACGCCCTGTATTTGGTGGCGTAGTGATTAGCATCGCTGATTACGAATCTACCGGCTCTGGGCGGGTCGATTCCCGGGGATGGCAGGCGGCGCTCAGCTAACCCCGCTCGTTATATTCCATACAAAAAAAATGGTTGGCAGGAGAATGGACACCTTGGATAGCCTAGTGGTTAAGACGCGGGGACTGCTGATCGGGAGGTCGTAAAATCGGGCGAGGACTTTGTAATTTCTCACAACCCGTGAGGGATCGTGGTTCGGGTTCAAAGTTAACTATAGGCCTAAGGTGGGGCAAAAAGCTTGACCTTCGTCAGAATGAGCAATCGGAAGGAAGCAAAATCAAAATTACCAAGTTATATATACAGGGTGATTCAAAGTCAGGTTACATAGGGAAATATTGTATTATGTAATGATACAGGGGGATAGTCACATACATGTTCGATATGGCCACCGTTAACGGCAATGGACTTGTTGCAAAGAAACAGAAAAGCCTTATGTAACCGACTTTTGAATCACCCTGTGTGTGTGTGTGTATATATATATATATATATATATATAAGTATATATATATAATATTAGTATTTTTCCCAATTATAGGGCGACTTCGTATATAAGGTGACCCCTAATTTGAGAAGGGAGAGGAAAGAAAAATTTTGGGAGGAAGATAGAAACCTTTTTATTATTTGAAAATCAAAATGGCCGATAACATTTCTACATTTCAATTCCAATTCAAAACACAAACAAATACAAAACAATACAATCTTTTCACTTAAGAAAATTTTGAGAATTTCAAGGTGTATCAATCAGGGTTTCATTCAGTGTTGGTACCACCACCACCACCACCACCACCACCACCATCATCGTCACTCTGTTCTTCATTCGAGTCATTATCCACGGGTGCTGCGTTGCGCGCTCCACAAAATCATCCTCTGAGCCGTCCATGAATTGGAAATAGAGCATTTCTGAAGCCATGGACGATATTCTTTGTACAAATCAGATCCCGGAGAGTGTACTTCTTCCTTAATTAAGTTGTCTTTGAAGGGTTTTAACACCAACAACATTCATAACTCGTAACTGTGAGGTGAGGTGAGGTCATACCTTCATGGATGAATCAAATTTGTATCATTTTTGCAACTTCTTGTCGAACGTTTGGAGTCACGTGTCCTTTAAATGCGTCGAGCACGAGCATTCCTCTTTTCTGGACACTATTCCTTGTCTTCTCCCCAAAATAACTTTAAGCCAGTCCTTATACTTTCGGTCTCGGTATATATAATATATATATACTGTATATTGGAGATTATCTCTGTTGTCGTGTGCCTTTAAAATGATGTAAATAAGGTCAATTCTGCGCATTATGTAATAAGATTTGTGAATAACTCCACTTTGCCAATAAAGCATAAAAATTTTGTAGTGTTTGATAAATGGTGGCTCTAAACTGTGTATGTTTAAGAAGGCAAAACTATCCCATTATAGGGATGTAACCTCGTAGATGTTCCTTGCGTCGGTCTCTCTTCGTACGAAAGTCGAGCTGATGATGGCCCAACTCTAACCATGGCTGGTGGAGGGGAGAGGTCTCTTTCTCTCGCGATCTCCATCACGCATAGCCAGGTACACCCGGCTCATCCGGGGCCGAACAAAACCAAGCGTCTAGTCTTCTTTTGAAGACTTCAACTTTGACACCATTGATGTTTCTGATGTATTTGGTTAGCTGGTTAAATAGTCTTGGTCCTCCGACAACCGAGCTATTTTCCTTCAGAGTTGAAGATGTTCCATGTCTGGCCTTTAGTTTGGGAACATTACACATTCAACCTTTTCCTATTTTCAGTGTTGTTTCCATGGTTACTGGGTTCAGTTTGAGGTTAGGTACTACTTTTTCTAAAATTATGGTTCTCTCTCTCTCTCTCTCTCTCTCTTCTCTCTCTCTCTCTCTCTCTCTCTCTTCTCTCTCTCCTCTCTCTCTCTCCACCGAATATAGATTTAATGTACGGTCTTCCCAGTAGTTGAGGTCTGCTCGATCCATCTTCGCTGCAAATTCTTACAATTTCCTCCACTTTATTAATTTCTTTTTGATATGGAGACTAGAACAAATATATATATATGTATATATAATATATATATATATAATGTATATATATATATATATATATATATATTATATATGTTACAGGGAATCTGTGTAACTAGGAATTTCATGAAATTCCTAAAATGTTCAGGATTCTCATGAAATTCCTAAATGTTCAGGGATTTCATGAAATTCCTAAAATGTTCAGCGATTTTATGTAACCTTAAGTCGTGATATTTTCGTTAAAACTAACGAAAATATCACGACTTACATGAAATCCCTGAACATTTTCAGGGTTTTCATGAAATCTCTAGTTACACAGATTTCCTGTAATATATATATATATATATATATGAATAGAAACGACATAAGTATTAAGGAACGTTTCTGCACACGAGGAGGAGAGATAACGAAATAATGAAAAATGAGGCGAACCGCCTGGGAAACGAACCCAGAGCCTTCCAATTGCCGGTCGGACGCTCTACCATTATGCTACGGACCTCACTCAATCACAAATCGAAATTCTCCCAAATAGGGCAGAAACCAATGCCCTCAGAGAGCACCCTCGCAAATCGTGAATATGCGCAAATAACTGCAATGACCGCGCAGTATATAAATGAATAGAAACGACATAAGTATTAAGGAACGTTTCTGCACACGAGGAGGAGAGATAACGAAATAATGAAAATGAGGCGAACCGCCTCATTTTTCATTATTTCGTTATCTCTCCTCCTCGTGTGCAGAAACGTTCCTTAATACTTATGTCGTTTCTATCATTATAACTGCGCGGTCATTGCAGTTATTTGCATATATATATATATATATATATATGGCATGCGAGATCAAAGTTTAAAATATAGACTAGGCCTCTAGGCCTATGCATTGTTAATCATTTGAAGTATAAACGTAGTCGCAAAGCAATAAATAATCCATTAAATTCAGTAACTAACTTTTATGAGCACTGTGCACGAGTTTCACAATTTGGAAGGCGACAATTTTTCCACAAAAGGAAGCGTCACGTGACGCAAGAATTTTATAGATTTTGCAAGCTGGTCTCAGCCTAGGACCAATAGGCCCAACTTGGTAGCCTAGTCATACAGCTCTAACTCATTAAATTCACTAACCTTTATGCTAATGTTATAATACATAAAACAGTTTACGTATTTGTGAGGCAAATATTCTTTAATTAAATACTAGGCCTAACTTATTTGTGAGAAAATAACTTCGGATTCGGGGTGCCTAACTCAACGATGGGGCCTTCGTGACTGTCCCTATAGCACCCCCCCCCCCCCCCTATAAAGGGAACCTGACATTAGTTTCGTAAAGGCTCGGTGAACACCTGCCTCCGTCATTAGATCTAAGTTAAAACATTCGAAATGAATTAAGATTAACTTCTGAGGGTAAATTGAAGAAAAAAACGACGTTTCGAACCTTTAACCTTCGATTTCCCCTCAGTTCCTCCTCGGGGGTCCTCGTTATTAACTTGATGTAGGTCCATGTAGGTCCCTAGTGTGAGTTTTACTCCTTTAATTAAAGTATTTTATATTGAACATAAATCTGTGATTGTTTCAAAAAGTGCATTTTAAGGAAACACCGTTCGAGCCCTCACTCGCGTCCGGGACACTGTTTAGTATATCTCAGCTTGATGAGATTAAGGCTAAGTTAGATTAGGTCAGGTCAGGTCTTGGTCCGTTAATTTCTTAAATTTAAGAAGGTTAATTGAACTCCGTTTTTTAAGCTTTGTTTTCCAATCAACGGGTTCACTCTCAATAATTCTCTCTCTCTCTCTCTCTCTCTCTCTCATATATATATATATATATATGTGTGTATATATATGAGAGAGAGGGAGGGAGAGAGGCGACTGACGTGACGTTCGTCAGGATAAACAATTGAAGTGAAAACGAAAACAGGATGATTTTTTATTCTACGCATTCCACTATGAACGTAAGGATATATATATATAAATATATATATACACACACGCACACTGTGTGTATACACTGTGTGTATATATATATATATATAGGGTGTGTGTGTGTGTGTGTATATATATATATATATATATATGTTATAATGTTTCAGACCAGCAAAGACCCTGGATCCACTCATGGCTGGTCTACCTAACTGTGTTCGTAATTGTGTATTGTGCATGTCCTCCGTGGTGGTGGTGGAGGGGACCTACTATTTTACGTGGGTTCTGAACCGTAAGAACAAAGAAATTTTTATAGTGGGCACACTAGGGGCCACTTCGGCCCATCGAGGCGGCTCCACTATGTAAAAACTGCCTGTACATTGGCAACGACTAATTTTTACAAAACTAATTAATTACCAATTTAAAACTAAAGATAGAATCTCTGGATCCAGAGGATCGAGTCATAATAGACTACTATCCACAAATATGTTACACTCTATATCTACTTATAACCGACATGCAAATATATCAGATCCCAAGAATCCAGTCAATTTCATTACGGTATCCATCAATACCAGTACCTTGCCAACCAAAAATAAGTCACGGTCCATATCGATTGCGGACCAAGTCACAATTTACAACCATATACATTACAATATATATACTTAGGAGGAAAAGTGTAGTGTGGCTGTAAAGACTGTAGAGTAATGTAGAAATGTGTGTGCACCCATTTTGGGTCTCCAATTTAAAGGTGTTTGTGGGGCAAGTGAAGATCATGAGTTTTTCAATACCTCACAGTACTATGGGGGCACCGCTCGGCAGAGGAATCTCTTTAAATGGGGTGTGTAAGGACAGAGAGTATCCCCTAACCCAAGATGCTGCTGCCTCCCTATATCCCACAACACTCGTGTTCAGCTGTGGGATCTATCACCACAAAGCCTTAATTTTACTACCTTAAACTATACCCAATCTATCAACATATGCGTCTAATCGATTTTTAAACATGTTTATAGACGTGCTACTAATTACTTCTACCGGCAAACTATTCCACCTATTTACTATTCTATGTGTAAAAAAGTTTTTGGCGACTGTTGTCTCGAACCTTCTACTTGTCAACTTACACCCGTTATTTCTAGTCCTATTATATTGAGATATTTCGAAAGAGGTTTGAAAACCTGGATTAGATCACCCCTTAGCCTCCGAGTCTCGAGTGCAGTCAATTTTAATTCCTTAAGCCTATCCTCGTACGACTTTGACCTAAGCGACGGAATCATCTTAGTTGCTCGTCTTTGAACTCTTTCGATTTTGTCTATATCTTTGCGGATTCCAAAATTGGACCGCGTACTCCAAATGGGGTCTAACTAATGATTTATAAAGAGGAACTATAATATCGCGCGATTTGTACTCAAATATGTGTGTGTGTGTGTGTGTGTGTGTGTGTGTGTGTTTTAACGTACGGCCACATACGCGGTGTCCTCCTTTTTGAAAATTTGGAACTGGCCACCCTAAACCTAACCCATCGTCAAGGGCGTACAGATGACCTAACTGGCCATTCAGTTGACCCAACAGGGCATTCAGTTAACCTAACCGGGCATTATTATTTTTGTAACCCTTCGTGCGGGTAGCAAAAATATCCCGCGTTTTAACGAAAATATCACGACTTAACCTAACCAATCGTCAAGGGCGTACAGTTGACCTAACCGGGCATTCAATAATTTTACCGTAGGTTTCGATTTATATATATATATATATATATATATATATATATATATATATATACACACATGGCTTTTTTTGTGACGGTACGCACCGGTACGGCGTACCGGCACCTTTTTTGAATAATTAATTCGTAGATTATCTAGAATCTTTCTTATTAAATTTGTAAGTTTTCTAAAAACGTAAGCGATATTCTATTATAATATTGTGTAGTATAAAATTATAGTGTATACCTATTTTATTTCATGGCAAGTATAGTTGTTATATGGTAAGCATTGAAATCAATCGTAGATAAACTTTACGTACACAACAAATGTAAGGCATCTAAAAATAAACAACTACGAGCTAGTACACAATACAATTTATTATGCGCCACTCACCAGTTGACACTAACAGCAAGGAACGAAGTCCACATATTGAAGCAGATCACAACTTGAAAATTTCGAATTTTCTATAAAACGATAAGTTAATGTTATGAAGTATGTATATATATATATATATATATATACAGGGTGATCGAAAAGTCTCTCCGCAGTAGTAATAAGATATTTACTTAATTGAAATTTTACATAAGAAGATATAAGAATTCTATAAATGTAATGACATATCATTGTTATCTGTTTAGACGCAGGGGTGGGGAAACCCTCGCCCGCGGGCGAAATTTCGCCCACGAGCTAATTTCAATTCGCCCGCTTAGGTATTTATTATTTACTAAAAATTATTTATTTACAGCCCAGCAAATAGCTTTTTAAAATACATCTTATATACAGCGTGTCCCAAAGAAATGTATACCCACTTTGTTCGATAATACCAGCTATGAGGATAATAAATATATTACTTTTTATATGTTTTTTAATAAAGAATTTTCTCCTGAATCTAAATAGGGTAATTATTTTTATTAAAAATTGAAAAACAAAAAGGTTACAGGTGTTTAAATTATAATTATTATTTTCGAGACTTCATGTGCGATATTTTCTAATATTTTTGCACGTATACGAGATAAGTTTGAAACCGACGGCACTGTGCAAAACTTACAAAAACAACGTTCTGGAAGACGTCGAACATCTTAGATAAAGTGTCATTTAACCATGGAATTTGTAAATTTTTTGAATTAACTAATAATTACAACATTTATGCTTCAATATCAACACTAAACATAAGTATCTCAAAACAGTCGGTTAAAATATTAGAAAATATCGCACATGAAGTCTCGAAAATAATAATTATAATTTAAACATCTGTAACGTTTTTGTTCTTCAATTTTTAATAAAAATAATTACATATTTAGATTCAGGAGAAAATTCTTTATTAAAAAACATATGAAAAGTAATATATTTAATATCCTCATAGCTGGTATTATCGAACAAAGTGGGTATACATTTCTTTGGGACACGCTGTATATAAGCTTAAAATTTGCCAGACGCCCGCGGAGGTGTTTATGTTATCGATTTTCGCCCTTGGTACTGAAAAGTTTCCCCACCCCTGGACTTTAGAGTAAGTAACGTAGCAAGACTTAACTTAGACTAGCCTAGACTTCGCCAATATTTTGTAAAGATTTCACGATATCGTACAATTTTCATTAAAATATCTAACTTCAATAAAGTAAATATCTTATTACTACTGCGGAGGGACTTTTCGATCACCCTATATATCTCTCAATGAGTACCGGCACCTTTTTTTACAAAAAAGCAATATATATATATATATATATGCCCGGTTAGGTCAATTGAATGCCAGGTTAAGGCATGATATATATATATATATATATATATATATAACATCATTAAAAAGCACTCGACACTGTAGTAGTGTACAATCGAAAAGTGGCGCTTCGCAGAATTTAACAGGACGCCGTGAAAAATAAAGGCGAGGCTAGCCCGGAATATATATATATATATATATATATATATATATATATATATATATACAGGGTGGGCGGAAAGTAGCTCCCTAATTTAAATTACATATACATTATGTATAAATTGTGATTGTATTGTTATATTGTTATGGTGTGTTCTCTAAAGTGGTACAATTGTAACGGTAATCTTTTTTTCTCTAAAGTGTTCTCTAAAGTGGTACAATTGTAACGTTCATTTTTTTTTTTTCATTTCAGATTGAAGGGTAACATGGCTGAGCGTTTAACACTGCAGGAGCGTGCCCAGTTGGCGGCACGGTACGAAGTTTGGCAATCTGTCGTTCGAGTTCAAAGATGGTGGCGGGCCATTCACGGACCACGTGCCCAAGTGGACCCGAAAACAATCAAGAACTGCCACTCGAAGCTCATGACCACGGGGTCTGTGGCAGATGTTCGAAGATGTGGTCGCCCTTCAACATCCAGGGCCCAGGAGACGGTGCAGGCAGTTCAGGAAATGTTCACACGGAGTCCACGAAAGTCAACTCGCCAGGCAGCTCGGGAAAGTGGACTCTCCCGCTACTCAGTGCGAACTGTGCTGAAGAAGGAGCTGAACTGGCGTTGGATGGGTCGTCGTGGTCCACATCAATGGCCAGCCAGGAGCCCCGACTTGACACAGTGCGACTTCTTTCTTTGGGGGTGGGTAAAGGAAGAAGTCTACCGCACCAAACCGAGGACATTGGAAGAACTGGAGGACCGAATTCGGGAAGTCATGTCCTCCATCCCGCCGGAGTTCCTGCTAAAGTCAGTGGACGCCATTCCTGGGCGGCTCCAGAAGCTGGTGGAAAGAGTTGGAGCCCACATTGAATTTTAGAGAAAACCTACCATGTATGCCTACCTTTTCATATTATTTCTTCTGAAATAAATGGATAATATACGTATTTTTTTACCAATCCAAAATAGGGAGCTACTTTCCGCCCACCCTGTATATATAATATATATACACACACATTGTTCATTGTATTAATCTGTATTCACTTTGACGAAATATTTGGGAACTATAATTCTCTTTTCCTGAATTGGTTTAATCAATTGAATTTTTTTAATTGAATAACCTTTTATTAATAATAAAATAAATAATTGGTTTTACAATGTGCAATCACATAAATAATTGTGAAGCTCGACTATTTACTTTATTTAACTTGGCCCTTAAGCTTTAGGCTTTACTGGGCTCAATCATTCTTCGTTAACTTTATAAATGATAAAAAAAATGGAGTTTTTCAACGTTTAGAACGAATATACGCACTTAATTCGTAGAATAAAAATAAAAAAAATCAAATTTAAATCCGTTTCGAGCGAGTGACTAACTTTACCGAGCGAGGCAAAGATCACGTGAAGGAAACGTGCTAGTCTCGTATCAATGCGTACGAGTATATACACCAAAGTATACGACACCCTCGTACATTGATATACACAAATGAGTGTATAAGCGTATAGGAGTGTATGTATATACGTATTTGTATACGTGTATACGAGCAGTCTCGTATTTATTTAGCACTTATTTGCTCGCTCCTTCGACATTGGGTGAGCTTTGATAAGCAGGACGGAAGGTTTGCTCCTTTTCTTCAATGATTCTAAAAGTGTTTAATGCTAAAAATGCAAACTTCTATTTCATAATTACGATACTTTATTCAATCAAATCAACAATTTAATCCAAATCTAATATAATTTAATCCAAATTTAATATAATTTAATATAATTTACAGAAAGTGAAAAGATAGAAGAAAGCATTATCTTAAAAAAGGTTCCTCAAAGGAATATATATATATATATATATATGTATATACTGTATAGGAGAACATTCCGCGGGAATGTTCTCCTATACAAGCGTCGTTCTTTACGTGTGTATATATATATATATATATATATAATATATATATATATATATATATATATATATATATACCCTATATACGAAACCTATATACAGTATATACTTAAATTGACTACTATCGGAACGAAAGGAAAGTAGTGGTCACTTTAAGCAGGTGATTACTTTACAAAAAACTTGCTATTTCTTCGAAGAGAGCTGATAACAAACGTGGTTCAACTCTAAAAATGATATTATTATTTCGGGATATTTTTATATTGAAACTTATTCTTTTTAATTTTATTTATTTAAGTGCAGAAACCGTTTTTCAGAAGTTATAAGTAAGTAAGAGTCATGACAGGATCAAGTTGTAAGACCATTGCGTTTTATTAACATCGTATGGTCACTATACTGAAAAAAATTTACATTATAATATAATATTTGCTGGACCATAGAAAAAGTGGTCACTATACAAAGTTTTTTATTAAAGTAGTTGATTGGGTCGTTTAAACCACGTTCACACATTTAAGAACGTATGACGGACGAGACGTACGAATTTAGTTGGAATCCAAACCACGGGTCGTTACGTGAAATCGTCGCATGAATGAAAATGGTGCGGGGTCACTCGCATTTGTAAACAGAACTGCGAAGAAGTAGTCGCGTTTAGGAAGAAATTTTAGAATACTTCATGGTGGAGTCTGCGGAACACCCGTATGGAGACGGACCATTTATTTTTCAACATGACCTCGCTCCAGCTCACGCGTCTCGTACAACATCCGCGATGTTTGATGCTCATCAAACTGAAGTACAACCATGGCCAGCGAATTCTCCGATCTTAATCCGATAGAAAATCTTTGAAATATTACTAAGAAGAAGAAGAAGAAGAAGGTCCAAAAGCGTAGAAGCATAGAATAGTAAATAGCTGGACTAGTTTGCCGGTAGAAGTAATTAGTAGCACGTCTATAAACATGTTTAAAAATCGATTAGACGCGCATGTTGATAGAAAGGGTATAGTTTAAGGTAGTAAAATTAAGGCTTTGTGGGGATAGATCCCACAGCTCAACACAAGTGTTGTGGGATATAGGGAGGCAGCGTCTTGGGTTAGGGGATACTCTCTGTCCTTACACACCCCATTTAAAGAGATTCCTCTGCCGAGCGGTGCCCCCCATAGTACTGTGAGGTATTGAAAAACTCAGGATCTTCACTTGCCCCACAAACACCTTTAAATTGGAGACCCATTATGGGTGCACACACATTTCTACATTACTGTACAGTCTTTAGCCACACCTACACTTTTCCTCGTAAGTGTATATTGTAATGTATATGGTTGTAAATTTTGACTTGGTCCGCAATCGATATGGACCGTGATTTGATGGATACCGTAATGAAATTGACTGGATTCTTTGGATCTGATATATTTGCATGTCCGTTATAAATAGATATAGAGTGTAACATTTGTGGATAGTAGTCTATTATGACTTGATCCTCTGGATCCAGAGATTCTATCTTTAGTTTTAAATCGATAATTAATTAGTTTTAAATTGATAATTATTTAGTTTCGTAAAAATTGGTCGTTGCCAATTTACCGGCAGTTTTTACATAAATTTCTTATGTTCTTGTGGTTCGGAACTCACGTAAAATTGTAGGTCCCCTCCGCCACCACGGAGCACATACAGGCCCGTGCACAGGGGGGGGCTTGGGGTGCTTGAGCCCCTGCCCTTTTTCTTCTTCATATCAAAAGTGCCCTTTTAGTCAAAATTCATAAATATATTGATTCGACATAAATTTGAATTAATTAGTTATATTTTTATTTAGTTACTGCTACTTCAACAGATTTTCAAAACTGGAATTACTTTGATCTATGATTTTTTTTATTAGAATAATAAACTTAACATACCGTTACTATTATTTTGTCAATCAGGGAGGCGTCTCTAGTGGTAACACTGACTGCAGCTGTTCACTGTTGATTGCGTCTCTCGGGTATGTGGGTGTATTGTTTACTGTTTGTTTATTTTACGTTAACCTAAGCTAACTAGTGATTTCTCACTGATAATTATGGTAAGTTGGAATCCAAAGCAGTGTGATATTACTCCAAAAATATTGTATGACATTACTCGTAAAGTTGGTAAAAACGTCCCACGTCCCCTACTGGGCTAGGCCCATCAGTACACCAGTGTGTCAAACGATGGATTTTGGGTTTTAGTACTGGCATGAATTTCATTAAATTAATAATGATTTATTAAACAACATATCATAACCTTTTCATTTTTAATATGAAATTGATTTTTAAAAACAATACAATTTTCATTAAAAGTGAATAAAAATACCTAGATTATTTATTATAAAACGATGCAATTTTTCCGCAAGGACGACAATTACGGTAGATCCTTCTGCCCTTTATCCTGCTGATTGATACTTATAAAAGTTATAAGTAAAGTAACTATTTAGAAATTGCATGCTATTAAATATTGTGAATTTGGTTAACAAAAGCTTAATTAGGATTTAGGTATACTGCCTAGATTAGATTAGATTAGGCCTAAGATAATAAAAGTGAAGGGAAATATATTTTTGAAGCAATCTTGCAATAAAAACATGCCTTTTTACAAAAAAAATTTCATTTATTTTCTTTAATCAGCTTTATATACAAAAATAATGCATTGAATTTAATGGAATTTAAGAATATTTACCACATACAATTTTAAAATTTTTCTTTGTGTGTGTATACATATATATAGCCTATATGGCATTGCGGATTTCATTTTTAAAAATGTTAGGGGAGTGCCCTTTTTTCAACTGAGCCCCTGCCCTTCTGAGAGTCTGTGCACGTCACTGAGGACATACACCATACACGATTACGAACACAGTTAGGTAGACCAGCCATGAGTGGATCCTAGGGTCTTTGTTGGTCTGAAACATTATAACATTATAACATTATAGATAAATAGATAACTACTCACTACTCAGTCATAAAAATAAGTAAAATAGTATCATAAAATCAATTATAGGGTACTTACGCTTAACGGGTAATTTCGAATTTGCCAAAAATTTTATTTATAAACAAATTCCATTCTTCTGTTTTCATTCTGAGCGAAAAATATTCTAAGAAATGAAAGCTATATATTGTAAATAATCCAATTATTATATAATTAACTTCAATCTCACGACAAAAATAAATGATAACGAATCATTGATAAATGCAATTCGGAAATTAAATTTCGAATTAGCAAACGATACAGCAACACAACTACCACGTCAACAAACAAATCGGCACTGCTCTGTCCACAGTGCTTTGGATCCTCTTAAACCCGCGATTCTGACTCGCTCTTCGTACGTCCGCCACCGAGGTTTCAAGCGTTTCGAACAAAATCTGGAACTGTTAAGTACGCAGTTCCACGGGAAGGCTGAAGCTACTTTCGTGATTCATTCGTTCGGCATTGAAATAGTTTAAGGAAAAAAGGCTATAATTTGATTTAAAACTCAAAGTTCATTGAAAAAAAATCAGAGAGGCTATTTTAAATATTTAAATATAAAGATCATAAGATCATGGGGGTGCTGCAGTTCCGCAGTGCCTACCGACGAGCCGCCCCTGCTGCAAACTATTCCAGCTATTCACTATTCTATGCGTAAAAAGGTTTTTGGCAACTGCTGTCTCGAACCTTTTACTCGTCAAACTCACACCCGTTATTTCTAATCCTATTATATTGGGATATTTCGAAAAAGCTATCTCTATCTACGTTATCGAACCCATTCATAATTTTGAAAACCTGGATTAGATCACCCCTTAGCCTTCTAGTCTCGAGTGTAGTCAATTTTAACTCCTTAAACCTATCCTCGTACGACTTTGACCTGAGCGACGGAATCATCTTAGTTGCTCGTCTTTGAACTCTTTCGATTTTGTCTATATCTTTTCCCATATGCGGATTCCAAAATTGGATCGCGTACTCCAAATGTGGTCTAAGTAATGATTTATAAAGAGGAACTATAATATCGCGCGATTTGTACTCAAAATTCCGAGCTATAAAACTGAACACTTTGTTCGCTTTATTGACCGCTGCTGTACTTTGTTTCGCTACTTTTATATCACCAGTGACTATAACTCCTAAATCTTTTTCCTGCTGTTCGCTTGTTAACTCCTTCCCTGACATACTATATGAAAAATTACCTTTACGCGAACCTATATGTAAAATTTTGCACTTATCGACGTTAAATCTCATTTGCCATGTGACTGACCAATCAACGATTTTATTCAGATTTTCCTGGATTTTACCTCTATCTATGTCATTAATCGCCCTATTACCCAAGTTTGTTTCATCCGCAAACTTTGAAACTGTACTGACTAGACCGACATCTAAATTGTTAATATATATAAGAAAAAGCAAGGGCCCAATACAGAACCCTCAGGAACGCCACTAGCTACATTACACCCAACACGACTCCGCTCCATCAACGACCACCCTCTGTTTCCTACCTCGCAACCACTCTTCTATCCAATTTATTACCTCACCCCTGATTCCATGAGCCTTAGCTTTTTCATGAGACTTTTCTGCGGTACGGTGTCAAACGCCTTTTGAAAATCTAAATCACTACATCAACCGCCCGCTGACTATCGTAAACTTCAACCACGCTTTGAAAAAATTCTAAAAGATTAGTTAAGCAAGATTTGTTTCGCCTAAAATCGTGCTGCGTATTTCTAACCAACTTATGCAATTCTAAGTGTTCGACTATACGATCACTAATTATTGATTCCAGTAGCTTACCTACAACAGACGTTAAACTGATTGGCCTATAATTTCCCGCCGCACCTTTATCGCCTTTCTTAAAGATAGGTGTTACATTTTCTAACTTGAAATTATCTGGTTCGCACCCCTCAGAAATAGACGTATTAATAATCTTTGTTAGCGGCACAACATGCTTTCTTTTAATTATTTTAGTTGTATGGAATATATGGAATCCGGCCTCGGTGATTTACGCATTTTCATTTTATCAATATAGCGCATTACCTTCCCTTCACTAACCACAATATTATCCAAAATATTACCATTATCAAAATATAATATAATATATATATATATATATATATATATATATATATATATATATATATATATATATAATTATATATTATATACATATACACCACACACACACATATATATATATATATATATATATGCCACCCAGCCCACTAAATTCATTTTCTTCTGTTCCTGCTAGCTCTACTGAGGTCCAGAATATTATTGGTAAATTAAAAAATACAAAAAAATAACGTTCATAAAATTCCTGTACCTATATTGAAACTTGTTAAAGATAAGATATCTGTAACTTTGGCTAAAATTATCAATCAAAATATTTCCAAAGGAATATTCCCATCAATGGTAAAAACTAGTTGTATAACACCCCTTTTTAAAGGGGTTGATCCTACACTAGCAACAAATTACAGGCCGGTGTGTCCATTATCTGTGTTTAGCAAAGTTTTTGAAAAAATTGTAAAAAGTAGAATGCAGCGATATTTAGAATCCTACAATTTATTATCTCCAAATCAATATGGCTCGCGTAATAATAAAACAACGGAAATGGCTATTTTAAATCTTATGGAAAATGTAAATATAGCTAAGGAGAACAAAGAATTAATGATATCACTATTTATGGATTTGAGTAAGGCGTTTGATGTCCATAATATTCTACTTAATAAATTATATTGTTACGGCTTTAGAGGAGCAATCAGTGATTGGTTTAAAAGTTATTTGTCCAATAGATATCATTTTGTATCAGTAAATAAGGTTTGCTCAACTGAAGCCCTTCTCAAACATGGTGAGCCACAGGGCTCAGTTCTGGGTCCACTGTTATTTTTATTATATAAATGACCTTCCACGTTCATCTGATATACTGAACTTCATAATGTTTGCAGATGATACAACTCTCTCTTTTTCTTGCAAAGATGTTAATACAGATAAGAATATATTTCATTCAGAATACATCTGTGTAATGAAATGGTTGACCACCAATAAACTCTTCCTAAATACCAGTAAAACAAATTTCATGATATTTACTAATAAAAGAAATGTATGTCTTGATGAACTTAATGTTAATGAAATCGCCATAAAGGAGTGTACTGTAACAAAATTTCTTTGTGTAATTCTAGATAAGAATTTGCAATGGAGTGATCATGTAAATTATATCGCTAAAAAGATTTCAAGGAGCGTTGCTATAATGTTTAAACTTAGAAATGTAGTCCCTAAACAAGTTTTATTGACTCTTTATCATGCTCTTGTTCTTCCTCATATAACATACTGCACTCATGTTTGGGGAAATTCCGCTAACAACGCGTTAAATGGTATCTTTGTCATCCAAAAATGAGCAATAAGGTAATTATCTGATGCTGATTTCCTTGATCACTCTAGTGCATTATTTAAAGAGCTAAACCTACTAAAGCTCAACGATATAACTAAACTGGCACATTTTATTTTTATTTACAAGTGTAAGAACAAAATCATTAATTTGCAATGGGTAAATAGATATTTTGTAACTCATCAAGAAATCCACTCGTATCAGACCAGAAATAGATCAAAGCTCGTTATACCTCAATTTAGATTGTCTTCATCTCAAAAACTACCCATTTTCATTGGATTGAAACTATGGAATGACTTGCATGCCGATATAAAAAATATTGTGAATGTAAATTTGTTTAAAATCACGTTGAAATCCCGATTAATAATGGCATACTAACAAAAATCTAGGATTAATGTCCACTAATATTGTTTAATATTGTCCATTAATATTGTTTAATATTGTAATATATGTTTCAACTTTATATATATATATATATATATATATATATATATATATATACACACACACACACACACACACACATAATATATATATATATTATAATAATATAATATATATATATATACACACATATATATATATATATATGAAAATTATTTCACGAAAGTAACATCATTCATCATATATATATATATATATATATATATATATATATATATATATATATATATATATATATATACTACCAGTCAAAAGTTTAAGTACACCTACTAATTGCCAATGTTTTGCTGCTTAGCTCATGACATAAACTTCAATTGTAAACTTAACAGGTACTAGAGATGAATTTGCTTACCTGGCTTTCATATTGTATGCTTCAGTGCATCTGCCCTATGCAGTGTGTTGTAACACAGAAGCTTCTTCAAAATAGCCTTCAAAATGTGTTACTTTACGTCTAGCATGCAACCTAAAATTAATGCCATTAGCTCTGCACAAAGGTTCAAAAACAGTTTAAAAGTCTTTACTGGAGTAGTGTGTTTCTTCAGGAGTACAGTATGTTAACACATGTGTTCAGTTATTAACATGCGCTGCAGGTCTTTCCACATAAAATCCTTGCAGAGGAGCTAACTGTGTAGATTAAGGTATATTTCTGTTTCAAAAGCAAAAATTGGTGCCAAAGCTCAGTTAACAACAGAAAAAAGACAGTCGATTGTAACTTTGAGAAATAAGGGCCAATCACTGAGCCAAATTGCAAAAAAATTAAAAGTTTCTGTAAATGCGGTTGCTTGTGCCATTAAACGGTACGAAGAAACTGGTCAAAATAAGGACAGAAAAAGGTCAGGCCGACGAAGAACCACAACAGACTCAGAGGACAAGTATATCCGAGTCACAAGTCTGCGCAACAGACACCTCACTGCACCTGAAATCAAAGCCCAGCTAAACAACTCCAGAAGTACAACAGTTTTAACATCAACTGTTCAGAAAAGACTAAGAGAGGCAGGATTAAAAGGACGAACTGCAACAAAGAAACCAATGCTGAGACTCCAGAACAAAAAGAAAAGGCTAGCCTGGGCTAAAAACCACCAAAAATGGACTGTTGAGCAGTGGAAATTTGTCCTTTGGACTGACGAATCAAAGTTCGAAGTTTTTGGATCCAAACGCCGAGTATTTGTGCGGCGCAGAGCGGGTGAAAGAATACAGCAGTGTGTTGTGGCAACAGTGAAGCACGGTGGAGAAAGTGTGATGGTCTGGGGATGTTTTGCAGGGGAGCAAGTTGGAGATCTCCTCAAAGTCACTGGAATACTGAACCAACGTGGCTACCACAGCATTGTACAGTCCCATGCCATCCCATCTGGACTGCGACTAGTTGGCCAACAGTTCATAATGCAGCAAGACAACGATCCTAAACACACTTCCAAGCTGTGTCAAAATTACCTGAAGCAGAAAGAACGGCAACGTCAGCTCACAGTTATGGAATGGCCAGCACAGTCCCTGGATCTGAACCCCATCGAGCTAGTGTGGGATGAACTGGATCGACGAGTGAAAGCCAAGCAGCCATCCAGTGCTCAGAAGCTCTGGGAACTCTTACAAGAGTGCTGACAGCAACTTTCACCAGATTATCTTTCTCTTGTTGAGCGCATGCCTCGAATTTGTTCTGCTGTAATTGCTGCGAGAGGAGGCTACTTTGATGAATCTAAAATTTAGACTTTGCTTTGGTAAATTGTCCTGATTTGTTGTTGTTTAAGTTCCCATGTTTATACTTATGAATTTGTGTCATGATAACTTAGTTAATAAATAAAAAACTTTAAACAAAATTTGAAATTTATGAATATTTCAGGGTGTACTTAAACTTTTGACTGGTAGTATATATATATATATATATATATATATATATATATATATATGTTAACCCCTCCGTCTATGGCCCTGGATTGGTTCGAAGTCGACGGGGGTTCTGGTTAGGAGGCAGCAACGGATATTTCTCGCGATAGTTTTTCTTCTATAACATTCTAATTTTTTTCTCTCTCGCTATAGGGTCGACAGACTGTTAATTCTTCTCTTTCTATGCCACTGGGTGGGTTCGGAGGATTCCGTGAAAACTTACTAAATTCTCTGAAGATTCCCTAATGCTTCTTATAACGTATCGGGAAATTATTTTTCTCTATTGACTGAGTTCTCGGACGAGAGCAAGGCTCGAAGGAAAAGATAAAAAAACTTTCTTTTACTGTAATTTACTTCTAAAAATGTACAGGTAGTGCTCTGAATTTACAGGGGTAGAGGTTCGACCATTTTCGACCATGGCTCGGGCCGGAATCTAAAAATTAAGGAGGCAAGGGGCCTCTGCCCCTCCTCGCTGAGAGGCTGCTAACAAAGGAGTGATTCAATTTACAATACAAGAATTAAATAAGTCTAAATTTTTGGGGGTGCGGTTTGAAGGTTAAGTTTCCCCCTTTAAACACATGATCAGATTTTTGAAAGATTCCAAATAAAAATTTAAAAAATAATATAAAAAAATAATCGTATTTTCGCCGAGTATATATTTCTAAAGGGCGACATATTTTCGGAGTAGTACATGAGTACAATCTAAGTACATCACTGAGTACGTTGTAATTTTGGTTTATTACAATTATGATTATAATTACCAATTAATTCTTATTAAAGTACATTAATTACATTATATTAAATTATTACAGTTAATTACAGTTTCATTAAAGTACGGTACATCAATTACAGTATATTAAAGTATTACATTTAATTACAATTTTAGGAAATTGTTAATTGACATATCTACTACTGAAGTAATCTAAATAGGTGATACAATTGATATAATGAAGGGGAGTTAACCGTTGTTCTATAATTTAAAGGGGATTAACAGCAATGTTATATATTTACAGTTAACAATAATTACGCCAAATTATGTCAAATATTATTAGAACCTGGTTGGTTATCAGAGTTTGAAAGTCTAATTAGCCAGCGATGAGGAAAGCGGAGAAAAATACGGTGTAATTTTCATTGGAAATACACGGACATTTATGATAACGTAATACATAAGTAATATAGAATTTGAATGACAATTAGGTAGAAATAGTAAGTACAAGTAATGAGAACGGGGATAACTATGTGACGTAAGCCGATAACGAACTAGTGGCCAGGCAGGGAAACAATACAGTATATTATAATAATATAACATAACATACAACATAACACCTTATGTCATAAATTTGCAGCAGAAGCAAGAGAGAGGATTTCGAATTCAGATGCTTGCTTTTGGCGACGTCATCGGAATTCGAACACCTTGAATCAGCATGAATGAGCAGCTTGCGAGAGGTGAACGGACTTAAAAGAAAAAGTAAAAAATAATACATGCGAACGTATTTGCACGACTTTGAACGAACAGGTACGGATGCATGTAGTTTTGTACACATTTCATAGACTGACACGAGTAAAAATGAATATTTAATAAAATTTATATGGGATAATTGTCAAGATAAGAAATAGAAATATGGATACGACTTAAACCGTAGAAATAGTAGGTCGCATGGTTGTGACACTGAAAAAAAAATGGAAAGCAAAAATCGAAATTCTATCCAAACTCGCTCAGGTGATTTTGGTTTCTCATGTAAAAATGAATACTGATTATTCATTGTTCATTTATATATATTATAATATATATAATATATATATATATATATATATACACAGTATATATATATATATATATATATATGTATATATATATCAGTGGCGTGCGGTGACCTTCGAGGTTGGGCATGCAATAGTTACTCACAGGGGCGTCCGCAGGAATTTTTCCAAGAGGGGGCTCAGCTACAAAAATGATAACACAAAGTGCGAGCGAAGCTCGCACTGAGCATGCAGCTAGGGGGTCTGGGGGAGCGCTGTAAGCTCCCCCAGCGGGGTCCGGGCCAGAGCCCCATAAGCCAAACGAATTTTAACTAATGATACATTTTCATGGAAAAGAATGGTGTCAAAATATCTCTGTGATGCATTTGCATCAACCACAGACGATGGGTTATCAAGAGCATGTTTCGATGAAGTGCATGAGCATGCAGCTAGGGGGTCTGGGGGAGCGTTGTAAGCTTCCCCAGCGGGGTCGGGGACCCGGAAGCCAAACGAATTTTAACTATTTCAGCCATTAAATTGGAAACTAAACACTGACTAAGCTGCAATAGAATTATAGAAGCCGTTGCGTGGGCGAACATAAATTTCCAGGGGGGGCAACTGCCCCCTCTTACCGCCCCCCTTGCGGACGCCCATGGTTACTCATGCATTCTACTGAATTATTTCTTAAATTAATTCAATAAGAGGAACCATTTAGTTTCGTAACAAAGTAATGGGATCACTGATAAGTACATCTAAATTAAAAAAAGACCTATAAAAAATAAGAATTATTATTTACTTACCTCATTTATAAATTAATTCAATTCTTCGATCCTTCAGGACAAATATGTTTATTATCTTTTCATAGAAATCTTCTGATTTAATTAAATGTTGGAGCAAATCTTTTTCAATAGACATAAGGGCTAACCCTGAATCATTTGCTCTCCTGTTGTATTTCTTTGGTAAGTTTTAATTCTCTTCAATGCAGAAAAGGATCGCTCTACAGAGGCAGTCGTAGAAGGAATTGTCAAAACCAAATTGCAAAGCTTGAAGAGTTCTGGCATAGCATCAATAAGATCCTTGGTATAAATATAATGCATTAAATTGCATACACTTTGCTTTATAAAGTCCTCCATTGAATACAAAACACATAGTTCACTCTGAAGACGAATTATATCAAAAGTCACCATAAGTGGCCTTTAACGAATTTAAAGCATCCACTGGAAATTTTTGCAATATTCTTCAGCTTTGCTAAAATTGAGAAGCTCCAGGAATTTAAGCTCTTCTAATGATGAATATCTTACTTTTAATTGGTCAACTATTGTGCCAATAATTTTGTTATAGAGGATTCTGTAATGCTGTTGTGGGTCAACAGATTGGTCAGATTTATTCCTGCATCTCTTAGTTTGGTTTGCTGCATCTATGCCATATTTTTCCTCCAAAGTTTCATAAAACATGAAAAAGTCGTCCAGTTTATTTCGAGCATTGTTCTAGTTTTATCTATATGCTCTTTGCAATACACAATGTCAAGATTTTTGGTCTGAAGGATGTTAAATAAAACATCAGTGAAGGAAAATATTCACTAAATACTTCTAATAAAAACAGGAATCAGGATCTTTTAAATTGTGTCGGAATCCAATTGCAGAATTTATAGTGACTTCATCCCATGATTCAGGATTCTCAATGATGTTTTCAAAAAGGCTGTTTAAGAAATCTAGATTTTCTTTTGCGGTATTAACTAGACACGAGGAGTAATTCCACCTAGTTGCTGCAGCTTTGGGAAATCTTTTTTTAACAATATTATCCAACGCATTGGTTCTTTTGGGTGATTTAGTAAAAAACGTACCCAGTCCATTTATTGTAGAAAAAAATATTTTGCATTCTTTCATAGCAGAGCATGCTTGTGAAAGAACTAAATTTAGCACATGGGCACAACAATGAATAAAGATTGCAGATTCATATTTCTGCCTTACTTTTGACTGCAACCCATTTAATTGTCCTGCCATTGTAGCAGCACCATCGTAGGTTTGTGCAACTAATTTATTTTCACACTTCCAAGTTTCAATGCATTTAAATACGTGTTCAGATAAAGCATTTGCTGAACGGTCTGCACTCACATCGTTAAACCCGATAAATCGTTCTTTAGCAACACAATCTTTTGTAACATATCGCAAAACAGTTGAAAGTTGTGAATAGTTTGATACATCGGACGTTTCATCTAGAAGAATAGCAACAAATTTTGCCTGATTAAGTTCATTTTCTATTTCATTCAACATTGCCTTTTGAACCGCATCGATCAAGTCATTTTGTATTCTGTTTGAGAGACCCGAGAAAATAGAAGCTGTATCTAGATGGTTTGCCAATTTTTCATCATACTTACTGAATAAATATAAAAGTTCTTTATAATTCCCGCGATTATTGGATGCATCAGATTCAAATGACCACGAAATGATAACTCTTGTCGACCTAAAAAATAACTGCATCAATCAATCTTCGCATAATAGCTCTGTTTTGTTTAACCTTTTCATTATGCTGCTGTATGCTTTGTCTTTTATGAATATCTAATTGTAAGTCTATGCGAACATTTCCGAATGTTTTAAGATCGATCAGAGATTTTATGTGTCTTTGAGAACGTTCATGTTTTAGCATAGCCATATGTAGATTATTTAAATCATCGTATCCCTTCTCATTCCAAACAGTTTTTTCTAAATTAAATAACAAGCATGGCCAGCAAAATAAGTTATTTAACTCAGCACATCCTGTTAACCAGTTTTTTCTTTCGTATAAATTAGTTTGAAAATGCTTCACACATTTCTTGTTGGAACTCCGTAAATTAGGTAATTTCGGCATAGGCCTTCCATGATTTATAATTAATTGTCTCGCTTCAAAGTCTCTTTTTGAAAAACCATTCTTCAAAAGTTCTTCTATAACACACATTTCACCCATTAGGGCTGATATTTTGAAAGATATTTAAGAAATGAATAAATTAAGTGGCAATAAAAGTTAAAACACAGAACGCGCACATCCTCACCGAACACTGGCACGGGTAGCACTAAATGCGGGATGCATTTTCGGAATTGCATGTGAGTCGACGATATTTAACGAAAAAGAATTTGAGTCACTACTGACTCGCGGAGGATTTTTCAATGGCCGCACTAATGCAATTCGTTTGCTGCATCTGGGATGCAAGAAAAACGATGTTTTATTATGGCTTAAGAAAAAAATATTTTCCTTTAGTTCTCTCAAACAAATTAATTCAATTTTTAAGTAATTTTGTACTGCTTTTAAATGTTGTTAGATAAATTACTTTTTAAAATTTATTTTTGTATTTACGAAAAATCAATGGTCATGCAGTGCATGACCTGCATGCCCTAAATGCACGCCACTGATATATATATATATATATATATGTTATAATGTTTCAGACCAACAAAGACCCTAGGATCCACTCATGGCTGGTCTACCTAACTGTGTTCGTAATTGTATACACACGTAATTGTATATACGCACACACATATATATACACACACACACACACATATATATATATATATATATATATATATATATATTATATAATACACATACATACATACATATATATACATATACATATATATATATATATTATATATACACATATATATACACACACACACACACACACACACACACACACACATATATATATATATATATATATATATATATATATATATTATATATATATATATCAGTGGCGGCTTTTCAAAGGAGGCATGGAGGCCGGGCCTCCTGTTTTTATCACTATAAACTATGAAAGAGGATTTTATTGATAGTATTAATTCTATACGATCGTGACATGCAGAAAGTAGGGCATCTAACACTTTGTAATCTATTCCATTTATATAGCATATATTATAAACAATTTTGGGCCTCCCTCTGTCCACCAGCCGCCACTGATATATATATATATATATATATATATATATATTAGTGATGGGACGATTGTCATATTTCATACAATCGCTGTTGCGATTGCGATTGCGATTGTCAGAATTTGAAAAGCGAGCGATTGCGATTAGGATTGCTTTGTTTTAGCTTTAGCCTCACATAACGCTCATTTATGCTTTAAATATACCTAAACGCGTTACCTCCCTCAGTCAGGGAGTTAAGTATTGATGTAGCTCCTGCTTCAGTCTGTGAGGAAAGTCCAGTTTCAACCAATGGCTTCACCAACTCCATCCGTGATTTTTTGATACTGGTACTGAATCCTTCATTACTTTATCAACTAAGAAATGAGAGACAATATACCTAAACGCGTTTCAGCCACACATGATCATAATGTGCGTTTCCAGGATGCGGGAACGAAGACCCAACGCGTTATGCACCCCACCAACCACTTTCCCCAACCTCCTCCCTTTTAGAAAGTGATTTTACTGTTTTCTTATTATTTTTTTAATATTTGAACTGTATACATGGTAGACAATATTTAAAAAACAGCAGTTTCTCCGCCGTCTCACCATGTAAGCGATTCCGTTTTCCATCGAAGATGATTGCTGCTCCACTGAATAAACGTTCACTTGGAACACTTGTTGGAGGACAAGAGAGATAGGATCTCGCTAACATGCTAAGGTGGTGATATTTTGATTGATTGGCGTTCCACCACAGCAGAGAATTATCTCCTTGCCCGATCCTCTTTTCTTTGTGGTAGCACTCGATGATATCCTTAGACGTCTTGCTTATTTCTGACTCGCTCTCGTCGTCACTACTTGAGGCCAGTAAAACAGTCAGTGACATATGTATCGATGTAGCTCCTGGTTCAGTCTGTGAGGAAGGTCCAGCTTTAATTACTTTAATTACTGGCGTCACCAGCTCTATCCGCGGTTTTTTTGCTGCTGGTTGTGAAGTTAGCTCATCACGTAGGACGCCTAGACGATTTTTTATTTGCATCACATCTATTGGACTGAAGAATTTGCTCTTGAATTTTGGATCGAGGTAGGTTGCAAGAGAATAATTATCATTGCCTTCTAATCCTTCAAACTTCCTGTCAAGCTCTGAACGCATCGTATCCATCATGGTTTTAACACCATGATCTTCGGGTGATGTTTCTTTCAGAGTATGTTTTAATGATGCGATCAAAGGAATAACCTCTGATATTGAAGCAGAATAGTCACTTAATTGTTTTGTTATCTCGTCAAAAGGTTTCAGAATGCGCACACATTTGGCGAGGAGGTCAAAATCCGACTTTGTTAGGTGCTGAATTTTAGAATTGTCGGCACAGAACAAGCTCAGAGGTTCTTTCAAGTCGATAACCCTCTCCATCATATGAAACGTACTGTTCCATCTTGTTGGGACGTCGCGAACAACTGAGAGTTTGGGTTTATTTAAGCGCTCTTTGAATTTTCTTTAGCTCATCTTGCGACATTGTTGAGTGATGGAAGTGTGTCCCAATCGATCTCAATTTTGAAATGAGCTCTATTACTGCTTTTTGTGATTCTAATCCAGATTTGACAATTAGTTGTAACTTGTGGGCAGTACAGTCTAGATTTTTAATTCCTGATAGAAACAAGGCTTTTTTCATGTTAGCCCCTGAATCTCTCATTACAGCTTGGACGGAAGATTGACTTATGTCCCACTTAACAAGCATCGCATCAAAAGTTTTAGAAATATATTCACCTGTGTGCCGCTCATCAAGACGTTGAACTCCTAGGACTAATTCCATCCTTTCAAAGTTACTGGTAATTTTCCTAATTTACTTTCGGGTCCGAGTCATTTTTCTAATTTACTTTCGGGTCCTGGTCCGGTTCGGACCCGAAAGTTCACTTTCAGGTCCTGTCGAGTCTTTCAATATATGATCCGGGTCTGGGTCGGGTTCATTATTAAAAATGTAATAATTATAATCTGGTATAGGATAGGTAGTAAGACTGCTACCGTAGCTACATTAACATGTTTTCTGAAACATAGTAAAACATTATATGGCTACACGGTAGTAGCCTAACCATATACAGTATATTAATTAATCCGATTTTGGAAATGTTTGAAAGTAGCTGTATTAATTGTATTAATATTTAATAGTAACTAGGTATAGTTATACATGCATTGCTAAGGGGCAAAGTACGATGTATGATTGCTCTCTTCAGCCCCCTTATTCTAACAGCACTTGATCATATCGGACCCGTTGTCTTCTGCAATGGATACAACTTGTGCAGATCCCAAGTCGTACTCGGTTAACACAGACTGAATGGTGTGTTTCAAAACATCTATGAAATTAATTATTTATTACTGATTTAGATTTAAAGTAACATTCTTTTACATATACTGTAATATTGTACGATATATATATATATAAAGTGTGTTTCAAAAGTCTTTACCCTTTTTTTCCCCAAGGACGTTAAACCGCACGGTCAATCCTGGGATGGCGCTTATTTCCGCGAACATGTGTTGAAGGAAAAGGTGCTTCCATTTCTGCGGACTTCTCGAAATCGACAAGGAAGGTTCGATCAAGTGACTTTCCTTCACGACATGGCTGGTTGCATGAAGGCCAACGCGACTCACGCGCTCTTGGACGAGCAGAAACTTGATTTCTTTCGTTACTCCGGGTTCGGACGGTGGCCGGGCAACTCGCCTGACCTTAACCCAGCAGAGAATTTGGGCGCAATTGTCAAAGCTCGCGCAGAGGAGCAGCTGGATGCGATCCCGGATGTCGAAGATCGAAATTCTCGTGAGACACTTGTTCGAGTATTGTCAGCGGTCCTTGAATCGATGCAAAACGACACGCAATTGTTCCGCAATCTGCTCAAATCTTTCCGAACGCGTTTGGATAAGATGCACCAAGTTGGCGGAAAATCAATAAACATTTTATAAAGGTTTGTGTTGAATGTATGGTCACCTTAGGGTCCTTCGGGAAAAAAAGGGTAAAGACTTTTGAAACACCCTTTATATATATATTTGTGTGAAATGTAAAATAATTTTTTGTGTGAAATGTAAATAATTTTTACCTGTATGCGAGCAGTGAAGTTCCTTGACAGCCAATGTTTTCACTTCAATTTTGTTTTCAAAGTCATATTGGGCTTGAATACCTAAAAATCCTCTATCTAAGCGGCCGCAACAATCTACTTTTAAATGAAACATTTTTTTTTAAGAAGTATTTTTAACTTATTTTTTTCAGCTATTGCTCTATCGAGAGTCAAAGTAGCAAGATTTTTTCTGTTCATGTTTATATTCATTGCAGATAGAAATGGTTCAACCAAAATTTTAAATCCAATATCTTCTACAATGCTAAAAGGCCGCCTGTCTATTGTCACCCACGAAATAAGGCCATTTTCTAAAGTTTTCCTATGAAGATGTGGGTGAATTCCAGTAGTATAGCCGCAAAAGGGGAGAGTGCAAGAATGTTGCAGGTTATTATGTAATGTTGCAAAGGGGGGTGGGCGTTGCAAAGAGGGGCGGGGTGTTGCAAACGGGGGCGGGGTTGTTGCAAAGGGGGGGTGAGGTTGTTGCAAAGGGGGGTTGTTGCAAAAGGGGTGGCGGTGGGGGTTGCAAAAAAAAAGGAAAAAAGAAAAAAAAGAAAAAAAATTTACCCCAAAAGGGGGATGCTGCAGGTGCAGCCATGAAGCTTGGAGGCGGCGTTATCCCCCAAGAGAAAGGAGAGAAAGGAGGAGAGGTGTTCACCTGGCAGGAGCCAAGTGCACATTAAGACTTCAGCCGAGTAGGCGTTGTTTTATAGGCTCCTAATCAGCCAGTTGGCGTAAATGGCTTGAGTTGTCAGATACCTCTTTTTAGCAGTATTATTGTATACATTATTATTATATACGTCTAATCAGCCAAGGGGGGAGAGGTACACATGCAGGAGGTACACACACATACGCACACATGCAGGAGGTACACATGCAGTATGTACACATGCAGGAGAGAGAGAGACACCTGAAGGAGGGAGATACCTGAAGGAGAGAGAGAGAGAGTAGTTGCCTTTGATAGCAAGGCATATTATTTTCGTTTACCTAACCTAAGAGGCCACTAAGGGTTTTACCAAAGGCCAAAAAGAGAAGGACCGGAGGTCCTTGCTCGGCTGGAGCCGAGCTGGAATGAGTCTTCACCAGCTTCTCGGTCTTTTATAAACCTATATTCTGGCTGAGTTTCAGATAGCGCCATGTATTCAGTTGCTGAGTTGTCAGATCACGCAATGTATTCAGTTGCTGAGTTGCCAGATCGCGTCATGTACACCAGATAGCGCTATGTATTCCAGATAGCAATATTTATTAAATTGTACTTGTATATATAATAAACTAATGAACCATATAAAATACCACAATATATATTTATAGTTATTCAGTAACACATTATGTTTATATAGTTAATCAGTTGGAAGATTCACCCATAAAATAACACATTATGTTTATATAGTTAATCAGTTGGAAGAATCAACCATATAAAATAACACAAGCGCCTCTTTCATGTTTCAGAAAGATTTACGCATTAATAGAATTAACAAAGTTACCCAATAAATAATTCGTTAGACAGAAACGAATTTTTATAAGGGATACCCAGCTTCATTAAACTTGAAGATGAACGAAACAAATAACATAGTTATCCATAATTCCGCCGAAAACAATTAATTTTATGGGTAACTATTTCGACATAAGTTTACTATAATTATATCAGTCTTTTAAATATCTTGTGATATATATATATATATAAAATACCACAATATATATTTATAGTTATTCAGTAACACATTATGTTTATATAGTTAATCAGTTGGAAGATTCACCCATATAAAATAACACATTATGTTTATATAGTTAATCAGTTGGAAGAATCAACCATATAAAATAACACAAGCGCCTCTTTCATGTTTCAGAAAGATTTACGCATTAATAGAATTAACAAAGTTACCCAATAAATAATTCGTTAGACAGAAACGAATTTTTATAAGGGATACCCAGCTTCATTAAACTTGAAGATGAACGAAACAAATAACATAGTTATCCATAATTCAGCCGAAAACAATTAATTTTATGGGTAACTATTTCGACATAAGTTTACTATAATTATATCAGTCTTTTAAATATCTTGTGATATATATATATATATATATATATATATACAATGAAAATGTTTTATATTTATGCGTAACTTAGACCCACAGTTTAACCCATCTGTACACAAATCATATAAAATACCACAATATATGATTGTAGATGAGCCCTCACGAATAACGAAACGAAATGATCATTTACGATACAATTCGAAATACGATAATTTACGATACAATTCGAAACCCACCAAACGAGATGAAAAGTTATGAAACATACGAGCCTCATTCCCTGCGAAGGAAAAATGAAAAAAACGAAATTAAAAGAAACGAAGAAAGTTGGATTTCCCCAAAACACAGTCCACTATAGCGAGGTTGGTTTCGGAGAAAATCTGCTTGCGAGAGACCTTTCTTAAAGACAGCCCTTGATAAGTACCCACTGCTCCAAATATTAATATTGCCATTGTTATTACTTCTACAATGAATCCAATTAAATTCTGCTTATTAAATAACTTTTTTAGACACTTGATTTTTATTATAAATATTTAAGTCACGAATAACAGTGGGAAAAACGTACACACAATATATATATATATATATATATATATATATATATATATATGCTACACACAGACCGTGCATGGAACAAGGAACTCTTCTGGGATAATTAAATCCACTATAGTCCGAGTAAGTAATGACAAATACCATAGTTTTTCTTTTTCATGATGCTAGCCTCATGAGGCGCCTCGGTGGTGTAGTGGTTAGCGTCGCGGACTACGAATCCATCGGCCCAGGGTTCGAGACCCGACGGCAGCCGGCGCGCAGCAAAACCCAGCTGTTCATCCTTCCACACAATAAAGAAGTGGTTGGTAGATAAATGGGTCCCTAGGTGGCCTAGTGGTCAAGACGCTGGGCTGCTGATGGGGCGTGGTTGGAATCCACGTTTAAACTGTAGGTCTAAGGTGGAGTGAAAAACTTGACCTTCGTCAGAATGAACAATTCGGGCGGAAGCTAACCAAAGGTTAGCCCGACGCGGGCAACGGGTCACTCGCAAAGAGAATTTAATCATTGGTAAACTTCCTTCCAGACACTCTTTTATATAAATATATATATATATATATATATATATATATATATATATATGAAAGAGAGCGAGAGTTTTGTTCAATAAATAATATCGAAAAAACATCATAATGCACGATTTTTCTATGTAGCAATACTAATTAACTCTTTCTCGCCTACGCCGGTACAAGAACATAATACGTGCACTCGCTCGTAAATTAGACCTCCAGTTTAACATGGATTCAGAAATACATCTCGTCGATGGGGTTCGTTGCTTACTCTACCACATGGACTTTTATATGTAAGAGACCTAACCTAACCTACGAAATACATCTCGTCAGGGCGATCCTAGAGCCATATATAGCAATGGAATTGAGCGCGATGTGTCGTTAAATACGTGATTTAAAATAACAGGACCATTTGACCCGAGGCAGTAGTTATACCCGAAAAACATCGTAATGCACGATTTTTTCTATGTAGCAATAATAATTAACTCTTTCAAATACGTGATTTAAAATAACAGGACCATTTGACCCGAGCAGTAGTATACCCGAAAAACATCGTAATGCACGATTTTTTCTATGTAGCAATAATGATTAACTCTTTCAAATACGTGATTTAAAATAACAGGATCATTTGACCGAGGCAGTAGTATGCCCGAAAAACATCGTATAACCTAACTATAATTTACAACTATAGTTTACCTTGACTTTCATATGCTCTATCCTGTTTTATTAATAAAGATTTTAACTTTAATAACGTATGAATAAAGATTTTTAACATTTAATTTTTTTAGTATTTATTTATGCCACGCCGCCTTAGACACAGCTTAACGTTGAAACCGAATGTTCTTTTTAAAATATAATTAGGATATAATTTCCTTATTATAAAATAAGTTAACAATTATGTTAACAAACAATACTAATAATTTGTAAGTAAAAAATATAATATAAGGACTACCATAGAAATGTAAGTGCCTATAATTCGATTTTATATTATGTTACTCGTCCGGTTTCGTTATAGCGGATTGGTACACGTCATAGCTCCACCCAGCTACATCGGCAGCCAATCAATACGAACATCTGGTCTTTTGGGGCGGAGCTTGGCGATTGTGCATATAAAAGGGGATATTTTTCAGTTTGGAGTAACAGTAGCTATTTTCGCGTCAGTGAATAATCATTCCCTCCACCATGGACCTGTACGTCCCCCAGACTTGTATGAAGAGAGTGATACTGCAGCATTAACCGCAATTAGCCTTTTTAATGCGGTTGACCGTGATGAATTATTTACAACGCAAACCGTAGAAGATATGTGCAGTGACGCTCCTTACAATCCGATGCAAGGGACTACCATAGAAATGTAAGTGTCTATAATTAGAATTTATATATGGATGGGGTGTAGTATCTCGTCAAATAGATACTCGCCAAAAATGTCAATCAATGTTATTTTGTTACCCCATTATGCTAAAATCGAAATTTTATGGCATTCATTCCTCGAACCAAAGATATCTTCACATAATGGGGATCTGTCTGTATACTCTGTATATGTTTTAAAAGCATTATTCCTTTAAGGTCCGATGAGGATTTGACACGTGTTTACAATCTTTTGAAGAATCTCGGAATACGGGGAATATACTGAACAGTCAACAATGTCACACATCCTCCACCATGGACCTGTACGTCTCCCGCAATTGTATGAAGAACGTGATACTGCAGCATTAACCGAATTAGTCTTTTTCAATGCGATTGACCGTGGCGAATTATTTTCAACGCAAACCGTAGAAGATATTTGCAGTGACGCTCCTTACAACCCGACGCAGGGCGCTACCATAGAAATGTAAGTGTCTGTAATTCATTTTTATATATATGGAGAGTTGTAGTATCTCGTCAAATAGATACTCGCCAAAAAATGTCAATCAATGTTATTTGGTTATCCCATTATGCTAAATCGAAATTTTTATGGCATTCATTCCTCGAACCAAAGATATCTTCACATAATAGGGATCTGTCTGTATACTCTGTATATGTTTTAAAAGCATTATTCCTTTAAGGTCCGATGAGGATTTGACACGAGTTATACAATCTTTTGAAGAATCTCGGAATAGGGAGGGTATACTGATCAGTCAACAATGTCACACCGAAATAATGTAAGTGTTTTTCGATCTTTTGGATAAGAAGACACAATATATTTCATAAATTATTAAAAGAAAGAAATCAGTACAATAAACGAATATATCGTTACAAATATACGAACAAAAAACATTATAATATACAACGAGTACGTACAATTGGAAAACGGTTTTTTATCTGTCTGCATACCATTTCATCGTTTCGGCGAGTGTGACACGGGTCAAATAAATTTAAAAAATTTATAAATTCTTTATCATTTGACATGCATGAGAAATGAGACGCAGTACATTCCGCAAACATTAGTAAAATATCCTTGCATGCGAAATGGGGTCCACACAACTTCGGGAATATGTAACTGAGCGAGAAATTTTAAATAATAGGGTCACTCCAGGTTGAGTACCGAGTGAATCAAAATAGTACAGGCGCTGTCTATTTTTAAAATAGACAGCGATCCAGTGATCCCTTCATTACCGATGATGTCTGTGTTCGACTACCGCATTCTCGTGTACTTGGCAAACTCAATGTTCATTCTTCGCAAACACGCCGATAAATTTGGAACGTGTGACTCGCTCCATTACTTTCTGAAGTGTATTAGCATCCATTTTAAAGTCAGTGATAACGCTTCTAAATCTATCTACTTCTATTAGGGCTTGCGATTCGAGATATACTAGTACACTAATAGGAGCGTCTATAGGCTTGGCGAATTCCAGCCGCACTGAGATGTTACCGCTCTGCTTGGGGTTAAATGGGTATTTACGCTAGCAGATAAGTCAGGTATAATGTCAAACGGGTAAAGGTTAATTGATCAATGAATTCTTCCTGCGTTACCCATTACCAAGCTCATCACAATCACCTGCAATATGGGTCAGATTACTATAGGCTGGCACAAAGCGGTAACACAGCGTCTGATGAATAGTCCGTACCCATTGTTCCACCCAAAGCAGTGCCATTAACGTATAGTTATATTTTTAAGTCCGAAATTCTCGAATTTAAAGGCACTCTTTTATATTTTCCATTCACCGAAGCGTGGTCCTGCATGCCGATTAATATCCTTTTAGGAAGATTTCCCAGGGCAATGTTTTCTATCTGCTTCGATGCCAACCCTGCAGGAACCGTATATAGTTTGATCTGCACTCTGTTAATAGGATATTTCACTGTAGCGTTTAGTAAATTTTTCTCAATTTCTAGTTGTTTTGGTGAACTTAATTTCACTCGCCGTACGCGAGGTATGTGTCCATAATGTGAACACAACGGACTTTGCACCCTCTTCTTGATTCGCATCCAGATTTAAGCAGATCTCAGGACTCGTGCGGGTGAGCTTTATTTCATATCCACCCCGTTCACAAGCAACTTCTCCTGGAAAGTGAAATCTGTGTGCAACCGTCCAAAACACTCGTATATTTTCTTTTTAGAATTTTTAAATTTGTCCTTTATACTATTTTCATCTTTAGTTTGATAATATCCCTCCGCACTTAAAAAGGTAGCCTTCGCTTCTTTGGAAAAGTTGAGGACATTTTCCAAATAGGCTCGTAGATGATAGTACCCCGTGCCTGCCGATATGTTGGTCTGATTTAAATATACGTCACACTGGTTGAATATGGCGTGCAGAAAGTTTGTTTCAGGGTATACAGCACATTTGTCATCGCAGGACCGTTCCATCAGAATGGGCTATACGTAGCTTAGCGTACATGTGCACACAGCTTGGATAAAAAATTAAGGACCTGAGCTGGGTATCACGAATTCTATAGGTGCACTCGGGAACTAATTGTGTTTAAAGGGTTAATTGTAATAAAGTCACTGTGCTCATAGAAACTTGGTTGGCGGGAGCTCAAAAAAGGACAGCTCCGATTTACAGCATTGTGAATACATGGGTGGATGAAGCGTGCCATGGCGAAATAGTGACTCCTCTCTCGACAAGTGGTAAACAAGCTATGATTCATGAGATCAATATCCTTAGCTTATATCAGTCAAAAAAGTGGTCAACCATAGGTTCATTCGCTACAGCATTTCTTTTTGATAGCCTTTTACATTTAATACCACGTGACCCCTTCTTCTTCCGGGGAGCCCTCTTCTTCTTCCCGCCACCACGCATTTTTCTCCTTGCATCTTTGATGATTTCGTTCCGTGTACGCTTTAAATGTTTTTTTAGAGCTTCTTTAGGTTTAGCCCCGGCCAATATGTCTTCTGCAGTGTTAAGGCCTGATTGTAGCGCTTTCCTTCCAAGGTATCTGGCACCCCTCTTCAGCAAAGGAACAGCCGTACGTAGTATGGATGAAAAAATGGATCCAAGTCCACTACCGCGCTGGTATCGCATCCCTCGATAGACGGTGAAAGGCTTTCTATCCATTATCCAGTGCGTCGAAAGTGTAGCTTCACTGTTAAGCTCCCGTTACCGAATGGGAAGTTTTCACCCTCATCGTTCTTATATATATTGTGATATTGGTTTATAAATTAGTTGCGACATTCACATAATGGGGTCTGTCATATGTAATACTCAAACTCCTTCCTCTATGGTTGGGGATGTGAGCAATGCGCATCAGGCGTGCCTGGGTATCCCCAACAAACTGGTGCTCCACTATATTACTGTAAATATAGCACATGTCTGGGGACCTTTCAGCCAATTTCTCCATCTTCAATTGATACATAAATCTGGACAAGTTATACTGTGTCTCGTGAAATGTGTCTCTTTGGAAGGCTGCGCTATATCGGCCGTTGGTTAGAATTTTGAACTTTCTATGTTCTTAAGACGTCTGTTAGTCTTTGATTTAGGATTAGTGTATGTGCAGGGTTGTTTCGATTCATATACTAAATCATTCGTAAGGTTTGAGTTTCTTAAACTTACGTTTAAGCCTCTCACAACATCCTCGCCGAACCATATTGACCCGGCCCTAGTCTTACTTCTGTACTGTAATACCGTGCAATCTTAGTCCGAGCGATGCGCATAGTTTCATCCATAGCTACCCCAGCTTTTTCACACTCGTCAATGTCTCTAAGAATCGTAAAAACGGTTTCTTTATGTTCAATATTTAAAAAGACGGTGTCCAGCTGAATTTCGCATATCCCCACCTCATACGAATCACGACCCAATTCAATGTGCCCATGGAGTTCTGTTACAAAGTTGGCTAGCGTGTTGTTAGGGTGTACAGACAGGGACGAGGAGGACGGGAATGTGACGTAGAAATGGTTAGGAGCATGTTGCATACTATTTAAGCTTCATTATTGCATCAGCTTTTATATAGGTGTTGAAGCTTTCTGGGTACCCTAGCCATTTCACCAGGTACATTTTTCTCCTTCCTGAACCTTTGCTTCCTAAAATTTTCTCAATTTTAAACACATTTTTTTCTAAATTAAAGGCAACTTTCTGCAATTCCTCGCGGTAAAAGCCTCCTGAGATTTCTTCCTCATTCAAATCTTCAATGTAATACATCATTATCTCACCTTTAGGTCTCACAGCCCTAACTTTAAAAATCTCGCGTGTCCATCCTTGCTCAAAACCCTTTGCGATTTATTCCCCGAACGCGACAGCCTTACATAATCATTGATTTTGAGCGCGCAGAGTGGTGGTGGTGGTGGTGATCCATCTCTTCTCGGGAGCGTACCTCTTTCTAAACTTCGTTAGGTGTTGCCCCAATCGTGCGATGGTGTGAGCGGTTGTAGGATGATGCCAATGATTCCAGAATGTCTAGAAATCTGTGTGTTTTTATGTGTAAAATAACGGTGCATGCGTTCCTTTATGGTGCGCTGAACTCTTTCAGCTAAGAAGCCTTATGTATAGAATTGGTTGTGTAATAGCTGATATTAAACTCTGTCAACATATTCTGAAAAGCACGGCCTATAAACTCCTTCCCCATATCCGTACAAAAATAGCCAGGAAACCCTGTTTTCTTTTAACATTAGCGTTTTGGTGGCTTTAGCAACTGTTTCAGGTGATTATTTTCAGAGGAACTAGCCACAGATATCTAGAGAATACGTCTATATGAATAGAATGTATCGGTAACCATCGTTATACACAGAATATCTTTGCATGTCTGTTAAATCTGCCTGCCAAATAGAATCAATCGAGGAAGCCGTTGTCTTGGCTGTTTTAAACCTTTTTCTCACAGGCTTATGAAGCGTATAAGCGTCCTGCTCCCTCAAAAATCTTTCAACATCTTTTTTTCCTATCCGTAAACACTTGTACAGTCTATCTACGCCGCCGTAAGAGGATGGGTAGAAATGTCATAATAGCGTTTAGTTAATACGTAGCCATTTGCGTATTTTAGAGGCACGGGTAGGGTTGGTTAACCCTTCTTGCTCCTCTTCAAAGGTGTTACCGCCGGGGGTGACGACGCCTTCAATTGTGTCACAGGGCGTTGCATGTTCCAAGTCTTTTAACCTGTTCAGATTTCCTATCAACGTTTTAGGGACATTTATTTGTTGTAGTCTGCTTTAATATGCTTCCATCCTGATGGTGATGGCCTATCCACTTTCTCACCAGATCATGGACAATGTCTACGATATTCGATCCCTGTACCTTTGATCCTTCCACAATGATATCCCTGTATCGGTCCATTGTATGCGGAATCCTCATTCAATAGATTATAAAGACTTAAGCCTTTACTCCTCAATGTAAGTGGGAGGGTTTTTTTAATACATGTTCGATATGTTGTGTGGCTAATCTTTTTGGTTGGTCAGCTGTGTCGTCGGGCACAGATCCTATGTCGCCATCGTCCCCCGTGCTGTGCCTAATAACCACAGGAATCTCTGTAGGGCTCTTATAATTTTCGTACTCGTGAAGAAAATTTCTGCAGAGCTTCTTGGATAAGATTTTTTTCTCATCAGGTGTTTTTTCACTGTTTAATAGGCTAACAATTCGCTTTCCATTCTTTTAAGTCTGCTTTTACGGGGATCTAGATACGTGTCTGGATTCCTTTGCAGTGAGGCGTACACCTCGTGGGGAATCACTACCACTTTCTTCATTATATTAATCTAGTCAGTAAAGGACCCAAAACTAAAAATAAGATGGGGAGAAATGACCCTCCTTTTGTACAATAATTCGTTTTTTCTTCGCTACAGTTTGGCTTTTACGAGCGAGTGCATTTACGTATTATGTTCTTGTAGCGGCGTAGGCGAGCCTTCTGATGGGTTTTCATTGATACATTGCAATTTATAACGTTAAGACAGATTTCACAGATGCATTTTAAAAAGTCGGCATCGATATTTTTAATAAACATCTGCTGCATTGCCCGGGCAGTCGATGATAGATTTTTATTAATTCACGGTATTTCTTTAGTCTCTTTGTCATTCTGGAATGTACACTGTTTCAGGCTCGTTTGGAAATATATTCGTTCGCAGAAGCACTCTAAACGTGTTTCGCGGATGAAGGTCGCAAAGCAAATATCCGTAACGCGTGCTTGTAGCTTCTTTATAAACTTCCAAAAACTCCTTACGCTGATTCGGGAACATTTGATTGGCTAATACCCCAATTTGTGATACATCTCTACGTTGCGCGAATAAGACTAGATATTGCGTATTTAACGACACATCGCGCATGTATCTATTTTTGAAAAATAGATTCTGATTGATGAAGAACACGCTTATGTTAAGATGGTGGGAGAATACTGTAAATGTCTCGGCAAACGTTTTATCCATCTCCAACATGAGATCGTCAATTACAATGATTGTATGTTCATTTCCCTTTAACGAATTAACGTCATATACGCCTTTGTGGAACAAAATATCATCTTGGTACTCGTTGAACACTGATTGATACGTCGAATAGCACCATATAACTTTATGCACAAATTTCGAGAACATCTCCCCCTTTTCTTTAATGATTTTAAGCATAAACACAGTTTTACCACATCCTGTAGGTCCAGATATAATACATGTGGATGGGCTCGTGAATCTGAATTTTCTACAGAGTCCATTTCTAACACGTCACACTCCTAAGTGAGTCATTTACAAAATATTACAAATTTTGAGTGCTGATCCTTATATTTCTTCTCCCACAGAACCGTGAATGACGATGAGGTAGAGCAGCCCATCATTACGGATGACCTCGACGACAGTGTAGTTGTGATCTCCTCCCCTGAATTCTCACCAGCGATACCGGTAACACGTCCAAAGCGGAGGTATGAGATACCCACGTCAGGTATAAAGCGACCGAAATACGCGTCTGTTGCAGCGGTAATAGATCCCCAACCCTCAACCTCTTACGCAACAACACCCCCAGCAGCACCTAATATATCCCCTTATTCATCCGCCGGCCCCCGTTCTGTTAAGTCTACAATAATAGAGCCCCAACCATCAACCTCCTACGCAACAGGGCCCCCATCAGCAGCACCTTCCGCTAATATATCCACTAATTCATCCGCCGCCCCCCGTTCTGTTGAGGATGGTATAACGCTGGGATTGGTGCGATACGCAGCCCCCACCCCAGCCTTGACTAGAAATCGGTATAGAGTCAGGGTCGACCCTAGAGTCATGTATAGCAGTGGAATTGAGCGCGGACTACGCCGGGTTGTAGAGCATATTATAGAGTTTGCTCTTCAGAATCGTGACGAGCGTGAAGTCAGGACGAGTCTGTCCTTTGGATTCGGGTCAGATGACGGTGATGTAGACGATTATTGGGTGATAGTGCCATTTAGACGTTTGGCGGCTTTATAGCAGTACTCTTAGCACGTATGTTTACTGTACAAAATACACGAACTCAAAAAATTTGGTTGCCTACAGTCGTGGAGCGTGCCCGTAAACTAGCTGTAGACTGTGAACTTGAATTTGACTGTAATATGGGCCCTGAAGAGCTGAGAAGGGTAGAACAGGAAATGAATGTCCGCATAGTTGTGTTTGGGTTGGATGATCGTCGTAGGACTGTGTATGTTTTTAAAAGCTGTGTGAGAGATCGTACAAGGCCCCTACTTATTTTAGGATTGTCAGGGACAACGTATCTCCCCATCCGTAATATAAGGTGGCTTTACGCGAGTTATGACAAAAGTCGAAAATATGGGAGACATCATGATTTGTGTAAGGGATGCCTCGAGTTTGCGGATGATATATGAGACATTGTGAAGAATGTCACATGGTATGTGAGCAGTGTAAAAGCACCAAATGTGAAAGCCGTGTAGTTGAAGCTGAGAAGAGAGACTGTGATGTGTGTAGACGCACATTTTTCAATAATAGCTGTTTTGATTTTCATAAATCAATTGGCACGTGCAGGAAAATGAGAATCTGTGAATGTGGTATGTTTCACACAATGGATAATTGGGGAAAATTTAAGCACAAGTGTGACGTAATTCACTGTCCTACATGCCAGGAGGAATATAAGGCGGATGGAGTAAAGCACGTATGTTATATGAAAGATGCTAAGCCTAAAAATAACCCTTGTATAACTGTATACTACGATATAGAAACATATACGAAGGCTGAAACCAAAGAGGTAATTCCACATTTACTTGTGAGCCAGACTATCTGTGATGAGTGTATGGATATCGAATGTGACGAGTGCCCCAAATGTGGTAAACGGACAAACGTTTTTAAAACGAATGTCAGCGATAGTCCTGTGAAACTATTTGTGTCCTATATTGTCAAGTTAGCCGACAAGTTCAAAAAAATGACTGTGTATATTCTCGCCCATAACGGGGCAAAGTTTGACACGCAGTTCCTTTATAAGGAGTTGCTTGAACACGAATCCTCTGAGATATTTACAGGTGATCCATTGAAAAGAGGCAACAAATTAATACAGATGCAGATAAGAGGCAATGTACAATTTAAAGATACTTTATTATTCACACCTTGTAAATTAGCAAAGCTACCCAAGGTGATGGGAGTAGCAGCTGAAGTTTCCAAAGGATACTTCCCATACACTTTCCTCACCAGCGAGACTTTAAACTACGTAGGCCCACCACCCCCCAAACATTATTTTGACTGTATGGATGAACGTGAAGACTTTGATCGATACTACGACAGTTTTAATGAAAGTAACCCTTATAATATAGCTGATGAATGTGAGCGTTATTGCGTGAATGATGTGCGCGTGCTTAGAGTATGTTTCCAGGCCTTTAGAAGGATGTACATAGCCCGTTTCAAATGCGATCCACTGCAAGTCGCAACCACCATCGCATCATTATGTTTTACGGTGTTCAAGAATAACTTCATGCCGAAAGACACCTTAGCCATTATTCACCGAAACAATCCCCGCAGTTACGGGCACAAGGCTATTTACTGGCTCATACACCTACAGCAACAGACAGGTGTATACATAAAGCACGCCCGCAACACGGGTGAAGTACCCATTAAGATTAATGGACGTGTTTTTTGGGTTGATGGGTTAAGTGAAAACCGTGTCACTGGTGTGAAGACTGTGTACTCCTTTAACGGTTGCTGGTGGCATGGATGCCCCCGTCCTGAGTGCGGAGTCACCGGAGATATCCACGGTAGGTCTCCTGCCGACTGTTTTGCATCGACCCGCACCCGCGATCAACTTATAGGATCACAGTTCACTCACAAAGTCTTGTGGGAGCATGAATATGATGCACGGATGGAGACAGACGAGGTTTACCGTGAGGTAAAAAGCGATCAAGCGTTCAATGGTGCTGGATCCTCTCAAATGTGGTGATAGCTTGTTTGGAGGACGTACAAATCCTTTCAGACTATACTTCCCACCTACGGAGGGCGTGAAGATCCATTACTACGATTTCTGTTCTTTATACCCATACGTGATGAAGAGCAATCCGTACCCCGTGGGCGCTCCTGAGAAACTGGTGGGGCCTAGCCTACCATCCATCAATGAATTTTCAAAAATTTGAATGATCGTTACTTTGGGATCTCTTTCGTAGACGTACTCCCCCCACGCAATTTATGGATGCCGATCTTACCTGTCATTATCGACGACAAACTCATGTTTCCCCTGTGCGTGAAGTGCGCGGAAGAGGATAACGGCGAATGTAACCATATACCCCACCAGCGTAAGATCAGAGGCGTATATACAAGTCCTGAGTTGGCCCTAGCCGTGCGCCATGGTTATAGAATACTGAAGATACATGAGGTGTGGAGGTTTCAGAAGCTACCCAACCTTTTCACACCATATATAATACCTTTTTGAAGGATAAGGTTGATGCATCAGGGTATCCGCGAAGAGTTGATACCGAAGATGAAAAGTCTGCCTATATTCAACGTTACCGCGACCGCGAAGGTATACAACTTGATCGTGCCCAAATTGTAAAGAATCCTGGCAAGCGCTTTAGTGCAAAGTTGTGTCTAAACAGTCTATGGGGAAAATTTGCGCAGAATACCGGCAGATGGAGCATTCATTTGGCACAAAGTTATAGCGATGTCTGGGATTATGCCAATGCCCCCGATAAAGAGGTCATGGAGATCGTAAATGTAGGTAATACTTACGTAATAAAGTACAACAACACTGAATTTGCCACAGATACCTCAAGGGTTACAAACATACCTGTGGCCAGCTTCACAACAGCCTACGCCCGTATAAAACTTTGGGGTCTATTGCATTCTCTTGGGCGGAGAGTATTGTATGCCGATACAGATAGCGTGATATTCACAGAGAAGGAGGGTGAATACATGCCCACTATTGGGGAGTTCCTCGGCGAGCTCACTGATGAGATCAAGGATGAGTATGGGGACAACGCATACGCCGACTCTTTTGCCTCAACAGGACCTAAGACTTATGGGGTACGGGTCAGGGTGGGGGAGGAAATGAAATATATCGTGAAGGCAAAGGGTATTACGCTCAACCATGCGAATCGGGAGGTTGTTAACTTTGAGTCATTGAAGGATCTAGTATGTTTGGATGAACAACCTCCCCAACTAATTGTAGCCACCCACAATTTTCGGGCGCAGAAGCTGGGGGGCGTGAAGTGAAGGAACTTAGGGGTACGATGGTGTGCCGTAACACCTATAGGAAACGTTACCAGTTACCTGGTACCTATGATACCGTACCCTTTGGATACCAATGATGCTTCTAACTCACACGTCTTGTATATAATCGTATCTATTTGTAAATATATATATATATATAACTTGAATATCTCGTTTATTAAATCGTATTTGTAAATATATATAACTTGAATATCTCGTTTATTAAATCGTATTTGTAAATATATATAACTTGAATATCTCGTTTATTAAATAAATCATGTTTCAAATAGCGTTTCACTTTCTCCTTTGTGTGTGTGTGTGTGTGTGTGTGTGTGTGTGTGTGTAGGTGAAAGTTCTAAGCTCCGCCCACTGTAAGACCGTGAGTCATGCTACTATCTGGGAATCCCTGCGTGGTCATTCGACCGCAGTAAGCCCGAGAGATCAGACGTGTATTCAGATCAGACGTGTATTCAAATGACTACCTTTAATATTGCTTGTGCAACGTTTACGAAATGGTATTCAGTAAAGTGCCAGGATGTGGTGGATACCGAAAAACTTCCTATTCCTCCCTCCTATGCCTCTTTTAAAAACACATTGGATTGTGCGAAGTTCCAAGATGTACAAATACTCTACGGATGTTCTGGTGAGACCGTTGAAGGCTTTCGTTGCACAGACGATGTGCTGAAGTATACTGCAGAGCTAAACTTTATAAAGTCTCACATACACCGTGAAGTAAAAGAAACAACGCGTGCAGAAGAGAAGCAGCAGGTATGGATAATGAGTCTTGCTGATGGGTGGTGTGACAAGCGGTATTACGTCATGCTACACCATGTCGATTACTCATACCCTACGACTGGAAATGTGAATCTCGTGATCATGGACAATCTTAAGTATTTTTATCACTGTATTAACGTATATCATGATGAGGTTCGTAGTGAGGTTGTGGCTAGTGCCCTGCGTGAATTTTTAACAGAGTTTAGAGACGAGTATCGTTTGATGGGCAGAAAGGAAAAATATGAACATATGTTCCTCTCAAATAGTGCGCCGGAGTGTGGAGATGTTTAGTAAAACATAAAATGTTCCTAGTTCTTATCCAAACTGTCTGGTGCGTAGGCTGGTAGTGATATTCTTGTACCGGTACAACAATTCGACTCGCGGAACAAGCCCATTCACGTATCATCGAGTCAGCCGCCCGTCGAACCATTCCTGCCTACCTGCGTGCCTCACACGGCTCATAGTTATCTCAGAGCTTGAACCGAGTGGACGTGCGCTCCTCGAATACGATGGAACTTCCTTTGAGCAGCATTCTCAACGCCTCGTACGATGTGTCCGTGACGAAATCGTTGCGCGTGTTCAGGCGTAATTCCGGTACCGTTAGCTATGTGCTGGAAACGGAATGTAGACAAACAAACAAACGGGTTTATTTAAGTGTCGAGGAGATGAATAGAATCTTCGTGATAGTTGAGAAGTGGAGTGAAGATCGTTATAAAATACCTGCTAACGTAGGTACAAGAAGAGAGCAGATTAGTGACGCACCCTCATACGCCGTTGTATGTACGTTGTGTATAAATAACGATCGGCCGTGCATTGATATAAGGCTGATGTGGAAGAATGTTTCTGATAATAACGCTCTTATTCCTACGCGAAACCGTTTCATCCTCGACAGAATGTTTGAAATCGTCGGATTCCGTAAACTGAAACCTATATTAGACGCGCGTGTTACGGATATGTTTTATTTTGATACAGTACTTGAATACGCATACACCGCTCTGCTCGATGGGTTTACCGAGTGTAGGGCTGGTGAGAATGGTCTAGTGCTGGATGTTTATTTAAAAAGTTTAGACTCTTTGAAATACCATGAACTTTGGTACAAAGCAATTGATCGGTACAAGGCTGAGCTCACCTACACCGTTCACCCTGAAGAACTATTTCTTTATATAACGCGCAGTTGTCGTAACGATTTAGAAGATTATTTCAATTGCCGCTATGTTGAGTGAGTTCACGATTGAAAAGCTCGAGTCGGTAGAAATAAACCCTCGATTGGAAAAGCGTTCTTATAAACTTGTGTTTAATAATGTAGCTAACGATGAACTCTTTGTGCGTGCTTTTGATTGTATTCTAGACGTATTTAAAGATGACTTACCAACCGGTTGTAAAGTGGGAACAAAAATAGTACTGAACGATATGAAAGCCCTTCATATCGAATACAGGTTTCCCTATACTTTAAGCGGTGAAATATTATTAAGCCGCATATACTGCGTAATGCAGAGCAATAATGATGTAATTGTAAACTCGATTAAGACCGAGTTTAGTATTTTGAAAAAAAAGTGAATTGTATTTATATTTTGCTTGACATTTCTCCTGTACTGATTAATTATACGCATATTTCTATTGAAATGTATATTTATTTGAAAAGTATATTTATTTTATAAATATATCTCCATAATTTTGTGTGTGTGTGTGTGTGTGTGTGTGTGTGTGTGTATTTCTCCTGTACTGTTATGTACATATTTCTATTGAAGTGTATATTTATTTGAAATGTATATTTTATTTTATATATCACCATAATTGTGTGTATATATTTCCTGTACTGTTATATGCATATTCCTCAGATGTATATTTATTTTCTATATATTTATAATAAACAGAATGATGCAATGTTGTTTTACTTAATTGTTATGCCTTCTACTACCGGTATTCGAAATATAATAATGCATACAACGGTATTGCGGTATCTGGCAACATTTACGCCTTCTAAGCCAACTGGCTGATTAGGAGTCTATAATAATGTATACAATGGTATCTGGCAACTCAGTCTTCGATTAGAGAATACATGGCGCTATCTGGCAACTCAAGCCATTTACGCCAACTGGCTGATTAGGAGCCTATAATAATGTATACAATGGTATCGCGGTATCTGTCAACTCAAGCCATTTACAGCCAACTGGCTGATTAGGCGTATATAATAATGTATACAATGGTATTGCGGTATCTGGCAACTCAAGCCATTTACAGCCAACTGGCTGATTAGGAGTCTATAATAATGTATACAATGGTATTGCAGTATCTGGCAACTCAAGCCATTTACGCCAACTGGCTGATTAGGATCCTATAATAATGTATACAATGGTATCGCGGTATCTGGCAACTCAAGCCATTTACGCCAACTGGCTGATTAGGAGCCTATAAAACAACGCCTACTCGGCTGAAGTCTTAATGTGCACTTGGCTCCTGCCAGGTGAACACCTCTCCTCCTCCTCCTCCTTTCTCTTGGGGGATAACGCCGCCTCCAAGTTTCCCCCCACCCCCCTTTGCAACAACCCCCACTCCTTGCAACAACCCCCACCCCCTTTGCAACAACCCCTCCCCCTTTGTGACAATCCCCCTCCCCCCTTTGCAACAACCCCACCCCCTTTGCAACATTACATAATAACCTGCAACATTCTTGCACTCTCCCCTTTTGCGGCTATACTACTAATTCCAACCTTAATTTGTTTAAAAGTTTTTAACACTAGTTTGGCCTACATTCATTCCCTTGGTTTGTATTTGAGTTTTCGAAGTACTGCTAGTGCTAGGTAGGCTTTTATCATGATCCTCAACTTTACGATATATGTCTGGGTGGCACGATTTTAGGTGTCGCTTTAAGTTTGTCACATATTGCCACTATACACTTTTCCACACTTTTCAATTTGTCATGTAGATGTTTTATCAATATTATTATATTTAAAATATTCATTTCTAAGGCTAGTTTTTTTACTACCACTCCCCACCGAAAAAAGACCTTGTAAAGGCATTGCAAATATAAATAGCGAACGAAACACTGGAGACCAACCAATGTACACAGTACACAACTCACAAACAAACAATAAAATATATTAGGATTAGGTTATTCTTCCGTCACCGTTAACTCTCCACTCCCAGTCAATCATTTGGAGGGTGGAGTGATAAATCAACACATTGTTGCCAAATCTAAAGGCGCACACAAATTTTGTAAACTAAAAACTCGGCTGTGCGGGTCCTTCACTTTCGGGTCGGGTCTGGGTCTAGGTCAATTGTAAAATTCACTTTCAGGTCCGGGTCCGGGTCCGACCTGTATGCTTCTCGATTTGTTCCTGTATGACGACATCGATACTTTGTAGTTTATCATTTAATATTTTTCTGATGTTGTTATCTTTACAATTACTTAATTTTGCAGTCACTCTTTTTCTCTTTCGGAACAATGCCCTCTTTTGTCTTTCGAACCTGCTTCTCTTTCCTCTTTGTTGTATCTTTAAGGGACATGTTTTTCCACAATTTCTAGCGTCTTCTCCTCTAACGTCATTAGCATCTCTTCCGTTGTCTTGGCCTCGAAAATGGTTTTCTAATCTATTACTTCCATGCTGGATGTCACATCTTCCCAGTTTATAGCTTTGGAGTGAAAATTAAAAATTTCGAATTTGCTTCTTTCTGTTGTGCGTGTTCTTTCCTTTCCTGTTGCCCTTATATTAGTTGTTATTTCAATGATATTGTGGTCTGATATCATAGTTGGGGATATTTCTACATTATCAATTAGATTACTGTTGTTTGTGAATACCAAATCTAGGCAGTTGTTTTTTCTTGTGTTTTCTGTTACAAAGGTTCCGCGCGATGACTTCTCATTTCGCGAAGGTCAAGCTTGTCGCCCCTCCTCTCGAGTTGGCCTGGTGAAGTAGTGAGTTGGATTCTTGCGCTCTCCACCCCACATAGCCAGGTACGCCCGGCTCATCGGGGATTGTTCTGAGCCAGGCGTCTAGTCTTCTTTTGAAGATTTCCACTGCAACTCCCTTCGTGTTTCTTAGGTCTTTGGGCAACTGATTAAACAGTTTTGGTCCTCTCACTACAAAACTATTTTCTTTCAGGGTTAAGGATGTTCCCTGTCTCGCCTTCAATTTGGGAATACGACACAGTCTACCGCTTCTACTTTCCACCGTTGTTTGGGGAGTTATGGGATTCAGAGTAAGATTAGGGACTAGTTTCTCCATTATTTTCCAAGTGTAAATAATGGTGTATCTCTCTCTTCTCCTTTCCAGTGAATATAGGTCTAGTTCTCGTAACCTTTCCCAGTAATTTAGTTCTTTGCACCCATTGATCTTGGCTGTGAATCTTCTTTGGATCCCCTCCAGCTGTCTAATGTCTTCTTTTTTATATGGGGATGTTAGGACCGAGAAGTATTCCAATTTGGGTATTATCAGGGTTTTCAGTAGAGGAATCATTACATTCCTATCCCTTCGTTTAAAGGTTCTCAATATCTGACCCGTTATTCTCTTTGCTCTGTTTACTGCTATCTTATTTTGTGTTTCAAATTTCGCATCATCTGTCATTACAACCCCTAAATCTTTTGCTCTGGAATTTCTCTGAATTTCCTGTCCATTTGGGGTATAATATTCCTTGGACTTTAGGTCTTCTCTTTTTCCGTACCGTAATAGCTGAAATTTCTCGGTGTTAAACTTCATATTGTTGTCTTCAGTCCACTTGTAGATTTTGTTTATGTCGGTTTGTAGAGATCCTATGTCTTCTGGGTTTCTTATTTTTCTACTGATCTTTGTGTCATCCGCAAAGGATGTTACTGTGCTGTCTCTGGTAACGTCCTCATCTATGTCAGTTAGCATGATTATGAAGAGTAGTGGAGCTAATACTGTTCCTTGTGGTACCGAGCTGAGGGCCTCTGATTCTGATGAAGATACTCCTTGTACTGTAACGACTTGCCTCCGCTCACTAAGGAAATTATATATCCATTTCCCTACTTTTCCTGTTATTCCCATATATTTCAGTTTATGTATTATGATTCCGTGGTCACATTTGTCGAATGCTTTAGCAAAGTCTGTGTATAGTACATCATAGTTTTCATTACTTTCAAGTGAATCAATAATGTTGTTGTAGTGTTCCATTAGTTGTGATAGGCATGATCTGTCTGATCGAAACCCGTGTTGGTTATCATTGAATTTTTTCTGAATTTCCAAAAAGTCATAGATTTTCTGTTTAACTATTCTTTCAAATATTTTAGTGAGATGAGATGTAAGCGACGCTGGCCTATAGTTTTTGGCCTCGGATCGATCTCCTCCTTTATATATTGGGACTATGTTGGCGCTCTTCAGGATGCCCGGTATTTCTCCCGTGTCTAATGATCGTCTCCATATCCAGTATAGGGGCTCAGCGATTGCATTCTTGCAGTTTTTGATCAGTGTGGCATTCCATTTATCCGGTCCTGCCGCTGAGTGTGTTTTTAGTTTCCCTATGGCTTGTGTAATATCATCCGTCGTAAAGTCGAAATCCGTTATACTTTCCCCTTGTGGTTCTTCTTCAAAGAACGCGTTTCTATCGCATATCAATTTGTCAGTTTTTGGGATACTGAAAGATGATTCATACTGAGCTTTTAATATTTCAGATACTTCTGTTAGAACATCAGATAAATCCCTGTTCTCATTTTTTAAAGGTCCGATAGTCGCTTGGTTTTTCGACTTTCTTTTTCCGAAATTATAGAAGTACTTTGAGTTAGCCTTTATCGCTTCTATAGCGTCATCTTCTTTTTCTGTATGCTTCTCGATTTGTTCCTGTATGACGACATCGATACTTTGTAGTTTATCATTTAATATTTTTCTGATGTTGTTATCTTTACAATTACTTAATTTTGCAGTCACTCTTTTTCTCTTTCGGAACAATGCCCTCTTTTGTCTTTCGAACCTGCTTCTCTTTCCTCTTTGTTGTATCTTTAAGGGACATGTTTTTCCACAATTTCTAGCGTCTTCTCCTCTAACGTCATTAGCATCTCTTCCGTTGTCTTGGCCTCGAAAATGGTTTTCTAATCTATTACTTCCATGCTGGATGTCACATCTTCCCAGTTTATAGCTTTGGAGTGAAAATTAAAAATTTCGAATTTGCTTCTTTCTGTTGTGCGTGTTCTTTCCTTTCCTGTTGCCCTTATATTAGTTGTTATTTCAATGATATTGTGGTCTGATATCATAGTTGGGGATATTTCTACATTATCAATTAGATTACTGTTGTTTGTGAATACCAAATCTAGGCAGTTGTTTTTTCTTGTGTTTTCTGTTATTTCTTGCGTTAACATAAATTCATCAGCTAAAGCTAGTAGCATTTTTACCTGCTCCTGGTCTTCTCGTGTGCCCCCCTTGTCCTGGTGTATACATAGATTTTTTCCTATCCTTTTATATTTCATGAATGGGAAATTAAAATCACCACAGAGAAAAATATTTGGGGTTGGAGAGTGTAGATCTTTTACTAAATTTCTTACCTCTGTAATGGAATCTGAAAATTTTGAGGTTGGTGTGTTTGGGGGTCTGTACATTACAATTAGTACCATATTTAATTTTTCAATTTTTGCTGCTACACATTCTACGTAGTTGTTTGAGGTACTTGTAGCCATTTCTGCTATGTGCCTTTCGCGTGTGTAAATAGCACATCCTCCTTTACGTCTCACTGTTCTGTCGGCTCGGAGGATGTTATAGTTGTCAATTTGTATTTCTTTTTTGTCAATACAGGACTCACAATTTTCACAATTCGCCTGGCAGTCCTTTAGATGAGTTTCCGTGAGGCATGCAAAGTCTGCTCCGGCTTCTTGCATGAGTCCTTTCAGGTATGCAACTTTGTTCGTGGACTGTTTTGATTTAAGGCCCTGTATGTTGGCTTGGATTATTTTTATTTTTTCTCTTTCTTTTTCGCATAATTATATATAATATATATATATATATATATATATATATATATATATATATATATATATATATATATATATACAGGGCCGGATCTAGAAGTTGCGAGGCCCTAGGCAGATCTAGAAATTGCGAGGCCCTAGGCCTATATATATGAAAATATGGACTTAATTATCGGTACTATACCAGCAATATTAGAATCCCGCAAAGACAGAACTATGACAGCACTTAAAAATTAAACCAAACCAAAATAATCACGCATGGAAATTGTATAAGAAATATAAATAAACCATACAAATAAGTATAAATTATAATATGAATCAAGATTTGTATCGAAAATATAAGACAATGATTTCTAAGATGTATATAATATTATAGGTAATGACTTTCCATAGCATACAAACGTTTTTCATATGTGATGTATAATAGATGTTGACATTTCATTTTTTATAATAGTGAGCGATCGACTTATCAGGCTAAATATTAATGCTTTAATATTTGGTTCAGATGCTCCTTGAATATTACAGCAATGCTTTTCTACTTTTCTTCGAGCTAAACTCTTCAATTAATTGAGAATAATCTAATGAATTTGTTATATCGTTTTCTATTGATAACATAGCTAATGATTGCAATCTCGCTTGTGACATGGTCGAACGCAAATATGTTTTAATAAGTTTGAGACGCGAGAAACTTCTTTCAGCCGAAGCAACAGTAACTGGGATGGTTAATACTATTCGAAGTGCAACATAAACATTAGGATAAATCTCACTTAGTTGTTTTTGCACTATATAAACAAGGGCATTTCCGAGATCTGTTTTCTCAGGTATAAACCTGCAAAGTACTTTAAGTTCTTCATAGAGTTCTAAATCATTAATATCACTTGAACAGAACGCGCAAAACGGCTTGAGCCAGGCCCCCTTTGGCGCGAGGCCCTAGGCGATCGCCTAGTTTCTCCTATAGCTAAATCCGGGCCTGCATATATATATATATATATATATATATATATATATATATATATTAGTGGTGCACCGAATAATCGGTATCGGCACCTGGCATGCCGATATTAGGAAAATACCTTGCATGGCCGATTAATCGGCAAAATGCCGATTAATCTGCATTGCCGATACCGATTAATCGGTGCACCACTAAATTATATATATATATATATATATATATATATATATATGATGAATAAAACCACGAAGGAAAGGAAACACAGAATGGTGCTCAAGCGCTTTCGTCTAATGACATCCTCAGGAACACTGAAGTACATAAAGAGTTACAGCCTATATATAGGTTATAGAAAATTTATAATGGAAATCTGCCCGGGTTTTAGCACTCTGCCCTTCTTGTATATAAAAATAAATTGAAAAATAAAAGTTATTAGAGTGGCATACAAGTTTACCAAAGATTTAGCGTTCTACCCTTCTTATCTAAATCTGTTCTGAAGGAATTCAAAACAACAGGATCGAGTTGAAAAAGACCTTTGCTTATGTTGAAGTTATTTGTAAGTTGGATAATGGCAGACTCAAGAATATTTCTATTAACAATGTTGCTAGAGTGAAATGAAACTGAAGCATTATTCCAATCAATACAGTGGGATAACTCTGACAAATGGACAAAAAGGGCACTGGACGACTGTCCTGTTCTAACGGAATATTGATGCTGTTTTATACGTGTGTGCAAATCCTTTCCCGTCTGACCTATGTAAAAGGAATCACATTGTTTACAACCAATTTTATAGATAATGCCTGAATTATTGGTAGGGCTATTTTTTATTATGATATTTTTCACAATATTGTTATATGAAAATACTACATTAATATCCAAAAGTTTAAGTACATTAGCAATGCCTAAAATGCCCGGGAAAAATGGAAGTACTAAAATATTTTTTGACAAAGTACGAGTGTTATTATTGACACGATGGAAAGTTCGTTTTGCCTTGTTGAGACAAGATTCCATAAACGCAGATGGATAACACAGATCACTTCCAATACCGTTGATTTTTTCTAATTCGGCATCGATGTATTCCGGACTGGCGATCCTAAAGGCGCGGAGAAACATTGAAGAAAAAATGGCCTTCTTAGTGGGGGTGTCATGTCCCGAGTAAAAGTGTACGTACGACAAATTGTTTTTTTTTTCCGATAGATACTAAACTTAAAACCTGGGCTTTCCCTATGTACACGCACATCCAAAAACGGGATTGAATTGTCTTGTTCCACTTCTAAAGTAAACTTAATGGAGGGGACTTGATCATTTAACTGAAGGAGGAAGTTATCCAGGTCACGATTCATGGGCAGATACACAAAATATCGTCGACGTACCGCAACCAAGGGATGCCAACCCCCAGGATTCTCGGAATGTAAGTAATTTCGGAAAACTCCATATAAATATTGGAGAGGAGGGGCGACAAGGGGTTGCCCATGGCCATCCCAAAAACTTGTTGATAATACTCGTTATTGAAAGTGAATTTACAGTCTTTGATGCAAAGCTTAATAAGTTCCAAAACAATGTGTGAAGGTAGTGGCAGGTCATACTTATGTAATTCTTGGGAGAGAAAGTCAAGCATATCGTCAATCGGCACTTTTGTAAACAATGAACAAACGTCAAAACTGATCAATCTATCGTTAGTTTCATTACGTGCATTATTCAATTTTTCAGTAAGATCCATAGAATTTTTTACATGTGAATCAGAGATAGTTCCGAGAATGGGGGACAAGACTTTGACAAGCCATTTGGAGAGTTTATAAGTAATAGAGCCCACCGAGCTAATAATATGGCGCATAGGGTTGCCAGGTTTGTGGGTTTTAATAAGACCGTAAAGGTAGGGCAGAGAAGGTGAAGTGGACATGAAAAGCGGAATTAAGTCCTTATGATCTTTGAGAATGCGTTTCAAGCCACTATTAAATGATTTGATGACGTCATCCTGCGGGGTTCTTCCTAAGTTTGCTGTATGTGGCGGGGTCCTGGAGAAGCTCGTTCATCTTTCTGATGTAGTCCACTTTGTCCATAATAACTATGGTGTTAGCCTTGTCTGCTTTAGTAATATGGAGCTCCCCATCTTTTTTTTAATTGTGAGAGGCTATTGCGAAAACGTTTAGGAAAGTTATCTTCGTAACTACTATTCGCCGCACTATAAACAAGGCCTTTAACTAAGTTAAACAAATACTGAGGGAGATTACACTGTTTTTCAAAACAAGCGAGACTGTAACAAATTTGTAAAGCCGAAGGTTTTTTAACAATAAAAAAGGACATACCATATCCAAGGGCACTTTTTGCATCGTCACTAATGTTTTTCGAAGAAAGGTTCAAAATACACTTTTAGCTTGCTTTTTTACTTCACTGACTATTTCGAATGAGACTTTTAATTTTTCGATCCAAAATGTTACGAAGTGAAGTTCTCCGACGCAACTCGTTGTAAATTTCATCAAACAAAGGTTGGTTCCACGGTTGGGGAACAACGGTTACAAAATTACGTTTGGCAATGTTTAAATTTTTGAAGGCGGACCACTCATTTTGTCTGGTGACTTCAATATGTTTCTTTAAAATTAATCTGCTGAAGTTGTTGAACGGATGGTCGTCAATTTGTCTGAGGCGAATCGGAAGGAGGGATTTGGGAAGAACTTGCTCCTCTAGACAATTAGTAAGAAACTTTCGTCGGATACGAATTGCATGCCCCTTCATTAATGTAGAAGAAAACACGGACACAAACGGAGACAAGAGAGGGAACAGCAAGCCGAAGGAACGCGTCGTGTTCATTATATGAAAATTATTTCACGAAAGTAACACGTGAAAAATATTTATGATGAATAAAACCACGAAGGAAAGGAAACACACGTCATTTTCAACTCGATCCTGTTGTTTTGAATTCCTTCAGAACAGATTTAGATAAGAAGGGTAGAACGCTAAATCTTTGGTAAACTTGTATGCCACCCTAATAACTTTTATTTTTCAATTTATTTTTATATACAAGAAGGGCAGAGTGCTAAAACCCGGGCAGATTTCCAGTATAAATTTGTATTTTTGTTTTTTATAACATTGGTTGGAAACAATTCATTTGATCTTGTGCTAAAAATCGATAGTTTTTCCTTACAAATTTGTATGCCCCTCCCACAATCCTTTAATTTTATTTCGCCGTTTATTGTGTGCATATATATATATATATATATATATATATATATATATATATATATATATATATATATATATAAATTTTTTTTCTGTAACCTATATATAGGCTGTAACTCTTTATGTACTTCAGTGTTCCTGAGGATGTCATTAGACGAAAGCGCTTGAGCACCATTCTGTTTCCTTTCCTTCGTGGTTTTATTCATCATAAATATTTTTCACGTGTTACTTTCGTGAAATAATTTTCATATATATATATATACACACACATATATATATACATATATATATATATATCTCTATACACACACACACACACACACACACACATATATATATATATATATATATATATATATGATCAGTCTTTCCTTGTGAACAGACGTGTTTTATCGAGTGTCCAGTGTTATCAATTGAATAAGTGGTTTTCGTTGAGCTGTCTTTAAAAAAAATAGTGTTTGGTGCATTCTTAACTAAATTACTTCGTGTTACGAATCATTCATTAACGAATATATTTCATTTATTTACTTTATTCAGTACTATATTATTTGATTAAACCAAGGCTAGTGCACGTGGTTTGCCTTGTTTGTTTTTCAAATCTATCAGAAAACGAGGAGTCATAAGGTTAATTTTCCCTTCCTTCGGGAGATCAGGTAGAGTGTGGTCACACACCGTGGGAAAAAAGGTAAAAAGTCGGTCGAATCGGACAGATAAGTATTATTCTTACTCTATCTTTTACAGATCTTTCGTCGGTAGCTTAATTATATATTCATTTAGTATAAATTTGTGTTACAAGAACCTATTTCTGCGTTTCAAGAATATTTTTGCGAGTTTGGGCAGGTGACGGCAGAATAAGCACGCGGTAGACCTACGTTGTAATTTATTAATTTCCAAACGCTCGGTTTTTTTTTTTTTTTTTTTTTACTAATTAAAAGCATGGCACCCCCGTCAAGTACTTGCAGTCGCTGTGAAGGGAAATTTGCCGCTTACGCGTTTACAATGGCTAATAATAATGAAGTTAGTTTGCAGGTGGTGCTCAAGCATGGAAGTGCTGAGGAACGAGTTAGAACGTGAGAAGGAGGCTAGAGTGAGGCTTGAAGAAAGCTTGTTGCTCCTGACGGCAAAATTAGAATCCCTTGAGACTCCAGTTACGACCCCTCCTGCCTTAGTTTCTACTAATAATATAAATATTACTAATAGCCCTCTCTCTTCCCCTAGTTCCCAACCCTTCGTTCGAGTGCGTAATGGAGCACCATTGAGAAAACCTAAGACTTGCCTACCAGTAATAACAAACAATAAGTTTTCTGTTTTAGGTTTCGAAGATGCTGATGAACCGGAAATACGACTCGTTGGCGATTCCATTGTTCGAGGGCAGCTCGAGGAATTCTGTGGGAGAAACCCTCGTCGTAGATGCCGTTACTGCTACCCTGGTGCAAGGGTGGAGGATATAACTAATAGTGTTGACCATTTTACAGACGGTACCGCCGAGGACACAACGTATGTTATTCATGTCGGTACTAATAACGATATAAATTCTAGATCGGAAGAACTGCTGGCTAGGTACAGCGACTTACTAGGGAGATTAAAGGAAAAAACTAATAAGATTGTTTTAACAGGTATACTTCCTCGAATTATCCAACGTAACGATTTCTACAGCAAGGCAACCTATATTAACAATAACCTAAAGTCTCTTTGCCAACAAAAAGGAGTGCATTTTGTGAATTTTTGGAACAGTTTCTATGGCAGGAGGGCTTGTTCCTCGGAAATGGACTTCATCTTAATGACGTTGGAGCTGCGCGTTTATGAAGACTATTTCATAATACTGTCTCTTCTTTTCAGGCTGCCGTAAGTCGAACGGTCCCAGCGTAAATTCCACAAATTTTCCCTGCGCTCGCGAAGGTGTCACAAATACAAACAATTTGAAGGTTCTATCCTTAAATTAAATGCTCGTAGCTTACGAAATAAAATAAACGAATTTTTTTCTTTAATTGCTTGTTAAGACTATGATTTAATTGCAATAAATGAATCGTGGCTTAACACTGAAACACGTGACTTTGTAGGTGAGTATCAAATTAGAGTTTATAGACTTTTTGTTAAAAACAGAATAGGTAGGCGAGGAGGCGGTGTTATGTTGTACATCAAAGATAAAATTGCGAACGTTGTAGAAGTAAAGCACACAATTCCAGAACCGATAGATTCGACTATAGCAGAACTTAAATTCAACGATTTCAAACTTGTTGTTGCGGTTATATATAGGCCCCCTCATCAAACAGCTGATACGGACGAAACGTTATATCATGAACTAAAGAAAAATAATAGGTAGTGAGCAGAGTAGAATGCCCGCAAAATGCCAGAGTGCAGAAATGTTATGTAATTTTGCAAGAGTGCCAACCCCAACCCCTTTTATTGCAAGACACCCCCACCCCCCTTTTTTGCAAGGCAACCCCCTTTGTTGCCAACCCCAAAATTGGGTTGCAAGGAGTATACAACTTGGAGTTATCCCCCAAGCTGAACCCCCCAAATGGGACTGCCAACCTTTGTTGCCAACCCCAAAATGGTGTTGCAAGGGGTATGCAACTTGGAGTTATCCCCCAAGCTGACCCCCCCAAAGGGGAGTGCCAACCTTTGTTGCCAACCCCAAAATGAGGTTGCAAGGGGTATGCAACTTGGAGTTACCTCGCAAAGGGGCAGAAAGAAGAGAGACCCAGAGGTAGGAACCCAGAGAAAGGGTGTTCACTTGGCTGCCTGCCAAGCTCATATAACTCCTTCACCCGCCCGCCGTTCTCTTAGAGGTCCCTAATCAGCCAGTTGGCCGAGTTTCCAATTTGTGCCATGTATTTAATTATTCCATATATTAATGTTGGTTTAGAAGGCTCAGGTGCCAGATAGCATTAAATATTAAATTAATCCATATATTAATCAGCCTAGAAGGCTGAGTTGCCAGATAGCAATATTTATTTAATTATCCTTTATATTATTCAGCCATTTGGCTGCTGAGTTGCCAGCTAGCATTTTATTTGTTCAGGTATTCCTTATTAGGGAGAGTTGCTAAATACCACCATATATTTTAATTTATATGAGGATAGTTGTGAGGTACCACCATTTATTTTAATTCACACGATTTATCAAAGCAGGTGAATTTTCTCCTTAAAGTTATTGAGAACTAATTATTTTAACATTAAAAGAAATTCTGTTTAAATAAATAATTAGAATTTAAATACACACTCGTATACATACGACGGAATGACTAAATTATTCCATATATTCATCCATTAGCTGGCTTAGAAGACCGATTTGAGAAATAGCAATTAATTAATTAGTCAGAAATCCGAAACCAAACAAATGATATAATTGTGTACAAGGAATAAATGAAACACCAATACAACGTTCTGTTTATTTAACTGAATTAGTGGATATGCAATGGGACATACATATGGTCAAATAATAGAATGGAAAATATATAATCATACAAAGCACAGTATTAACAAAATATTAGTACAGGAAAATATATTTCGCAATTCGTGCGGAAATAAAAAAAGTATATAATAAATGAATGAACAATTTGTACACACACACACACACACACACAAAAGCATAACCAACAATCGTCATACTAGCACAACCACCACACAAAAAAGCATCACATCACCAACAGTCGTCATACGAGCACAACCACCACCACACAAACTGATGCATGCAAAGAAAGCCTCAATAGCAAAATATATATACGAGCACAACCACCACACAAAAAAAGCATCTCCAACAATCGTATAGACTTTTAGGAGCTCCAACAACACATGGTGAAATGAGGGCTACGACTTTTAAAAGGAGCTCACCCCATCATCAGGAGATGAGGGCTACGACTCTTTAGAACAGTGATGCACAAACCCTGGCCCGCGGACCAAATGTGTCCCCCACGGGTCTTTTCAGTGGCTCCACGGGTCTTTTCAATTCAATGAAAAAGTTAGAATATAAAAGTGACCCAATTTATGACTTAGATGGAAAGTAAGTAGGCTAATACATTTAGTTATTTTCTTCGCTTGGCCCTCACATCAAAAACGTTTGTGCACCACTGCTTTAGAAGCACACCCCATTAACACCACGTGTCCGATATGAAAGCTACAACTAAGCGTCCAAACGAATGATGCTGAAACCAACAACCCACCTCCACCACCGCCTTATTCACCAATAACAATCCACCAACAACAATCCTCCACCACCGCCTTACCCACCAATAACAATCCACCAACAACAATCCTCTACAACCGCCTTACACTCCAACACAAGGTAGAACGACAAGGTCTCCAAATACGACCCAATATACAGAGCTATTAAACATAAACAAATACGTTTATGGGGCCAAGTCAAAAAAAGGCAACGCCAATAGTATTTCCTATTGAGCTTCTCACGGTTTAACGAGGCCGATCGGACATTTGGTGGGGCGAGCTTTTAGGCAAAAAAAATCGAATAAGATAAACTAAGTTTAACACAAATGCAAATTTTCATTTTGCAGACTGCATTGAGTAATTCTGGTATTTGCATAATTTGTAGAACGAATCATCGCAATCTTACGATATAGTGTTTAGATGACAGTATATATATATATATATATATATATATCGGTTACAAGACTAGTTGCCAGAGTGCTCCATGCAGTGAACTAGGTCTTCTGTTTGATCATTTGGTGTTGAACTGGATATGTTTAATTAAACATTTTTATTTATTCCTGAAAACCACGGAAAACCTAATGTAACATTATTACTTAAACTACCCAGTCACGTCTAACTTAACTCAGCTAAATATAACCTCATACGAGTAAATTTAACCTATACTTCTACCATAAGCGTAGTAGACCGACCTTTTAAGTCAAGTTAGGCTACGTTTTGATAATTTCCAGTTCCGAGAAAAAAGAATCGCACTGCAATTTCTGTACTTTTGTATATATATATATATATATATATATATATATTATTATTATTATTATTATTAAAATGTTAATTATGTGAATATTTATTTGATAAATACAAAAATTATTTCGCTGATTATTTTAAACAGACTCCTCAAAGTTAATATAATTCGATTTTAAGTTTTAGTTAGCTTACCCCAATTAGGGTAAAAGTAATAATCATAAATGTTAAAAAAAAAAAAACCAATAAACAACGTTTTCTATGGATATTTATGAAGAAAATGGAATTTTTTGGCACAACCCACATAATTGGGGCTTCTCCAAACCAATTATATTTATTGTAATTTTAAATATTATGTTATTGACAGTGGTTGGCACGCGCAACGATTTTTGTAGCGCCGCAGCCGCAACCGCAACTCTGCTGAAATAGTTGCGCCGCACGCGCAAGCGCAACCCTTTTCAAAAAGTTGCGCCGCAAGCGCAAGCGCAAGCGCAAGCGCAAGCGCAACCAAAAATGTTTCGCCGCAAGTTGCGCCGCAACTTTTTGCGGCGCAACTGCCCATCTTTGGTTATTGACATTATATGATGTGTCCGTTTTTCTGCTAACTTATTATGCTTTGTTTAAATTACAAATGTCATTCTTGTTTAATTTGATGTTCAAGGAGGAGAATTATACAATGAAGATATGTGAAATCATTTTCAATTTCATCATTGCTTTTGCGCAATCACTGTTTTTGGAAATGTTATTCTATCTATTACACTTTTCACGTAGTTTTTAAATTTAAGATGCCTGATATATATATATATATATAATATATATATATATATATGGTACTTACGTATTAACGGGGGCCACCACATATTGATGATTGGGTTAGGTTAAGTTGTAATATTTTCGTTAGTTGAAGTTAGTTGTAAATATTTTAAAAAATAGTGCTATTTTAAAAATATGATGTATTAGAAATTTTCAACTAACGAAAATATTACAACTTAACCTAACCAATCATCAATATGTTGTGGCCCCCCGTTAATACGTAAGTACCATATATATATATATATATATATATATATATATGCACTAAAATCACAAAATAACACGTGATCTTATTAATAAGCAAACAACCACAGGGAAAAGGAAACACAAAGTCCGAGCGTTGTATAAATTAGATTCGTGCATTGTCAGAAAGCTGGCGAAGGGCCTACTGTTTTCTTGACTGCATTCTTGCCCCCTTAATGGTTTGCCCTGGTTAAATAAATAAATATTATTGTAAGAACTGTTAACATTCTTATGTGTCTATTTTAATTGTAATATTTCTTTCGTGTATAATCTTTGGTTGCTAGGGGGTTTATTGGACTTTTCAACTGGGTTGCTTTTGGGAAAACAGTTTTCCAGACTGTTTGTAGAAAATTTTGTAATATTCTGTAAGACGATGGCACCATTCCCTTTGTTTTCATTAATTTCTGGCCATTTAATTTCCTGCTTTAATTAAATATTAGTGTTAATAACCATTATAATAATTTTTGTTTTCTGTACTGGTGTTTTGTCTAATTTCATCTATATAGTCCTTTTATATTTAGTAATTTAGCAGCCTACAGATTATGTTATCTATTTGTTATCTACGTTATCTATTTGTTTTTCATTAAATTCTTGCCAATTAATTGCCTGCTTTAATTAAATATTAGTGTTAATAACCATTATAATAATTTTTGTTCTCTGTATTGTTTTTTTTGTCTAATTTCATCTATATACTTCTTTCATATTTAGTAATTTAGCAGCCTACAGATTATGTTATCAATTGAAAAAATCTTTAGAGGGCTTAAAGGCCTTCAATTTGAGGTGCCGATTGTGAATTTTTTGCTTGTCTATTTAACTCATTTACTTTGTAATCTCTGCCTATTTTCTGTTCCTCCTTGATAATGTGAATATATCACGAAAGCGCTCGGACTTTGTGTTTCCTTTTCCCTGTGGTTGTTTGCTTATATATATATATATATATATATATATATATATATATATATATAGCCGCGTTTAAAAATCTGCATCCATCTTAGTTTTAGACAATTTCTAGAAAATAATACAACTCTGAGAAAGTATGTCCGCTATATTAAGGTATTTTCTTTTACAAATGATAATTCATATATTGTACTACATGTGTAAGTAATGTAACTTTTATTTCATAAGAAAGGACACATTAATGAAAATGGTTCTTTTTCGTCTTGTTACGTTTTTTCTTCCGTTTAACTTTTTATTAGTAAAGTTTTTTTAACAATTTTACGTTTGAATGTCTTTAGTGTTAAGTTTTATTTTTATCACTCGTATATTTTTGTAATTTATATATTTTTTACTTTCGATTTGATTTTGGTTTCAGCCTGTTTCTGCTTTGTAATTTTAATTTTTATTCTTGAACAGTTTTAATTTTGTACTCTAGAATAGTTTTAGCTCTCGATTTATGATCTTCATAATTAGTGATTGGTCCAATCTTTTCATTTGAAAAGGTTAAATTTAATGTCAGGTTAACTTGTTCCACAGGCCATTGGTCTGTGTCACGTATTCACTAGACACCAACACAAAATAAGATAGCAGTAAACAGAGGAAAAAGAATAACTGTGCAGATACTGAGATCGTTTAAACAAAGGGATATAACGATTAACCTATTGAAAACGCCGATCATATCCAAGTATGGGATTTAATGGTTTTAGAAGGAATTGTTTAGCTTGATTAGGGATAGGCCTATATTTCTGATGTTGATAAATTTAACTATTTATTTTAAAGCCACAACACCTGATGAGGGGGTACTAGATCCTCTCTCTTTTTAAAAAAAAGAGTCCAGCATCAGGCTTTTTAATTCACAAAGCAATCTAATTTACTCAAATACATATAAATTAACAAATTTTCTTGATGTAATGCTAGATAAAAATCTGCATTGGATTACTCATGTAAATAAAAAATGCTGAAAAGATTTCAAGGAGCGTAGCTATAATGACTAAACTTAGAAACGTAGCCATAAACAGGTTTCATTGGGTTTTATCATGCTCTTATATAGCGTACTACATCCTTTATAGTAGGCCAGACTTTTTAAATCACAAAGCAGACTAATTTAACCAAAGCAAAGAGAGAGGGAATGAAAACAGGCAGTAAGAGACAGGGTACAATGTTTACATAATTTGATTAAACAGTAAACAGCTAAAAGAATATTAGAAAAATATGTACAGTCAGTCATAAATAGCTTTACATTTATAAACCAATATTGAAATAAAATTATACCTACTTTTTAAGCCAACTGTATATAGTATTGCCTCACTTGAAGGGGCAGAGTGACTAATGTTTGATGAGTTAACTCATGAACAATGAAATAAAGAAGTTCATGCAATTGTTAAATGTCAGAATGATAAAATAAATGTAAAGCAGATATTCTATGTTGAGGACAAAACATATTTTAGTATAACTGAAAATCTAACTTAACACAAAATCTTTTTGGTTTAATATTAAATTATTCTGAACTCAGGGGTACTTAAAATTTCTTTTGAAAGCTCCAAATTCTTTAAGAAATATACTGTATGTAAAACAATTGGAAACATTACCCCTCATTAAGTTATTATTATTAACAACCTGTATCCAAATATATTCTGATAACTACTTATTACACACATTCAAATAAAATAATTACGTGCCAATTAATAGAAATTCCTTAGGGATTATAAACAACTGTAAGAAAGTTAAAATGTTTAATCTGACAGCAAATTGTACTAATTTTGTATACCCTCAACTTCTATACCATAATTGTTGAAAGTAGCTTGAGTAAAATAAAATATATATATAATTTTCCCAAACCCTGACTGCGAACCCTTTGAAGGCTTAGTAATTTTTTATACAACCACTCGCTGATTCAAAAAGTTTGATTCAATGATAATACTGAAATATTTAAATTATCAGAGTAACCGTCAAATAACGTTTTTCCTTATACGTCAGAAGACAAAGGATTAACAGATGCAACAAGCAGGGTGACAACATTAGGTATGATCTGGGGATGAACTCAGATTCTAAAGTTCATGACTCACTCTGCACAAAAGGCTACACCTTAGATACAGCAGCTAAGACAAAAATAAAGATCTTATCCAAAAGTTCAAAAATATTTGACCCTATGGGCTTACTCCATCCTTCTACTATCAGCTCCAGGATTATTTTACAAGAATTTTGGAGACAGATAGTAGACTGGGATGATTCTATAACCAATAAACAAGAAGATAGCTGGAAAATGTTAGCTAAAGATCTCAATAAACTACAAAACATAAATATTCCCAGAGTTTGCGGGTACAGAGATACACCTCAAACCTTGCATGTATTTAATGCTGCCAGTGAAAAGATGTATGGCTGTTTGGCTTGACAGTCAAATCTGCTTGGCATGGATCAACTCTATGAGCTAAACTCAAAAACATCTTTGGCCGTAACAGATTAAGAGACATTAAAGAAGCTAGACAAAATTTGGACGTAACTTTCAGATACATTCCAACAAAACAAAATCCTGCAGACTTTCTTATAAGAGGATTATTCTGTAAATTACTAAAATCCAACAAAATTGGTTTCATCCTGAATTGAATCAGGATGAAACAATGTGACCCGCAGAGCAAATCAATATAAAGCTTAACATGATAACCACAAATAAAGTCGAGTCACTATTAAATTATAACAATTATAACATACCCATACAGAAAACGTTAACATGTTCTATGGGAAGGAAACTAAACTATTTAACTTTCCCAACATCGTTTGGGTTATTAATCATAACTTTACGTTTCGAGATTAAATCGGTTCGTCATCAGAATCTGTAATTTTTAAAAACATACATTAGCTGACCAGAAGGACTAAAACAAGAACCCACTGTGGTCTATCGGGGTTATCCAAGTCATGAGCTACATTTTATAATAATAATAAATCGTACAGATTTTCAATCACATGCACAGTACAGCGGTTAAACTCTGACTAAATAGGGTAGGCCTCACATCCCCCAACTTGTATACACTAAAACAGTATTTACTCATTCACAATACAATTTATAAAAGATTTCTGCTTGAACAGCTATGTATTGTGTATACAAATTATAAGCCCTTTTTCGTGAATGAAAACATCCAGCATTTCTTTAAACAAGCTAAGGAGCTGGTTTTTTTTTTTAGCACACAATATATCAAGTCACACCAAAAAGCTACGACTCTGACTAAAAGTATTACAGTTTTTAGATAATTTGTGTATAAAATTTTATATTAATTGTGTATAAATTTGCGTTACGGGTGTCGTTGTGAATCATGCTCTTAAACCTACAACTCATTGTATTGAAATAAGGCTAATGCTAGATTGAATCTAATGCAGAAACATGTAGAATATATATAATTCGCCGGAAATTATAAGTAGGCTCTACACTTCATACGCGAGACCTCTTCTTGAGTATTGCATTTTTGTATTCTGCTTGTTGTATGTGGTTAATCCAATATTTGGTAGCTAGACTTGTATACATTTCATTATCATTATTTCTTTGTTTATTTATTTTCTTTAAACAGTTGTGAATGTATCTGAGACAGTAAGATGTTACCCTTACAAGTTTGCCAAAGTCGGAATAATTGTTATAATCTAATAGTGGCTCGACTTTATTTGTGGTTATCATGTTAAGCTTTATATTGATTTGCTCTGCGGGTCACATTGTTTCATTCTGATTCAATTCAGGATGAAACCAATTTTGTTGGATTTTAGTAATTTACAGAATAATCCTCTTGTAAGAAAGTCTGCAGGATTTTGTTTTGTTGGAATGTATCTGAAAGTTATGTCCAAATTTTGTCTAGCTTCTTTAATGTCTCTTAATCTGTTACGGCCAAAGATATTTTTGAGTTTAGCTCATAGAGTTGATCCATGCCAAGCAGATTTGACTGTCAAGCCAAACAGCCATACACCTTTTCACTGGCAGCGTTAAATACATGCAAGGTTTGAGGTGTATCTCTGTACCCGCAAACTCTGGGAATATTTATGTTTTGTCGTTTATTGAGATCTTTAGCTAACATTTTCCAGCTATCTTGTTGTTTATTGGTTATAGAATCATCCCAGTCTACTCTCTGTCTCCAAAATTCTTGTAAAATAATCCTGGAGCTGATAGTAGAAGGATGGAGTAAGCCCATAGGGTAAAATATTTTTGAACTTTTGGATAAGATCTTTCTTTTTGTCTTAGCTGCTGTATCTAAGGTGTAGCCTTTTGTGCAGAGTGAGTCATGAACTTTAGAATCTGAGTTCATCCCCAGATCATACTTAATGTTGTCACCCTGATTGTTGCATCTGTTAATCCTTTGTCTTCTGACGTATAAGGAAAAACGTTATTTGACGGTTACTCTGATAATTTAAATATTTCAGTATTATCATTGAATCAAACTTTTTGAATCAGCGAGTGGTTGTATAAAAAATTACTAAGCCTTCAAAGGGTTGGCAGTCAGGGTTTGGGAAAATTATATATATATTTTATTTTACTCAAGCTACTTTCAACAATTATGGTATAGAAGTTGAGGGTATACAAAATTAGTACAATTTGCTGTCAGATTAAACATTTTAACTTTCTTACAGTTGTTTATAATCCCTAAGGAATTTCTATTAATTGGCACGTAATCATTTTATTTCTACTTAAATGTGTGTAATAAGTAGTTATCATAATATATTTGGATACAGGTTGTTAATAATAATAACTTAATGAGGGGTAATGTTTCCAATTGTTTTACATTATATTATAGGGTTGCCTAGTGTCCTTTATTTCAAAGGACAGTTCTTTATTTCAGCTCATGTGTCCTTGTCCTTTGATAAACCCGGAAAGGACGCCATATGTCCTTTAATTCAGTAATTGACTCAAAATTTTATTCATTACTAAAAATTGGAGACGGAGATGTTTTCAAACTTAATTAATTCGTTAATCGGGAGAAGTGAGATTCAACATTCAGATGTGATTTCTAGTAAATCAGAGTTGGCAATCCTGCCCCCATTGCCCGTTGCCATTGTCATCCTTGCTGGAGAGGAACGAGGAAGGCATCGCCCGCTAACATATTTTTTGTGCTTTGCCAAATTGCCATATTAAACCGGCTTCATGAGTTTTTGACGTGATTCTATTTTTTACGAGTTGAAGGATATCTTCAGATGAATACTTAGGTAAGAATACTTAATTATATACTAGGTTTCCCTCCCTTAGAAAGTTAGAAAACATTATTTTACGTGTCGCGCTACTGAAAGTTAAGGCTTGTTCGTGTCTAATTTTTTTTTCGGTATTATTATAGTATTACACCCGTCTAACTTCCAGCAATTATTATATGTTCATTAAGTACATTTTTTAATTCTAAGACACTTTCCTTCTATAGCGTTTCCGTCGCAAATGCTTCGGTTTCGAGATATAAAAATGTTTTTGGTGTGTATCTAGTGTGTGTTCGTACGTTCGTTTGTGTGTTCGTACGTTCGTTTGTGTGTTCGTTTGTGTGTTCGTACGTTCGTTTGTGTGTTCGTACGTTCGTTTGTGTGTTCGTTTGTGTGTTCGTTACATGTCTGCCCAATCACTTCGCTCCATCCATTTCCAATTTGAATTACTTTCGTACCGGAATGGAACACTCATTCCACTCATTCAGAAGTACATTAGGCCTGGCTCTGTGATTTATAGTGATTCCTGGGCTGCCTACAAGACTATAAGTGATTTAGGTTAGGTTAGGTTAGGATAGGTTAAGTTAGGTCAATTTTGAAGGTGAAATTTGTTTTTCCTATGGTTTTTGATGTGTTTTAAACGAATCTGACCTTCAAAACCGTCGGAAATGACTCGTTTTCGATTGCCGGCTGGGGGGGAGGGGGGTTATCTCAAAAATGAGTCATTTCCGACGGTTTTGAAGGTCAGATTCGTTCAACGCACATCAAAAACCATAGGAAAAACATAAATTTCACCTCCAAAGGGAGACGGGTGTAATACTATAAATTTACCTTTTTTTCTAATAACCTTATACATTAAAGCGTTCACTCATTGCGCATGTCTTAGCGCCTTTTTTAGAAAAATTCACGAAAGACTTTTTTTAGTGATTTTTTAGAAAAAAGACCAAAAACAAAAATATTTCCAATTTCTTTACTAATATTATACAAATTATCAATACAACAAAAATCTGACCGCAGAAATGGCAGGAATAAAATAAAATAGCTCCATAATAAAACGTTTTCTCTCTAGAGTGCTATTCAAAGAAAACTGAGTTCTAATATGTCATAAAAGTTTTAGCCTAGTTTATTGAGACAATTTTGTAATACTTAGCACATAAAAAGAGCAGAAGTGGGACCTATCTTTCACTTGCAAGTATTCGTATGAGTCACAGTCCTAGAATAGTTATGTACAAATAGACAATTGTGCCGATTTTGCTGGCAAAATAAAAAATGATACAGCTTTACTGAAGGCTGGTCGAAGTCAAGATAAGTACAATTTTATAAATAAATAAAGGCTTCATTCATTATAATGATTTGTAAATATTTTCCTGTCTTTAATTCACAAAATATAATAAAGAAATTTAAAAATGTTTCATTTCAATACAGTAGTGTGATTTTACAAGTGTACGACTTTCTAGACATATTTTATCTATGAATATAATAAAGAAATTGTACAAAATATTGCACAAGTAAATTTTTATCATGATTAGCAATGGAATATACGGTAGCGTGCAAGTGTCTTTTATTCAAGATCTGTTGACTTGGCAACCCTATAACATACAGTATATTTCTTAAAGAATTTGGAGCTTTCAAAAGGAATTTTAAGTACCCCTGAGTTCAGAATAATTTAATATTAAACTAAAAAGACTTTGTGTTAAGTTAGATTTTCAGTTATACTAAAATATGTTTTGTCCTCAACATAGAATATCTGCTTTACATTTATTTTATCATTCTGATATTTAACAATTGCATGAACTTCTTTATTTCATTGTTCATGAGTTAACTCATCAAACATTAGTCACTCTGCCCCTTCAAGTGAGGCAATACTAAATACAGTTGGCTTAAAAAGGAGGTCTAGTTTTATTTCAATATTGGTTTATAAATGTAAAGCTATTTATGACTGACGGTGCATATTTTTTGTAATATTCTTTTAGCTGTTTACTGTTTAATCAAATTATGTAAACATTGTACCCTGTCTCTTACTGCCTGTTTTCATTCCCTCTCTCTTTGCTTTGGTTAAATTAGTCTGCTTTGTGATTTAAAAAGTCTGGCCTACTATAAAGGATGTAGTACGCTATATAAGAGCATGATAAAACCCAATGAAACCTGTTTATGGCTACGTTTCTAAGTTTAGTCATTATAGCTACGCTCCTTGAAATCTTTTCAGCGTTTTTTATTTACATGAGTAATCCAATGCAGATTTTTATCTAGCATTACATCAAGAAAATTTGTTAATTTATATGTATTTGAGTAAATTAGATTGCTTTGTGAATTAAAAAGCCTGATGCTTGACTTTTTTTAAAAAAAAGAGACAGGATCTAGTACCCCCTCATCAGGTGTTGTTGCTTTAAAATAAATAGTTAAATTTATCAACATCAGAAATATAGGCCTATCCCTAATCAAGCTAAACAATTCTTTCTAAAACCATTAAATCCCATACTTGGATATGATCGGCGTTTTCAATAGGTTAATCGTTATATCCCTTTGTTTAAACGATCTCAGTATCTGCACAGTTATTCTTTTTCCTCTGTTTACTGCTATCTTATTTTGTGTTGGTGTCTAGTGAATACGTAACACAGACCAATGGCCTGTGGAACAAGTTAACCTGACATTAAATTTAACCTTTTCAAATGAAAAGATTGGACCAATCACTAATTATGAAGATCATTCTGACTTCAGCAAGCTTGTCAGGGTCACAACCTACTGTTTGAGGTTTGTTCACAACTGTTTAACTACAATTAACAAATAGCTAAATAAGAGCAAATACAATTATTTTGAGGCTGCAATCAAGTACTGGATATGGTATGCAGATCAAAAAATCTGGGGATAGCCTACCAAAATTGAGATCAGACAGCTAGCTACTCTGACTCAGTATTAACTGTAGGCATAGTAAATACGCTACTTTGCTTGTATATATTGGCTTAAAATGTATTTAATTTATGTGTTTGGATAAATTAGTTTGCTTTGTGATTTAAAAAGTCTGATGCTAGACTCTAAGTGAGATGCCTTTTGTGGAATTTTGGTAGGCTCGCTAGTAGGTCATGGTTAATTCAGTTGACAACAGTGAATCATGGTGCCTGGCACCTATGATACCCTTTGGGTACCATAGTACTTGAATGGTATATATGTCTATTGTAACGATATGTTTATTATTACGTATATTTGAATATGTAAATGTTTCAATTAGGGTTACATTTTCTCCTTTGTGTGTGTGTGTGTGTGTGTGTGTGTGTTGTGCAGGAAAGAGTCCTAACCTTCGCCCACTGTAATTTAGAAGAATATTAAGAAAAAGTAAGTCCTACATGAAGAAATAAAAAAATTACGTCTCTAGTTTTCCTACATCCTTTTAAAATTTATAAAAACTTATATTTCTATAAAATCTAAAACCAAACATTCCCGAACTAGGGATCACATTCTATCTGAAAAGGATTCACGCAAATATGGGACCGGGTTGGGTGGGTATGGAAATGTGTCTGCGTGGGGTGGCTAATAATAATGTCGAATTTAGAAGAATATTAAGAAAAAATAAGTCCTACATCAAGAAATAAATAAATAAAAAATTACGTCTCTAGTTTAACTACATCCTTTTAAAATTTATAAAAATTTATATTTCTATAAAATCTAAAACCAAACAATTCTGAACTTAGGGATCGGATTCAATCTGAAAAGGGTTCATGCAAATATTTATATAGACAAATAGATACAGAGAGGGAGAGGGCCTTGTGTTTCGTGGAAATAAAATTAATAATTGAATGACAGAGGTACTAAGAATTGTATTAAACTTTAAGGTACTTCAAACTCCAAGGAAATACCAATAATTTAGAAGTGTGTAATAAGCACTTTCCCTGGAATGTACAGTGCCCGCGAAAAGTATCCGATCACCCTTGAAATTTGTATTTTTTACATAAAAAACAATGTTTAAATGTATACTAACCTTATATTAGTATTTTGTCATCTGTCCTTTGGTTTGGATGACTTGTTCTAGACGTTTTGGCATGGATTTAATCAAGTTTTGACAAACTTCCACTGATATTTCCTTGCACCATACCTTTTTGATGGCCTCTTGTAATTTTTCAACTGAGCCAGTGTCGTGGCATTCAACCTTATTTTTTATTATTAGCCACAGATTTTCTATCGGATTGAGATCTGGACTATTACCAGGCCAATCCAAAATATCAAATTTATTGTCAGTAATCCATTTTGTCACTATTTTGGCCCTGTGACATGGTGCACCATCATGCATGTATGTTTTTTGTCCTTTGGATTGCCATTGCCATTGGAAGTTTATCCTGTAGCATTGCTAATTACCGTGCACCATTCATAGTTGTGTTCTTCGGAAGAAAATATAAGTTTCCACGCCCATAGTAACCGAAACAACCCCAAACCATCACACTTGGAGGTGTTTCATTGTCTTTAGGGTGTATTTAGGGTCCATCCTATTTGAGCCAATAGGCCGGCGAACCTTTTTTGGACAACTTCTGAATGTCAAAAATGTCGACTCATCGCTAAATAAAACCTTCTTCCAGTCATCAACAGTCCAATGAATGTATTTTTACAAAATGCGACACGTTTTTTACGCATTTTTTCATTAATGAACGGTTTCTTAGCAGCATGGCGAGATGGTAATCCGAGTTCTTTTGGAGCCGCTCCTGGATAGTTCGTTCAGAAACACCAGATAACAAATTATTCATATTAAATTTTATTTCTTTCGCAGTTATTGTTGGGTTTTTCAATACTAAACGTTTCATAAGTTTGTCTGTTCGCGAATTTGTTTTTCTCTCGGTCTGCCAGATCGTTTTTTAGGGACTTGCGTGGTTAGGCCACCATTGTTCTTAGCCCGTGAAACCCATAAATTAACGGTACTTTGGGATATGTTTAATTCCTTAGCTATCTGTCTCTGTGATTTCCCACATGCATGCAAAGCAACAATAGCACCTCGACAATCACTCTTAAGTTGTTTTTTAGCACACATTATATATAAATTTTATTTACACCACTTTCTGTAAAAAAAAAAAAAATATCAAGAAATTTACACAAACAGTGAAATCTGACAAATTTGAGACACAGCCACCCGCAACGAAGGCTACCAGAACACTAATTTGAGAATGCGTTGGATAGCTCTCATATCAGCGAGCAACCTCAAAGTTACCAGATGTCGCTAGAACAAATAGAAAGTGAATTACGTGTCTCTGAATATCAAGGGAAAATATTGTATTTTCTTGAGTGATCGGATACTTTTCGCGGGCACTGTAGAGTGCGTATGCAGGCGTCCAGAAAATGTCTAAGATGATGAAAAATAAAAAGATGAAATCTTATGGAAAATATCCATCCAACAGTACTGTTAATTAAAAAGTGACTTCACTAGTCTGATAAACTATATTTTAGTTTGAAAAGTGACCCACTAAACCTTGTAAATTTCTGCCAAATTTCTCAATTGGGATAAGTTATAATTACTATAAATCCTTGGTATGCCAAATAATGTCCAATGGAATCCTATAATACATGCCAAATTGGCTTCCATTCTAATTACTCTTTTCCCGGACTGTAAACACGAAACAGGAGGGGTCCACTATTATTTTCTTTCTTTCTGTGACCATTTAGGTCACTGGGAAGCCATCCTTCCCCCTGCGGTGTCCGAGTGGTTCTCTCATGGGAAGTGGTGTTGTAGTGCCCAGGTTCGCTCCCCGCCTTTTCTTCGTTTCGATTAAGAAACGCCTGTCATTCAGTGAGGTTGAGGTTGAGGTAAAGGGGAGAGTCGAGCAATGGGTTGCGCTTACTGCTGGTCTGAGCTTTGCTGCGCCATCTGTTAACAGTCGGCGGAGTCATACTCGTACTTACTACAGAATGGGAGTACCCACTAACCTCCACTTTTGAGTCACTGGGAGGAAGCATTATTTATGTGTGTAATTTTGATAAGGTTGTTGGGTCAACCCTTCACTGAAAACAGTTATTCAGTTTGTGCTGTAGCCTGCAGGTCTAAGCTTAATTAAAAGAAAGTCTAAGTTAATATATATTTAAAAAAATTTTGTTTTTACAGCATATACACAATACTTTCTTTTTCAAACTATATAGCTACTTATTTTCTATGTAAATGGATTTTCTATTGGATAAGAGGAGGTGGAAAGGCAAGAAAAAACCATTTTTTGGCGCCACTATAAACTAGCAAGCATCTACATTATCATATAAATTTAGGATAAAAACGAAGACGTAGAGCAAAAAGTAATTATATTTGGCTGTGCCGACGTTTCGGGCAACTCTACCCATTTTCAATGCCTAATAAATAAAAAGCTAAAATTACTACATGACAAAAAATATATAAATGTCGAGAGCTAAAACTAATCTAGAGTACAAAATTAAAACTGTTCAAGAATAAAAATTAAAATTACAAAGCAGAAATAGGCATAAACCAAAATCAAATCGAAAGTAAAAAATATATAAATGACAAAAATATACGAGTGATAAAAATAAAACTTAACACTAAAAACATTCAAACGTAAAATTGTTAAAAAATTTACTAATAAAAAGTTAAACGGAAGGAAAAACGTAACAAGACCAAAAAGAACCATTTTCATTACTGTGTCCTTTCTTATGAAATAAAAGTTACATTACTTACACATGTAGTAGAATATATGAATTATCATTTCTTGTAAAAGAAAATACCTTAATATAGCGGACATACTTTCTTAGAGTTGTATTATTTTCTAGAAATTGTCTAAAACTGAGATGGATGCAGACTTTTAAACGCCGATATATATATATATATATATATATTATATGTTGAATAAAACCACGAAGGGAAAAGAAACACAATGTGGTGCTCAAGCGCTTTCGTCTAATGACATCCTCAGGATCATCCTGAAGATGTCATTAGACGAAAGCGCTTGAGCACCACTTTGTGTTTCTTTTCCCTTCGTGGTTTTATTCATCATAAATATTTTTCACGTGTCACTTTCGTGAAATAATTTTCATATATATATACCGGGTGTACATAAAGTCAGGATCTATTTTTGTGAAGCACTTGGAAATTATATGGAATTCAATCATAAAATGATAAAGTGGTAACATTTATTAAATAATTAAGAGTAGGATTCGACGTGACGCCCATCAGTATCCCTGCACAGCTCAAATCGTTCCGCAGCATTTCTAAACACATTCTGGAGCATTTGCGGGGTTATGTTATCTGCAGCAGTTAGTATACGTGTACGTAAGTTTTCAAGACTCGTAATCTTCGTCTGATAGACGTGCGATTTGATAAAGCCCCATGCAAAGAAGTCTAAAGGGGTTAAAGCTGGTGATCTCGCTGGCCAAGGTCTGTTGCTTCCACGTCCGATCCAGCGATTTGGAAAACGTCCATTTAGATAATCCTGAACAATTTTGGCATAGTGACAAGGAGCACCATCATGTTGATAGACGACGGGGATAGGATTGTTAGTACCCGGGTTCGATTCCCGGGTGGTTACATCATTTTTTCATTTGTTTCGTTCTTTCGCTCTCATCTTGCGCGGAATATTCTCCTATACAAAGCGTCGTTCTTTACGTTAATTATACTGCGTGTTTGCAGTTATAAGTATATATGTATATATATATATATATATATATATATATATATATATATATATATATATATATATATATCAGGCATCTTAAATTTAAAAACTACGCGAAACGTGTAATAAATAGAATAATATTTCCAAAAACAGTGATTTCGCAAAAGCAATGATGATATTGAAAATGATTTCACATATCTACATTGTATAATTCTTCTCCTTGAACAGCAAATTAAACAAGAATGACATTTGTAATTTAAACAAAAGCATAATAAGTTAGCAGAAAAACGGACACATCATATAACGTCAATAACATAATATTTAAAATTACAATAAATATGATTTGTTTGTAGAAGGCCCAATTATGTGGGTTGTGCCAAGAAATTCCATTTTCTTCATAAATATCTATAGAAAACGTTGTTTATTGGGGTAAGCTAGCTAAAACTTAAAACCGAATTATATTAACTTTGAGGAGTCTGTTTAAAATAATCAGCGAAATAATTTTTGTATTTATCAAATAAATATTCACATTAACGGTAATTTTTTACTATCAGTCCGGTCTCTGGAAATTGAAAATAAAAGTTTACCATAAGACTCTTTACATTTTTTTAAACAACTTTTATTAAGTACAATATGAAGGGAAATGCCGATTAAAGCTATAAAATTAATGTTAAGAAATTATTTTTTTGAGCGATAAAATCGCGGATCATGTTTTTGGGAGTGATAAAATGGCTGATACCACAAAGGTTAGGAAGGTACCGTTAACAAAATTGGGGTGTTTGACCTGAACTCAGAAGATTTTAGTATTACGATGGCGTCAGTTTGCGATGGTTGTAATTATTCAGTGTTTAACTTCATGCAAATTTTTTGATGATGAAGAGGCTGCATTTAATTTTTATGTAGAACACGGTGTATTGCTAAAAGAATTTATTTGCCCTAAGAAAAACAAGGAAGGTATTGTTTGTGGTAATAAGTGTGTGTTCGATAAAAACAGAAAAGCATTTCGTTGCCATAGGTAAGAGTAGTACCTAAAATTAGGTTAGGTAGGTTAGGTTAGGTTGGTTAGGTTAGGTTAGGTTAGTATAGTATAGTTTTACGGTATATATATACACAGTGTTCGTTTTACTACATATATATAAATATATATATATATATATATATATACAACTTTGAGGTCACTCATGTTGGCTGTTTCTACAATTTCCATAATTTATATATCAATGGATTCGTTTTTACATCGCGAATGCGCCCTAGATAGTCTCTACTGAAGGAATTACCCGCATTTTAGGGTATTTTTTCACACTTATACCCCAAAACAAACTTCGTGTCCTAACTTAGTTTTGGGCCAGTTCCCTCACTTGAGACTATCCAAATCGCATTCCTGGTGTAATAACGAATCCATTGATCTATAAATTATGGGAATTGAAGAGACTGGACTGATGGTAAAAAATTACCACATAAACAATTAACATTTTTAATAATATATATATATATATATATATATATATATATATATATATATATATATATATATATATATATATATAAGCGTCGTTCTTTACGTTAATTATACTCTGTGTTGTTTGCAGTTAATATATATATATAATATATATATATATATATATATATATATATATATATATATATATATAGCGGATCGACAAGAAATAAACCGACAAATAGACAGACAAATCCTTTCCTTCCACGCTATCATCAAAGAGTCTTGGAAAACACACGTGGGCAAAGAGTCAAACAATGAAACGTCTGTTCCATCCCAAAAGGCGAACGAAGCTCTTCAACTAAAGGACGCGCGGACAAGGCGTCTTAAGATTTGGTGCGAAGTCCTACGTCACAGGAACTACGTATAAAAGCGAGCACCCACTTACACTCTTTCTCACTTCATTAGCGTTTCCATTTCGTTAGACTACTCTGTACGTTGTCACCCCTCATCAGCTTTAACCGGCTCAAGACCAAGGCTCACTTCAACACCACATTCAAAAACGAAGCATCATTGGAAGTGATCTACCAATATTGCCGCAGCAAACCACAAAGGCATCAGGAATTCCGCTTGGTCTCTTCATTACCACATCAACCGGTTATCAATCATCTTCGAGAGCACCGGCAAGGTTGCAACGCTACGAGAAGCATCCTCAAGGTGGACACATTGCGTGACTCGACGGCGAAAGCTACATACCCAAATCACTCCACATCTGGTCAGCTTTTACCGATTTACGAAGAACGGTCGTCTACGAGACTCCATTAGGCCCATCATACCTTGACTTACGGAACAAACTTCTAAGAGACACCAACAGCCGGGCCTACTCCTACAAGATCCTCTTCATTCCATCCACCATAACCGGGCCTACATCTCCTTCGCAAGAGGCCTAATCCACGGCACGACCAACGCGTGAGCGACCAGCTTCCAGAGGACGATCAACGACACTTCGAGCCTACGGTAATAGGTTCCTCTTCAACACTCCTTCAACAGCGTTTACATCGTCCGGGTAAGATAAGTACATCCTCTTCTAAGTACTCTTGTGAAGCCTACATTAGCCTACCGCCGAACGGTAGGCTATACTCCCAAAGTGAGTAATTAAAAGTTCCAATTGACTCTCGTGAAAGAACGCAGTAGGCATGTTACCTAATTCAAGTGTCCTTCAGAACCTGTAATTCACATCATCCGCTATTGTGTTCACTTATATATTTGTGCGATAAATAAGTTCTCTACTGCAGGCCTAATTCATTTACAGTGTATATTCCCTCAACTATCATTAGGCCTATCCCAAACGCACGTGCATTCTTTATATCATTACTAGGCCCATTCAATCATCTAGCCTACTTAATCAGAGTGTCATGTTTTCCATTCAATGTACCAAACGCACGTGCATTCTTTATATCATTTACTAGGCCCATTCAATGTTCCATGTTGCATGCCATTTACATACCATCGACGAGTATGTTACTTATTACGTGTCAATTAAGCTATTAACATTTCATCTTATTAGCTAAGTCTATGTCATAAGCATAACGTAAAACTATCAATTAATTACGGTCAATTCTTTGTTATACCACAGTGAATAAATAACGGCTTTATTTTCATAATAAAAATAAAGTACCGAAACTTATTCTATTCAGTGTACCAAAACGTGCGCGCTTTCTGTCATTAATAGGCCTCTTTCACATATCATTTATGCATAATCTGTAGCTTCCCTAATCAGTGTATTACATAACCTATTTGTTATATTATTACGTACATGCATTATTTTTGTATTCACTAAGTTTCATATTTCAGGTTGTGTCCCATTTTGTATACCATTAAGCCTCACATAAACGAGCGTATTTCAAAGGTCATTATAGAATTGTTAAGCTTTCTAGTCAGTGTCTTTCCATTGTAATTTTCACTGTGAAAATTAATATAACTATTTTCTTAATTAAACTACAAAACCATAAGGTACTTTTTATAACCTTAATATTAATTTGCTTGGGTGTAATCCAAGCTGGTAACCCTCGCTGCCATACCTGTCACTTCCAATAGTATGGTGGGCCTAATCAAATAACCACTTATTCCAATCGGTGATACTGTATGACAATATAAATTATTAACCCAGCCTTTCATTAATAAGCAATCAGTCATTGCATCAATTAATCATTAGCATACAATCAAATCATTATCACCTTAAACGGCTAAAACTAGGTCCACTCTATATCTATATATATATATTTACTGTCTTCTAAACATTATATCGTAAGATTGCGATGATTCGTTCTACAAATTATGCAAATACCAGAATTACTCAGTGCAGTCTGCAAATTTATATTGAAGCACAATAATTGGATAATAGACGAAAAATTAATAAGTTAGACCTGATTTAGTTTCTAATTTGTTTTAAAAATCATATTAACGCATTTCACGTTATAGTTTAACGATAAAATAGCACATTATGATGAAAATTTGTATTTGTGTTAAACTTAGTTTATCTTATTCGATTTTTTTGCCTAAAAGCTCGCCCCACCAAATATCCGATAGGCTTCGCTAAACCGTGAGAAGCTCAATAGGAAATGCTATTGGCGTTGCCTTTTTTTAACTTGGCCCCATAAACGTATTTGTTTATTTTTAATAGCTCTGTCTATTGGGTGTATTTGGAGACGTTGTCGGTCTACCTGGTGTTGGTGTGTAAGGTGGAGGTAGTTGGTAGACTGTTATTGGTGAGTAAGGTGGAGGTGGGTTGTTGGTTTCACCATCATTCGTTTCGACGCTTGGTTGTAGCTTTCATATCGGACACGTGGTGTTAATGGGGTGTGCTATTGATGGGGTGAGCTCCTTTTAAAAGTCGTAGCCCTCATTTTACCATGTGTTGTTGGAGCTCCTAAAAGTCTATACGATTCTTGGAGATGCTTTTTTGTGTGGTGGTTGTGCTCGTATATATATTTTGCTATTGAGGCTTTCTTTGCATGCATCAGTTTGTGTGGTGGTGGTTGTGCTCGTATGACGATTGTTGGTGATGTGATGCTTTTTGTGTGGTGGTTGTGCTAGTATGACGATTGTTGGTTATGCTTTTGTGAGTGTGTGTGTGTGTGTGTACAAATTGTTCATTCATTTATTATATATTTTTTTTTATTTCCGCACGAATTGCGAAATATATTTTCCTGTACTAATATTTTGTTAATACTGTGCTTTGTATGATTATATATTTTCCATTCCATTATTTGACCATATGTATGTCCCATTGCATATCCACTAATTTAGTTAAATAATCAGAACGTTGTATTGGTGTTTCATTTATTCCTCAAATACAATTATATTTGTTTGGTTTCGGATTTCTGAATAATTAATTAATTGTTATTTCTCAAGTCGGTCTTCTAAGCCAGCTAATGGATGAATATATGGAATAATTTAGTCATTCCGTCGTATGCATACGAGTGTGTATTTAAATTCTAATTACTTATTTAATAAACAGAATTTCTTTTAATGTTAAAATAATTAGTTCTCAATAACTTTAAGGAGAAAATTCACCTGCTTTGGTAAATCGTTTGAATTAAAATAAATGGTGGTACCTCACAACTATCCTCATATAAATTAAAATATATGGTGGTATTTAGCAACTCTCCCTAATAAGGAATACCTGAACAAATAAAATGCTAGCTGGCAACTCAGCAGCCAAATGGCTGAATAATATAAGGGATAATTAAATAAATATTGCTATCTGGCAACTCAGCCTTCTAGGCTGATTAATACATGGATTAATTTAATATTTAATGCTATCTGGCACCTGAGCCTTCTAAACCAACATTAATATATGGAATAATTAAATACATGGCGCAAACTGGCAACTCAGCCAACTGGCTGATTAGGGGCCCATAAGAGAACGGCGGGCGGGTGAAGGAGTTATATGAGTTTGGCAGGCAGCCAAGTGAACACCCTTTCTCTGGGTTCCCACCTCTGGGTCACTCCACCTTCCTCTCTCTCTTTCTGCCCCTTTGGGGGGTTCAGCTTGGGGGATAACTCCAAGTTGCATGCCCCTTGGAATCCCATTTTGGGGTTGGCAACAAAAGGTTGGTACTCCTCTTGGGGGGTTTAGCTTGGGGGATAACTCCAAGTTGCATTTTGGGGATGGTAACAAAGGGGGTTCGGGAATTTTTTTTTCTTTTGTCTTTTTTTTTTTTTTTGGTAACAAACGGGGTGGGGGTACCTTGCAACAAAGGGGGTGGGGTTGTCACTCTTGCAACAAAGGTGGTGGGGGTTGGCACTCTTGCAACATTACGTAACATTTCTGCACTCTGGCATTTTGTGGGCATTCTACTGAGCAGGCTTTAGTTATGGGTGACTTTAATTGCGCCAACGTGAATTACGATACAATGCAGGGAGACGCGGAAGGTAATCGTTTAGTTAATTTTCTCGAGGATAGCTTTCTTATTCAAAAGGTTGGGGAACCTACGAGGTTGGACAGTATTTTAGATTTAGTAATAACTACGGATGGTAGGCTAATTACTGATCTTCAAGTAATAGAACCGTTAAGCAATAGCGATCACAATATGGTAGAGTTTGCCCTCTCAGTAAGTCACTCGAATCCAACTAACTCGACTAAAATTCCTAACTTCCAGCACGCAGACTTTTGTAAATTTCGAAATAAATTGTCACACGTCAATTGGGAAAACGTAATGGGGATCTCCAACGCAAAACTAATGTGGGAATCGTTTGAAACAGTATTTAGGACTATAAATGAGGAATGTGTACCGTACAAAATAAAGCGTGCGAAAGTAAATAACAAGTCCTTGTGGTTTACTTCTAGAGTAGGACACATTATAAAGAGTAGAGATAGGGCTTATAGGCTACATAAGTGCAATAAAGATAATTTGTGGTTAAGAAACAACTACATATCTCTAATGCATGAAGCGAAAAGTGTAATAAAAAAGTCCAAGCGCTAATTGAAATCTCCATAGCTCGTGACGGTAAAGAAAACCCCAAGCGATTCTTTCATTGAAAAATGCTAGCGGAGAGCTAGTTTCTGAAAACAAGCAAATGGTTACCTTGTTAAACAAATTTTTTACGTCAGTTTTTACT